>QODF01000111.1:861398-1188167 GCA_024372805.1 Oostethus manadensis | reverse complement strand
ACCGAAAGGACAAGATCGGGGGTACAAGCGGCCGAAAGGAGTTTTCTCCGCAGGGTGGCTGGGCTCTCCCTTAGAAATAGGGTGAGAAGCACTGTCATCCGGGAGAGACTCGGAGTAGAACCGCTGCTCCGCCGCATTGAGAAGAACCAGATGAGGTGGCTCGGGCATCTGGTTAGGACGCCTCCCGGACGGATGGGGAGGTGTTCAGGGCACGTCTAACTAGTAGGAGACCTCGGGAAGACCCAGGACAGGTTGGAGAGACTATGTCTCTCAGCTAGCCTGGGAAGGCCTCAGGATTCCCCGGGAAGAGCTAGACGAAGTAGCCGGGGAGAGGGAAGTTTGGGCCTCCCTGCTTAGGCTGCTGCCCCCGCGACCCGACCTCGGATAAGCGGAAGAAAATGGATGGATACAAAATACATATAAAAATACCAAAGGGGCCCCTTGTATCCTTTGATTTAAAAAGTTTGGACATCCCCCATCTGCAGAGCAGGGGTGTCCAAAGTGCAAGGTCAAGGTTATCTCAGAACCTTCATTTTTATTTCATAATTTCACATTTTTATCTCATCATTTCTACATTTTATCTCATAATTATGAATCTCAAAATTTCAACTTGTTATTTAACTTGTTATTTAACTCACTGATGACTTTTTATCTCATAATTTTGTTGTTTATATCATAATTAGCACTTTCTTATGTCATAATTATGACTTTTTATCTCTTGTCATTTTATCTCACAATTATTGCTTTTTTATGTCATAATTGTGACATTTTAAGGTCCTAATTTCAACTTTTTATATCAATTTGCACTTTTAATGTCAAAATTTTGACTTTTTATTGAATAATTATGACTTTTAATCTTGTCATTTTTTCCTTTTCTCCCACAATTATTAGGTTTTTTTGTGTAATAATTAGGACTTTTTAGCTCATAACTTCAACTTTTTAATTGCAAAATTTCAATTTTTATCTTGTAATTTTGTGATTGTATCTCATAATTATTGCTTTCTTATGTCATAATTATGACTTTTTATAAAAATGTCCAGAAAAAAGCTGAAATATTGATAGTACTCATTCATAACACAAAAAACAAACAAATAATAATGCTAATAATAATAATAAGGATAATAATAAAAGTGTCAGAAAAGTCAAGCACTTGGACTTTTCTGTATGCGGCCCTAGTAAAAGTTGGACCCCTCAATCCAAATCAATTCTTTAGATTAAAATAAACCATAACACAAAGCGTTGCCTTTAAAATACTATATATTTTTTAACTTTTTTATAAAGAAAAACGACATAAAAATATCAAAGTGGTCCGCAGCATCCTTTAATTTTTTTCTGCAGGTTTCATAATGTGCTTGTTTTTTATTGACCCGTTGTGGAAATCAAATTATGCGCTTTAAAAAAAAAGAGAAAACGCAGCAAAAAAAGCACAATTTCAAGAAAAAAGCTGAAATATTCAGAGTAATAAATCATAACAAAAAATTGAATTGAAATTTAAACTTTGAATGGAATGGCTTTCATCTTCTTAGAAATGAAGACAAATATCCAAGCAGCCCCCAAGCCTCCTTTGATTTTTTTTTACATGTGGCCCCTTTTCACTGGGGTGTCCACAGCGCGGCCTGGGGGCCGTTTGCGTCCCGCAGCTTGATTTTTTTATGGGCCCGAAGGACTGAAACACAAAAACAGCAGCAAAAAAAAAAATAGTGAAATGATACTAAAAAACGCGATAATAAGATCGCGTAAACAACCAGGCGGAGATGCAGGCTGGTTCATTATAAGCACATTCGCTACTTTTTTAAATGAACAATATTTTTAAAACGCCATTTTTTAGCCTTTGGAGGCAAAAATTGGGGTGCTAGAAATGTCCTTTTTTATTGACAACCCCTGGCTGAGTAAATATCGGGCACGGTAGTGCGAAAATATGCTGTATGAAGTACAACGTGCACGACGACGACATCAGGTGCGCTTCCACCGAGCGGTCCAATAATTGTCGCCTGAAGCCTGCGGGCTGCACGGGCCGGCACATCAGCATATTGGGCTGGGAGGCGTTGAAAAATAATTAGCCGCCGTGCCTGGGGGGGCGGTAGGAACAGCCTCTGAAGCATTTTGCAAATAATACGTCCCAAGGAGCGCGTCGTGTGATTTAGTATCGGGCGCCTTTGGGAACAGTTTAGGATGCAAAAAGGGAATGATCTAATTAGGAGTCCAATTGTTGTTACTACGCAAGAAAAACCCCCATCATGCATCATAATGAATATGCATGGCGTGAATATGTTCATAAATGGCGGATTTATTTCAAGTGGGGCGGGAGGGTGGGTTACCTTTTGCCATGTTCTCCAGATCTCCTTCACGCAGGCTGATATCGATGCGCAAAGCTCCATCGGCTGCACCACAAAAACAGCAAAGCAACACATTTGGCGGGTGAAAAATCCTTTTCTGCACGTTTGATGTGAAAATGACGAGAATTTCACTGGAATTGCTCCTGAAAAACCCGACCTGGTCTGTCCTTCCGCTCCTTATAAGGGGTGAGGTTTCGTTGTGGTTCAGGCACGTGCTGCACACCTGAGGAGCAAAAGGCGGTTTTTTTGCATTTGGGTTTTTGTTTGGAACGGAAATTTAACACACACACAAAAAAAAGGAGGCACGCGAGATGATCACCTTCTGATCTGCAGCTTGACGACTCCAACGTTTCCACCACCTTTTCATGCGCGTGCACCTGCAAAAAGAAGTGATTCTTTTTTGTCATTATTATTATTATTATTATTATGATTATTATTAGACTAATCGGGGCTCCAAATGCAAAGAAGTTTTATTTGCAAAAACGCTGCGTTTGCGGGAGAACGTAAGAGGAGCCCTACCTGGCAGGGCGGGGAAGAATCCCGGCTCGCCGAGTCCTCCTCCTCGGACGCCGAGCGCGCGGACTCCCGCGGCGATTCCGCGGCGGGGCTGCAGGGCTCCCGCGCCTGCTCCTCGTCCTCCTGCCCCCGGTTGGACTCCACGTCCACGTCCGGGTCCTCGTCGTCCTCTTCCATCGTGTCTCGGTCCGGGGATATGGACCTGTAGCTGGAGGTCTCGCTGATAAAGTCCGGGGACAAGTACCCGGGTCGCACGGCGTAGACGTCTCGGCTCCCGTAGAGCTTGGCGATGCTTTCCGCGTCCTTGACGACGGGCCGGAAGGCCGAGACGTAGCTCGTCTTCCTGTGGGGGGGCTCCTCCCCTGACTTGTCCTCGGCGCCGGACCCTGGCTCTTTGGGGGTGTTCGCGCCCCGCTCGCTTTGGTCTGATAGGTCCGGCCCGGGCACGTCCAGGGGTTTCGGGTAGGCGGGCATAGGCAGGCCGCCAGCGGCGGGCCAAAAGACGGGGAAGGCGGGGTAGATGGCGTCCTTGGCGGCGGGCCAGTACACGCCCGGGACGTTTGCTTTGCTCACGTCCGGACCGCCATCGCTCTTTTTGGGACACAGGCCGTAGCCGGCGAAGCCGTACGGGGGGTGCGGGAACAAGGGCGGCGGGATTTTCTGGAGCAGGCCAAAGTTCTTGCTCGGCACCGGGATGAGCGGGTAGCTCCGCGCGCCGCCCGCCAACGCCGGGTTCGGCGCGCCCTGCTCGTCGTCGGCGCAGCGCGAGCGTTTGCGCGCCGCTTCCGGCGAGGCGGCGCGGCCCAGGGCGGACGACGCCTGCGCCTTCAGGGGCCCCTCCGCGGAGAGCGTCCTCTTCCTGCTGCCCCCGTTGAACATGGCCTTGACGTCCTCCCACGCGTGGTTGATGTCCTCCGAGGGCTTCTTCTCCGTCAGCTTGAGGTGGCGCCGCCACGAGTTGAAGTTGGCGGCGTCGGGCTGCGTGTACTTGGACTCCGGCGTGCGGTGCGAGTGGAAGATGAACTTGTTGGGGGAGAAGTACATGCTGCAGAAGGCGCACTTGATGCACTTGGCGCGGGAGCTGTTGTAGCGCGCCGGGATGAAGCTGCCCCGGCACCCCCACGCACACTCGTGGGACACGTCGAAGGCGAAGTTCTCCGGCAGCTTGGGGGGGCTGTGCGCCCCCAGGAAGGACTTGCACAGCCGCTCGGCCTCCCGCTTGGTGATCATGCCGCAGCGTCGGGACGAGATGGGCATGGCCCCCGCGCGCCGCAGGAGCTCCAGCTGGACGGGGGTGCACTGCACGCAGGTGATGCCGAGGGCCACCCTGCGGTTGTGGATCTCGTTGTAGCTGTAGTTCTTCAGCAGGGTGTTGGAGATCTGGGCCAGGCACAGCCGCTCCTTGCCGTCTATCACCAGGGACACGATGGGCACCTCGTACAGGGAGGTCTCGCTCACTTGGTTCGGCTTCAGGGGGCCCGGGTGGCCTGCTGCGTCCTGCTTGGGACTCGGGGAGGAGCTGGATTCTCGTCCGGGCATTGACTCCATTCCTGGAAGCCTGTTGATCACGTCAGGAAAAAAATCCAAATCAAGAAAAAATCACGACTTTTCTTGCATGTATGATGAAAAAGGTGAGCCCGAACGCTTGTCCCGGAGCTCGCAGGTGGACGAGCTGGACCCGTCTTATCTGCAAATCGGCTTGGCGCTTCTTTAAGATCCACATAAGAGCTTTGCAGGCAGATAAGGACAGAAGGAAATGCGCTTAGCGGAGAGAAAAAGGACAAGCGTAAGCTCCTTTCCGGGTAATTACCCGAACCCTGCCCCGCGTGCGTCTTCGCATTCTTAATAAAAGACCAGGCCCGTACATAATTAAAGCTTCCGCTCGGATTAGCCTTCGACGCCGGTTTGCCCGGGAAGGATGCGGGTCCACCTGCACACACCTCTACTAAAAAAAAAAAAAAACAAAAACGGTACTTGAACGCACCAAAAATGAGGGTTATGCCCCAAAAAACCCACAATGCAATTTGAAGATCTAAAAACGCCACAATATATTTCCATACAAGTTAAGTTAAAAAAAACACACACACATCCCAAAACCCAATTTCAAATAATTCTTACCTTCTGCTGCTCCAAAAGATGACCCCCCCTCCCCCGGCGGAACGAAAAAACGAATAAAAGTGGACGAAAAGGGACGAAGAGCGAGGAAAAACGGAATTGTTGGGTCTTATTTGCGGACGTGCTGCGGAGGACAAGGCGCGTCCATCCTGGTGGACAGCCGGGGGGGACCTCAATGGCGGGTACACACAGGAAGCACGTGCCACCTCCCCCCCCTCTCTCTCTTCCTCTCGCTCCCCCTATTTGTGTTTGTCACGAGCAGGAACGCGTCACACTTTTGACAGGCGTGACAAGTGGCGCGCGCCCCCGGCCGTTTATTCAGCAATACTGTAAATATCACAACTGTGGTGCGTTCAAGGACGGTCCGACAAAGTGCAAAAAGGCGACGGGTGATGAAAGAAAGACGTTAACAAAATTAGTCATGGAAAAAACATAATTTAACTAGAAAACACAAACAAGACAAAATTACAGCAATGGTGGAAAACAAGAAGAAAAAGACAATATTAGAAGGAGAAATTGTATGAGAACAATTTTATGAGGGACGTTTTAATAGCAGACTGTCAGAATATAATAATACAAATTCATAGTTGTAATTTTTTGGAAAGTTGGGTTGCAGAAAAATGTACAAGAAGAAAAAAGGGGGAAAAAGTCCTATTGTAACAAGAACAAAGTTGCAATTTTATGAAAATAAACCCTTAATATTATCATTTTAGTTGCATAAAGTCAATATGTAAAAAAAAAGTTATACAAAAAGTTGCATATCAAAGTTGCATGTAAAAAGTTGTAATACAGTATTTTGAAAAAGCAACAAAATGAAGACTAAAATTGGGATTTTTGGGAAATTAGTTTGCAGGAGAAGCAATAATTGAACGAGAATAAAGTCAAAATATTACAGGAATGAAGTCATGACAATTATGAGAGGAAACGGCAGCAGAATTGGGGGGAAAAAAATAATTTATGTGAAAAACGTCAAAATACTTTTGAGTAAAAATAAAGTCATTTTAGAAGTCAAGAAAACATATTTTTAAAAGTTGTAATAGTATGAGAAACAAATACACAGTAAAGAAAAAACGTTAACATTATGGGAATAAAGTCAAAATATTTTGGGAAGTCATAATTACAAGGGGAAAAAAACAGCTGAAATTGGAAAAAAAAATTTTTTTTACGAGGATACATTTTATTTAGTAAAAGTAAAGTAATTTTAGAATTGAAGAAAAACTTTCATTCATTCATTTTTTATGCCGCTTATCCTCTTTAGGGTCACGGGTGAAGAAAAACTTAAAAAAATAAATTATAGTATGAGCAACAAATGAAAGACAATAAAGTTGGCATTTTTGGAAAATTCTGTTGGCCAAAACAGTTACAATATTATTGGAATAAAGTCAAAATATTCTGGGAATAAAGTTATACGAGAAAAAAAAACTAAAAGCAGAAAGTTGGAAAAAAAACGACTTCAAATTGGGAAAAAATTAAATTTTACGAGAATAAAGTCAAAATATTTTGAGTAGAAATAATGATCACCATAGAGTCGAAATATTGAAGAAAAAAAAGTGTTATAGTTTTAAAAGTGGTAATATGAGAAAAAAATAAACCTAACACGTTGGCATTTTTGGAAATGATGTTGGCAAAAAAAAAAATACAGGAATTATGTCATAGTGTACAAGAAGAAAGTTGAAATATTAAATAGGAAAATAAAATCATTTTAGTAGCACAGAATTGAAATATTAAATGAAATAATTTTTTAAAGTCATGATATAATAAATAAAAACAAAATTTTATTTTGGAAATTAGCTTGTGGAAAACTTTATAGCATTATGAGAATAAAGTCCAAATATTATAGAAATAAATTCATATTTAGAAAGTTGATATAGTTGGAAAATAAAAATAAACTTTAATTTTATGGTAATAAAATCAAAATTTGAAAAGTTTTACATTATAGGAAGAAATTCACAATAATACAAAAGAAAATGTACCATGCATTTTTCACTATGTGGCCCTCAGGCATGTACTACTTCCCAGTCCCAGTCCTAGTCCCAGTCCCAGTAGTAGATGTCTCCAAACAAGCAAGAGGCGGAGGGAGCTGACAAAAGACAAACGGTGCCGTGTCATTTATCAAGTTTCACCGCCATCTGCTCGGCTTCCACCGCCACGCAAATCAATGTCAGGCCTCAGCAATGATGGGGGATACGCGTGTGTGTGTGTGTGTGGGGGGGGGGGTCCGGCGGCCAAGATGGCGTTTAAAAATGTTTTCATGCGTCTGCGTAGCATTGCCCGAGGCAAAAAAAGAAAAGCGCACAGTTCACACGGTCACATGATCACAGGACGGGAAGGAAAGGCCGCAGCTGCTGATATCAGCGCGCTCATCAACAACCGTGAGTCGATATCGCAGCGATAAATGGACATCCGGATATCGTTAGAAAAAGACACTTGACTTTGTAACGTTGGACTTGCGTAGAAATGACGAATAAAAGAGATCCGTTAACGTTCACGGAAAGGCTTCCTGTTTTCACTCATGAAGAAAACGTGACCTTCGGTGTTCATCTCTTTATCCTCCCCGTTCATCATTTCTGTGCATTCATATTGCATTCCTGCATTCCCATGAAATCCTGTTTTGTCTCCACATTTCTGGAACTTGCGCTCATTTCCGTGTCGCGAGTCACTCGGTTCATGAGACCCGACGACACACGAGACCGGGTCTACAAGATTTTGCCTTTGCTTTTAGGAAAAGTACAATCAAATATTGCAATCTACTCATTTCATTTCTACTACGTTACGCCCTCTGTGTGTGTACGCCGCCGGCCCCGCCTCCACCCACCAAGACACAGACCGTGTGACTGACAAAAGGGAAAAATACAGGAGTTCAACGGGAAAAACAGGGGGGAAATGTGTCAAATATTGGAAATAAGTGCAAAATATGAGCGTTTCCCAGGAAAAATAGGGGAAAAAATATATGTAAAATACAACAAAGAAGGGCAAAATATGTGAGATTTCCAGGAAAAATTGGGGAAAAGTATGTAAATAATGGGAAAGAAGGGCAACCTACAGCAGTTTCCAAAAGAACATAGGTAAAATACCAGGAAGACGGGCAAAATATGGGAGTTTCCCAAGAAAACTATGGAAAAATATGTAAACTACTGGAAATAAAGGCAAAATATGGGATTTTCCCAAGAAAAATTGAGGGAAAATGTGTAAAATACAACAAAGAAGGGCAAAATATGTGAGATTTCTGGGAAAAAATATGTAAATAATGGGAAAGAAGCAACCTACAGCAGTTTCCCAGAAAAATATAGTGAAATATCAGGAGGAAGGGCAAAATATGAAAGTTTCCCAAGACAAAATAGGAAAAAGTATGTAGAATACGAGAAAGAAGGGCAAAATGTTTTACAGGAAAAACAGGGAAAATATGTCAAATATGGGAAAGTAACACAAACTATGAGTGTCACTCTGTTCATGCCGTTGTTCTATGGAACAGACGCACCAAGGCTGCTGAACCCGATGCCCAGAAAGGTTCCCCTTCCTGCCAGGCCAGAGACGAGGAAAACAAACACGCATGCACATGGCGATGTATAATAAAGTATGCTAGGCTAGCGTGGACAGAGCATTAGCTTAGTTATTGCAGACAAAGCAAACGAGTGTAATATCCAACAAGATGTCGCATCAATAATCGGTTCATTTGATTTTTTACGACGGACGGGGGGGGCTGCGTGCTGTAAAGGGCCCGCGGGCCGCACTTTGGGCACCAGGAAGGTCAACTTTGTGGTTAGCATTGGCGAGCACATTTGTCGGACTTTACAATATTCATGACGATCCACCTGATCCTCGGCAGATGCTCTCCTCTTTCACCAGCGAGAGTCCCGCCCCCCAAAATAATTACAATTTTACGCTGTAATTATTCCTCGCCTCTTAATTATTTACGCGGGCTTTGTGGTGGCTTGTTACGCGGGAAACGTGAGCCCACGCGGCCGCGGAGGACTTTTATTAAAGGGGACATTTAAGGAGGACTTTTCTTACAGGAGACATTTAAGGAGGACTGGAATTCTTTCCGATTATATTTATTACTTCCTCTCAAACGCGCGCGTCCCGTTGAAAGAAAGCCTGAGATATTCATGCGCCTTCATTCTTTGCTGACGTCGTGATGCGGCGGGCCGTCCCAACACACCAGGGATTAGTTGACGCGGCGGAGGGTTTTCATTTGTCTCAATACACCAATTCCTCCTTTGCCGCTTCATAACACATTGTTTTGATCATATGATGCTGTTTTCATTCTTTTTAATTTAATATGACTCTTTTTTATCTGAAAGCACAAAATACAAGAAAGAAGGGCAAAATATGGGAGTCCTCCAGGAAAAATTGGGGAAAAATATTTACAATTTATATATATATAAAAAATACATATAAACGTATCATTATTATGTATTTATTTAAACTGTTTTATTTATTTATAATGTATTATTATTATTGTATTTATTTTTGTATTTATAATAAATACATAAAAGATGTAAAACTTACTCCAATGTAAAAGTAAGCAGTAATAAAAAGGGGCAACATATGTAAAATGTATAAATAAATACAAATGTATTATTTATTTACTAAATATATAATGTTACATAATAAATATATTTTAAATATAATATATATAAAATAATATAATAGATACATAAATATAAATGTATTGTTATTATTACCATTATTACTATTATTATACTATTGTGTATTTTTTTTACAATGTACTATTATTTTATTTATTTTCATATTTACAAATAAATAAACTATGTAGATTTTCTCTTGGAGATGAATAAAATGTCTATATACAGTATAATAAAGTAAGTAGTAATAAAAAGGTGCAAAATATTGGAGTTTTCCGAGAAAAATAGGGGTAAAGATAAGTAAAATACAAGAAAGAAGGGTAAATTGTGGGCGTTTCCCAGAAAAAATATGTAAAACACACGAAAAAAGGGAGATATATGGGAGTCTCCCAGGAAACATGGGAGGAAAAATATGTCAAATACAAGAAAGACGGGCAAAATACAGGCGTTTCCTAGGAAAAATATGTAAAACACAGGAAAGAAGGAAAAATATGGGTGTTTCCTAAAAAAAAGTGGTAAAATAATGTAAAATACAAGAAAGAAGGGCTAAATATGGGAGTTTTCCACGAAAAAAATATGTAAACCACAAGAAAGAAGGAAAAAATATTGGAGTTTCCTAAGAAAAATAGGGGGGTGGATGTAAAATAAGAGAAAGAAGGGCATAATATGGGGGTTTCCCAGGAAAAATAGGAGGAAAAATATGTAAAATACAAGAAAAAAGGGCAAAATATGGGCATTTTCCAAGAAAATTAGGGTGGGATGCAAAATTTGAGAAAGAAGAGTCCAACATGGGAGTTCCCCAAGAAACGTAGGATGAAAATATGTAGGACATGGGATTTTAGGGCAAAATATGGGAGTTTCCCAGCAAAATTAGGGGGCAAAATATGTAAAACACAGGAAAGGAGGCCAAAACATGGGAGTTTTGTAAGAAAAATAGGGGGACAATATGCAAGGAAGAAGGAAAACATACGAGAGTTTGCCAGGAAAAATTTTCCGGTACTGTACTGCGTGAGAAAGCCGCACGTCAGGGCTGGTTTCATAAGCGCATATAATTAACAGTTGGATCAGCACCCTATAAAAGTGCGAGCCTATAAATCCCATTTTAGAGAGCAATCAATCCTCCTCTTGGACCAAAAGGGCCTATTGATCCCCCTTCTCTACTCCGCCTCTGTTTTTTTTTGTTTCCACTGAAAAGAGAGTTTCGATTGCACTTTTTTTTTTTTTATTGGAGAAAAGATTCCGCCGAGAGCAAAGCGTGAGAATGAAAGCGTGACATTTTAATTACAGGGCATTGATAAAGGGATGCGGCTAATGGGTGGGCACGGGACACGCGCTCATTGTCCCGCCTGACGCGCTAATCAAGTCGGACTGACTGTCGCCCCCCCTCCCCTCCGACGGAAAAGGAGCTGGCTGGGAATTTGGGAATATGGCGGTGCCAAATGAAGACGCATCTCCAAACAATGCGCGCTCAATATCGGCAGATGAGCTCACGCGTCCTCGTTGCCGCGCGTTAGCGCTAAAGGTCACTTCCAGCCGGCCCATACATCATCACGGCTGTCACACACGCACACACACCCGTGCATGTGATTGGCACTTCCAACTCGACACCGCTTGGAAGTACAGAACCTGGACCCCGCTACACGCCGCACCATTTTGACCAAGGGCGTTAACACCAAACAGGAGAAATCTGACGCCACACGAGAAAAAAAACAACACATTCATTTGTTATTTTGCACTAAACATCCTGGTCAAGCTAGTCACTAGCCGGTGGTGGCGAGGCGAGGTGGCACTACGCCATTGACTTAGTTCTTTGGCGTAACAATGTTAATAACAATGCGGCTGTAGCTTGGTTATAATGCAGGTCACGTGACGTAAACGGAGCCTTTTTTAAAAGGCTATATGGGTCAGAAAAAAAAGACGTGTGTCTTATTTTCAGAAAGCTGTGTGTTCATGTCTCATGTAAGGAAATTGAATGATAGGCTAACAAACTAAAAAAGATTAGATTAAATAAACTGAAGGCTAACCAGTTAGCTCAGTAACTTGCTACACCTAAAGCGGCGGACGTTTCTTATGTCCCTGACAAAGTGACAAACATCATACATAAGGACAGATACAACAACATCAAGGAACTTGTGAGTTATGTCTTATCACTCATCAGTCTACTGTACTATATTGGGTAATAGGAGTGTAAAGGCGACCATAGGGGTGTTATTTCATGTCCACGGTGCTCTAATAATGTTAGAACCCGTATTTAGAAAGTCAAATGGGGTTTTCTATGCTCCACCTAACAAAATGTTTTATTTATTAATATCGAATCCTACTCGGCTGCTCGGCGCATGTGCTCGAGTACAGTGCACCTTGCTGGGCCAGCGCAAGGATATTTCTTGCGTTAACTTTAAGTTAAGTCGGCCTTTGTGAAGCACTTCGATGAATTTACACTCTCTTGTTTTTGTTTTTTTTAAAACAGGTCCAATCGGAGGCCGTTCTACTGAGCAGGTCGCCTCAATCGGACTGCCCTCCTTAATCATTCTAATTGTCATCCTAATCATGCAATTTGTCCTTCCAGCTTGTGAAATGTTGACATTAGTCAATTAGCAGACATGCTGCTGGGGTGTGTACTCTTCAAATGTTCCACGCATATGATTGTGTCTGCAAAGAAAAAAAGATTTAAAAAAAAAGGCAGGTAGACTAAAGAAGTCCAAGGTCTGTGGTCACCAAGCAACCCTGGGCTGCAGCGGTAAGTAATGGAGTAGAGCCGAAGGTTGAAACGTCCTTTTACAAGTTAACGATGACGTTCCTTCATTGAATTTTAGACTGGAAAAATTAATTAGTCAACTTGTAAGAAAACGTGTGCATTGCCTCCTGGTTGCAGGGCTGGGAATGAAGCTCGTGATAGGTCGCGGCGTCACCCCCCCCCCAGTAACAGTCTAATTCATTTCATTTCATCCAACAAGTGCATCAATGGGAATTCAAAAGATAATCATTTTATTTCCCAAGAATAAAACACTATTCATGTCCTAAATACCACGGGACGGACGTCGCCGCTTCCACGTCAATTAGAATGAGCGAGCATTCAAGGCAGCCAACTTCCATTCAGTCGCAAATGAACGCTAAAACACACCGCTCACTTGGCCCCCCATGCCCAAAAACTGCTGAAAACGTGTATGAATTGTATACGTATCGCTCCCTTGCTATATTTCCTTTTTTCAAAAATTGATTGATTAATAAATGATCACTCTTTTGTGGCTGAATATGGATTTTCTGCATGTAAAACTATAATTATCGTTGTTTAAAAGTGCTTTTGAGTGTGTGGAACGAATTCACTTGATTTACATTATTTTCTATGGGACATTTCGCTTTGGTTAGAGTCCGTTTTGGTTTGAGTCGGACCTGGAACGGATTAAAAACGTCAACCGGGCACCAAAACATTTATATGCATTTCCAAGTGTTTTCTGCAAGCCAAATTATAATTGTATAAAAGTGTATTTTGTGTTAACATTTTTGGCTTTCGAGAACATATGAATAGGATTTACATTATTTCTTATGGGAAGGCTTCGGTTACATCCGTTTCAGGGAGCCGCGCTTTTTGGAAGGAATTAATGACGTTAACCAAAACACTACGCAAGTCTTAATTACCACAGGATTGACTTTGCTGCTTTTACATCAATTAGAATGATCAAGTATTCAAAGCAGCTAGCTTCCATTCAATCGTAAATAAACGCTAAAACAAAAAACACCGCTCACTTGACCTCCCATGTCCAAAAAATGCTGAAAATTTCTATGATGTATATGAATTGTTAAGGTATCGCTCCCTCGCTAGATTTTCAAGTATTAATTCATTAATAAATGACTACTCTTTTGTGGTAGATAATGGATTTTCAAGTAAAACTATGACTATTGTCAATTAAACATGTTTTTGGGTGTCTGGAATGGATTAATTGGATTTACATTATTTACTGTGGGGGAAAAATTGCCTTGGTTAGAGTCCGTTTTGGTTTGAATGCGAAAATGTGGACTGAATGTGATTTAGTTTCAGATTTAGTGTGTAGATGTCTTGATGGCAAAAACGCGGTGGGATTGTTGAGCTGCATAAGCGAGGCCTCTGGCGGCGCTGAGGTTGGATGCAGTAAGACGGTCTTTTCAAACTTCTTCAAACATCCTGAGGCTTACGGAACAAAAAAGTCAAGTGGGAGACCTCCCAAAAAAAGAGCCTGAGGATCCCACTGGCAGCCCGTCAAGACACGAAACTATGCTCAACCTAAATGAAGGTTTTTACTGGTGCCGATTGCACCCCAATAACCATCAGACGCCATCTTCCAGCGAAGGCTTTTAGGAAGATTAATGCTCTTCAAAGGACTCGTCTCCTTCAAGGTTTGGAATTTGCAGGACAGCACCCAACATGGGACATTGAGAAGTGGAAGAAAGTTTTCTTCTTCCTTGACAGTCCTGATGGGTTCCAACATTGCTGGCATGACAAGGAGATGTTTTCCACACTGCACCATCACGATCGTCCAATGGAACAATGGAGCTTCAGGCTGTGCAGGGGCGTCAAATGGCCGAAAGCCCTGGTCTGCGCAGCAATGACAGAGAAATAAGCTCACTCTTTTGGACCATCCTGCGTGTTCCCCTCGTCTAAATCCAGTGAGGAACATTTGAGGATGGACGGCAAGAGAAGTTGGCAAAAATGGACATCAGTTCCAGACAGTGGATGGCGTCCATCTTCACCAGCTGGAGCACTCCATCTACTCTGTTGTGACATTTGTAGTTTAACCACATCTTCTCAGGTTAATGAGCACATGAAAACCAGTAACGAGGCCGCCTTTAAGTAAAAGGTTGACTCAGATTAATTAGAAAATGCAAATGAAAAGGTGAATTCCACCTTGCAAGGTGCTCGGAAGGTGTGTGACAGCCAAATGTCAGCCTATGCATGAACGTAGGATGCCTTCACCTACAAGATGTTTCAAATGATATAATAGGACGGAAATTGGAGTAGCTGCATAAAACAGCTGTCTGTGAGATTGGTCTTTAGCTCCCCAGAAAGCAAAAGAACATTCCTATTTAGGGCTTACAATTCTGTCAGCCGGAAAAAAAGCACTCTCTGACTGCCATTTTGAAGAAAAGGCAACAAAAGGTCGCTGGTATCAAATGGCTGAGCATCAAGTTGTCACACGGGAACTTCCTAAAGTTAACGTGTAGGAAATTCCAAAGATTTCATGGAAATCCAGACCGTTTATGACCTTCTAAATACACTTTTAACACGATTAGAGTCCTCTAGACAAAAAATAACACCCCAATGTCATCTTTACACTCCTATTACCCAATATAGTAGACAGAAATATTAGAAAATATGACATATTGAATTACATGTAAGCATCCTTGTTGTGTCTCATCACTGTAACATTACTGCCACCTAGTGACCAGTGTACAATACTACAAATCATCAAGTTTGAATGCATCTTCTGAAGGTTTTATATTTGTATTTTACATTATCAGGACATTTTTAGGCTTGAATATGCACAATTTACACAAAAAAATACATACATTTGTTGAACTAAGCATATTTTTTATTCATAACAGGCCCTTAATCAACCATCAATTGACCGACCATCCATTTAAATTTTGGCTGATTGTATCACATAACTATAATATACTATAATAGTGATACATAACCACAAAATGTGGGGTGGAAACCAAAGACAAGGTGCTTTTACCTTGTCCTAAATGCAAAACATATCCCAGCAGAGGCATTGTCAAGCAAAAGACATTGTCAAGTGTAATATGTTGGCTCTGCTAAAGGAAAATCCATATAAGTGTTCCTTGGAGGGAAGTGCGCAGCGGTAATGTCCTCCATCAACAGTACGTATGATCACATTCCACGGCAGCTTTACTTCCAGATAGGTGACATTACATCCCAGAATAAAGCTGCGGTTTAGGCCCCGTCCACTTCGGTACACTCCCGGGTTTGTTTGTGTGCTGGTTTGTTTTTTTTGCGGGTGTGGGATTTTTTTACGGAGCCCCTAGTGAACACGGGGGCAAATAATTTTGGGGAAAAAAACGACATTTTTGCGATATGACAAAAAAATTTGCAAGATAACGCGCAAAGTGTCAAAACGTCAAAGTGTCCACTGAATCTGAGAAATGATCTCGTAGTGTAACAGCGGCATGACTTCCTGTTTGTGATGGATGGCGGAGGTCATCCAATTTGGGGTTGTAATAAGTCGCAAAACTATAGTATTATGTTAAGATAAATTATCGTCTTATCTCCCAAAAGTTATTTCTGTATCTCACATAAGTTTTGAGGTCTTGCAAATGTTTTCGTGCTATCTCGCATGAGTTATTGATAAGGTAAAAGGTAATGCGTTCTTGCAAAAGTTTGATGAGGCCTCGGTAAAGTTATCTTGAAATCTCACAAAAGGTATCGCAAAATCTGTGTTGCCAGGTGTCCCAAAACTTTTTTTTTCTCTTTTACCCGTCACAATTACTTTCCCTCCACGTACCTTCGGGGGTTCTGCCCTAAATTGTCACATCCACACAGGAAAGTCTGATGAGGTCTCATAATAGTTACCGCGTTATGTCGCAAATAACGCGAGGTTTTGGATTACCGCCCAAGACTTACGTTATCTTGCAAGACTTTTTGCGTTCTCACAAAAGTCATTATGAAATCTCGCAAGTCACTGCGTTATTTCGCAAGTTTGATGAGGCCTCTGTAAAGCTACAGTGAAATCTCACAAAAGGTATCGTAAAATCTTGCAAAAACACAAAAGTTTCGTGAGGTCTGTGTAAAAATTCTTATTTTATTTACCCATCAACATTTTTGCACGTAGCAGCCCGTATGACCGGTGGGGACCTAGGCTTAAGACAAAACTCCCTCAAACTGAGTTGACCAAAACCGGACATACGTACGTTTTTATCGGGTCGCTGATGGTTAAACGTTAAATGCTACTTTAAAACGCAATTTGATAGATATTTGTGGCTTTCTTTTGCATTAGATGTTATTATAAATTTGCTGTTTGCTGTCATTTTATGTGCATGGGCAATATCCCATACTGGAAAGAGTAACGTGTTCTGATGCTGACATTCAAAGTTTGTCACCAACAGTGGCTAATATTAAAAAATTGTTATTGGGTATACAGGAGTTTCTTGTTCCCATGACGGTGATGCTGTGGTGATTGCTCTAAGACTGCAAGAGAAGCCCAGCTTACACCTAAAATGTCCAAAAAAGTAGTGAAATACATAGTGCTGTGTGTGCATTTCATTGACTAATACGTGCTAGAATACCTTCATCTTTGTGTCCGAATCAGTTACTTATCACCGGTAACTGACACCACGTCCTTCTCATTCATCCACATGGTCGGACGGTGATTGTCTACTGACTTGCTGGGCTTTGTCCCGCTCATTATCTCTGGGGGTCTATTGGTCAGTGGGCTAGCCCTGACGATCGTCTTCTGCGTGATGATTACATGATCTGTCTGAGGCGGAGATCCATTCCCATGTTGCAGAGAAGAGGCCATCTCAGGTAAGAAAAGTCTCTTTTAATGAGTGACCGCAAGTCAGGCCAAAAAAACTACGGTGCACAAAAATAACATGTTAAACATAGAATTACAAAGTAACTGACAACAGCCGGCGGGTCAGACGGGCTACTTGACGAGACGGAGGGTGCGCTGAACAGAACGCCAACATGAAATCTTGGGAGAAGAGGATGGCGTCCATGTAGGAAAATAATCCCGGCAGCTTCCCGTGGCAGCTGAGGTGAATATGGCTGATGGGAAACAGCTGTGCCCGCCAGGTAGCGCTGTCTGACTCACGGAATGTGTGAAAAGACAATACACAAGGACTCAGCCTGCTTAGTTATAACTGCCCATTGCACAGGGGCAGATCCTTTCACATGTTAAAGGATGCCTTTTAGAAGACCAAGGATATCCTTATGCTTGATGACGGTGGCAGTGTTTGAGGGGCTTGGAGCCAATGTTGATTGCCTTACCTCCACGCTCCTAACATTTTAGCATGTCTCAATTCATTTCCGCTTTCTTTGGTGCACAGAAGTCATGCTTGGGTGACATAATGAAGGGAAAAACGCATGTAACCACGAAACGTAGCCCAATCGGCATATTGCCATGACTTGATTTACCTACATTCCGTAAATATGTTTGATATTGTTTTGAATTTTCAAAACACAAATTTGCAAATATTACATTTATAGTTCATGGCGCCACCCATGACGAGCTAGCTCTCGCTAATCAGTCTCATTTCCGGAAGTGACGCCATCACTAGAAACTCAGAGGCCTATGAGACATAGGACGTTTACAGTGATTATAGCAAAGATTTGAGTTACATGTCAATAGTTCCTCACGAGAAAAACATTTGGAGATGAAATAAGAGAAGATCGGTTGTGTATGTGACTCTGGAGTTGCTTATCTTTCAATTATTGATTTAAATCAGCTTCTTCATGAGAGTAAAAGGGACTTTCTACCCTGATTTATTTCATAATCAGTGCCCCCGGACTTCCACTGCAAACATACATATTGCTGTGCAAAGATGTTTATACAACATTGGAAGGCTTTACAGCCTTGTCGCTATCATGGAATACTGTTTGGAAGACATTATGTAAACAAGACATGACATACTTCTGTTAACGTCATTATTCTTGTCTGTTTTCCCTGTGCATTGGTGGAATAGCATCTTTTTTCAAAATGTGTTCATACCGCACTTCTTGTAATGCTTCATAGTAGTCACCAGTGTAATGATCACTTCAAAGAACAGAAGTCGAGGTGGGCATCCATCAGTCTCTCGTTCTCTAAACTTGCTTCATCCATTACTGTCTTAAACCTCTCTCTTTTGGAAAAGAAAAACTTATAGTATCACTGGGATACTGTTAACATCCAGCAGCAACCCACCATTTTGGCTATTTTGATAAAAAATATAGCGGACCAAGGCGACGACCAACCTCGAGAATCATTTGTTTACTCTGCTTTAGCAATAAATTTAGCAATTTAGCGCCATGAATTATAAATGTAATAAAAACAATGTAGAACCTATTTAAGCAAAGTTGATAATCATGTCAGGGACCCTTTAGACGCTGATGCTATTGATCCCTTTTCACCTTGGCTGCAGAAGAAGACCAGCCCTGGAGGGTTCTCCGTTCCAAATTCAAAGGTAAGGAAGCAATCCAAAAGGACGTGAGCGCTGGTCACTGCACAAAAGCGACACTGCACAAAGTCTCAAACATCTTGTGATGTCCATCCGTGTTAGTAGAGTGCATGTGGAGATACAGTCTGTGACCCTGAAGCCTTCCAGCGTTCAAGGTCTTGGCTGAAAGTATCATAGTCCATCACGGCGTGAGTTACGACCTTCGGCTTGCTGTGCTCGTCTCTCCTCCAAACAGCGACAAACCCACATGGACACAACCTCTGCATTCCCGTCGTTGTATTGCACGATGAAGGAATGATCCTAAAAACAAGAACGCAAACTGGTTAATTCAAGAGTAGTTTCAGGAAGCTTTTACTGCTTTTGTGTTCGGATTCAGGTCCTATTCTAAGAAAATCTTTTGTCTGTCACACGGTAACATAACACTCCTAATCAACATTTGAGGGCCTCTTGAAAAACGGCAAGAATGGACATTTTGCACTGTTTTTTTCATTTTAAGAAGGTTCTAAGCAGAGCTTCAAAATGCAAAAAGGAGAAATGGGAGTGAGACGAAAAAGCAATTTATTGCAAATAAGCATTCAAGTAAAATAGGCTGATCAAAAGTTCAAGAGCATAGCTAAAATCCCACCCTAAAATCGAAATAAAATGTCTAAAAAAAACAAAAAAAAGCTGGGTTTGTGCGTGCTTGATGCCAGTGTTTCCAGGAGGCTAGTAGGAATGTTCCTCCAGGTGGTGAAGATGGCTTCAGAGGGCATCCACTGTCTGGAACTGTCTTTTTGTAAACCTCCCTTTGCATCCATCCCCAAATGTTCTCCACTGGACTTAGATGACGGTACATGCAGGGTGGTCCAAAAGAGTGAGTTTATTCCTCTAGAAGTGCAGTGTAGTCCTGTTGAAAAGCCGGTCATTACCACACAGACCATGGCCTTCAGTCATGAGGGATGCCCCCTGCAACATCTCCACATAACCGGCAGCCGTTTGACACCCCTGCATAACCTGAAGCTTCATTGTTCCATTGAAGGATCATGATGGTTCCGTGTGGAAAACACCTCAGGGGCATCTCCTTGTAATGCTAGTAAAGATGAAAGCCATCATGACCACCAAGGGAAAAGAAAACATTCTTCCGCCTTTCAATGTCTCATGTTTGGTGCTCTCCTACAAATTCTGGGCCGAGAAAGAAACCAGGCCTTAGAAAATATTGCTTCTTCTTCTCTGGCTGATGTCATCTGATGGTTTTTGGACTGCACTCGACACCAGTATCAACCTTCATTTAGGCCGAGGATGGACCCGTGTCTTGACAAGCAGCCAATGGGATCCTCCGACTCATTTTTTTGGGTCTACCACTTTACTTTTTAGCTCTGTGAGCCTCAGGATGTTTGAGGACGTTTGAAATGACTGTCTTACTGCGTCAAGGCAGCGAGAGACCTCGCTTATGCAGCTCAACAATCTTACGGCCTTCAAAGAAAGAAGGCCTTTTTTTTCCTTACCATCAAGAGATCATGACAATGTGAATACCTGACACTAAATCACATCCACATTTTTTTATTTTTACAACGATGGAAGCCATCAGGACTGTCAAGGCAGAATAAATGTTTTTTCCACCTTTCAATGTCCCATGTTTGACGCTCGCCTAAAATGAAGGAGACGAGGCCTTTAAGGACGTTTTTCCCTCTTAAAAATGTATCTTGCAGAAAGCATCTGATGGTTATTGGACTGCACTCGGCACCAGCAGCAATCTTCATTTAGGCCGAGGATGGACCCATGTCTTGATGGGCAGTCGGCTCCTCCGACTGATTTTTACCACTTGAGTTTTGAGGAAGTTTGAAATGACTGTCTTACTGCGTCAAGGCAGCGAGAGGCCTCCCTTATGCAGCACAACAACCCCACTGCCTCCAAAGACAGAAAGCTTTTTTGCCTTTGCCATCAAGAGATCATGACAGTGTCAATACCTGACAATAAACCACATTCAATCCAAATTTTTGCATTTTGCAATGATGGAAGCCATTGGGACTGTAAAGAGAGACTCTTTTTTTTCCACCTTTCAACGTCCCATGTTTGATGCTCGCCTGCAATGAAGAAGCCGAGGCCTTTGAGGACGTTTTTTCCTCCTGAAAACTATATTTTTCAGAAGGCATCTGATGGTTATTGGACTGCACTCGGCATCAGAGGATGGACCCGTGCCTTGACAGACAGCCAACGAGATCCTCCAGCTCCGGGTCTACCAGTTGACTTTTTTATTCCACAACCCTCAGGATGTTGGAAGTTTGAAATGACTGTGTTACTACATCCAACCAAGATCATGACAGTGTGAATACCTGACGATAAATTACATTCAGTCCACACTGCTCCCCCTGCCCCCTAAGATTTTGCCTTAAACGTTTGATCATCTGTACAACCTATTTCATTTCAATGCTTTTTTTTTTACACTAAACTTGCTTTTTTGTGTCACTCCCATTTCTTCTGTTTGTGTTTTGGAGCTCTACTTACAACCCCCTTAAGATCCAACCAAGCAAAATGTAAATTCTAAAAGATTTTGATCAGGAGTGTATAGTTACGCCAAAGACGCCTCAGCTACTAAATTAATGATGTTGAGAGTCTAAAGTGGAGTACCTTCAATATCTCATTCTTGTGTAATGCATCAACGGTTAAATGAACAGAAGGAGCTATAAAAATTGTCTGCACACATTATTTTCTTTGATATATAGTTTCACGCCCAACGTGCAGTATCTTTTATGTTCAATTTTACCATCAACAGCTTGGAAGCGCAAATAATAATAAGAAAAAATCCTAAAGAACCACAAATAAATCAAAGTGGAAAATGATTAAAGGGTCTTAAATATTTAAGTCCGACAGATTACACTTTATAGTCATTATGTCGTGTCAGGCCGTTTGGAAGAAATGTGTTTATTGGCTTTATTGATCTGCTTGACAGGCTGTAAACGAGTTTAGTAACACAGCATCTTTTGAAAGTAAATTGTCTTCCCACTCTGCGCATCGCCACTTTCACAAACGGCAAGCGAGCTTTGTCGGTCGGTACCCTGTCTCGTTTAACAGTGACAGCCTTCAAACGGGCCGAAACCCAGATGATACGTGCGAGGCCTCGGTGACAACAGTCGCAGGCCTCGTCTGGGAGACGATACGGTCTCCCGGATGAGGTGGGCGGGGGTCGGAGGTCAAAAGGTGGTAGGGGAGGAGGTTGTAAATGAGACAACTGAATCAAAGGTGACCGTGAAGCCATCTGGATGTCCAATTAGTAAAGCAACACGCCGGCTGGCCAGTTTAAATAAACCTGTCAACAATAATTCTGGAAAAAGTCCAACGCTGTCCACATTGTGCACATGCCGCTGACCGAAAGCTGAGAGAAACACAAACATTTTTCCTAAAATATCCCCCCCCCCCCCTTATCATTATGCTTGTCCGCATAATGGCTTCTAAACACTACTCCATGACAGTGACAAGGCTGTAAAGCAAAAATCTAAAATCTTTCTTGTAAACCGCAATGTTTAGTACTCCGATTGCATCACTTCCAAAAGAGAGAGAAATTTATCGGTCGCTTTAAAAAAATGGAACAATGTAGAACGTATTTACAAACAATGTATAAGATATTTAAGCAAAGTTGATGAATCATGTCTGGGGCCTTTTAATATTGACAGCACCATGCTGTCCACTAAGCTTTAACCTGAGAGGGACTCAGGAGCGGGCCGCACTTTGGATGAATGGGTAGCATGTTGGCCCCCGCCACCCGCCCAAAGTCAGCTGGGATAGGCTCCAGCATACCCGCGACCCTAATGAGGATAAGCGGTATAGTAAATGGATGGATGGATGGGACTGATGAGCCTCATCAATTGCAAGTGTCCTTCTAATGGCCAACTGGGCTTAACGCAGCCTGAGGTTAATTACTAGCATATCATTGCAGCCTGTGTGTCTAAATGTGCTGAATTCCCAGCTCGTATATCATTCCTTTCTTGCCCAGCAGAGAGGGTGTGATAAGGAGTAATATTTTTTTTACTGGTCAATGTCTGCTGGAATTTACCGAGGATGAAAATGCCCGACTTAATTGCACACATACAAGACACAGCAAGATTAGCATGTTGTTAGCTGTTGTCAAAAGGGAGTGTCGATAATCATGTTTGATTGATTTACATTCCTCTTCCCCTCGACAGTATAAGGTAATGAACAGCTCCGTGTCAGTCTCCTTTCTTCCTCCCGAACGCACTATGTGCCCTGCGCTGATGAGGTGTTCAAATGCTCTGCGTCAAACAAACTATGGGCTCTTAGGGTTTTTTTTCCCATATGTTGTGCGTCATTCGTACGTTTTGCTTCAGAGTTTGGGGGTCGTCTCACAAACTGTCTGCGGCCCTTGGACCCAAAAAGAAGAATTTTACTTTCATCAGTTCACAAAATGTTCCTCTGTTTCTTTTTAGGCCAATTGATGTGTTCCTTAGCAAATTGTAACCTCTTCTGCACATGCTTTTTTTTTTAACAGAGGGACTTTGCGGGGCATTCTTGTAAATAGATTAGCTACACACATACGTCGTCTAATTGTCACAGTACTTACAGGTAACTCCAGACTGTCTTTGATCAGCCTTTGCCATTCTGGTTATTCTTCCATCCAGTTTTCTGCCACGTTTCTCTGGTTTTGCTCCCCATTTTAAGGTATTGGAGATCACTTTAGCTGAACAGCCAAAACATGTTTGCATCTCTTCATACCATTAACCCTCTGCAAACAACTTTTAAATCAAAGTACGCTGCACTTCTGAACAATGTCTTGAACCAGCTATTTTCCTCAGGCTTTCAAAGAGAAATGTAGGTTCAACAAGTGCTGCTTTCATCCTTAAATGAAGGCCACCTAATTTACACCTGTTTTTTCCCTAAATTGAACATTGATTGAATGCCACACTGCTTCATCTGGTTAGTCACATTGGACTGCTATTATTTTGAACACTACAGTACAGTTCAAACTACTGGTGTTGTAGTTTATAAACACTACAAATAAATATCCAATTACTATGAGGGTAGAATCATTTTCAGTGCAAATGTAAGTGACAGGGACTCTTAATTTGTTAGGTCACGGAAGGTGTTCCGTTGCCCGTAAGGGGCAACACGGGGGAATGACACTTTTAGATGTCGCATTAATCACCACCTGGCTGCATCAAAATGGGATAATCACCTGCAAGGCGTTGTACGGAAATAGAATTGGCCCCGGCCCTGGGGAAATTCTGACGCTAAACGCTTTAATTGTTTAAGATCCTTAAAAAAGGTATGTTGAATCGAAGATTAATTAATGCTATTTTAAATAACGGTATGATTAATATGCTACAAGTTTAACAAATGTGCAGAGAGATCAAACATCATCACCTTCCTGTTTTCACTCACGTCAACCAATCACGTCCTCAATGAAGGTAAACATCACCTTATATGTTCATTTATCCCTTTCATTCTTTGTTGATTTAAGGGGCGTCCAAAGTGTCGCCCCTGGCTATGTTTTTTTTTGGCTAGTGGGATGTCGTAAAAATAAAAAAAGTAGGACTTTTAATAGAATAAAGTAAAAGTATTGAGAAAATAAGTCATTTTCTATCATACTATGTGCAGCACTTTGGAAACTGTTTATAAAATGTGCTATATAAAGAAAGTGGATTAGATTGGACATGCCAACAAGAAGGCGCAAATTTTACAAGATTTTGAGGAAAATCTATTTTAGTTGTATAAAAATTACATATAAAATATATATATATTTAATATATATATTAAATATATATATTTANCCCCCCCCCCCCCAGACACACACAATGCAACCTCAGGTTTGTCCTTAAATCTGTTCCAAAGCTCAGACAAAAAAAAAGATATTGTTTGTGTCCAAAAGGCTTCTTCACTTCTACAATTTTAGATGTGGAGTTCCTAGGGGGTGTGTCCCCTGCAGGTGGTGTCAGCCATGATGAGCTAGCTCTCCACTTGGTTCAATATAATTTTCAATCAATAAATAAATAGCAGTCATGTCAAAACATTGTGTTGCTGCTGGATGTTCACAAGATCCCAGTGATCGTGTGCGTTTGTTTGTTTTCTTTTCCAAAAGAGGAAGGTTCAAGACAAAAATAAACAAAGCAAGTGCAGAGAACGAGATACAGGTGGACGCCCACCTCGAGTTCTGTTCTTTGCAGTGATCCTTTCACCGATGACTGCTATGAAGAAACACCTTTACAAGACGCATTTGGTATGATATATACGCATTTTGAAAAGGATGCTCTTCCCCTGGTACACGGGAACAAAAACAAAACAAACAAATTACAAAACAATTACAATGTCAGTAAGTCATGTCGTTTAAACACTATTCCATGATAGCGACAAGAATGAAAAGCATAACGCAGGTAACACAAACATCTTTTCACAGTGTTATGTATGTTACTGTGGGGGGCGGGGGCAAAGGGCTCAGCAGCAAAATATACTGTAAAGAAAAGCTATAAAGATCTCTTTTTGCTCATTAAAAAGTCAATTTAAAACAAAAATGAAGGATAAAAACAAGAAGAATAATGTCAAAGTTGCTACAGAAAGGAGTAAGTCATGTCTTGTTTATATAATGTCATCTAAACACTATTCCATGATAGCGACAAGGCTGTAAAGCATTATACATGTTATATAAACATCTTTTGACAGCAATGTGTATGTTTGCTGCCGAGGGTGAGCAAAATATCATTATTCTGGATGAGGCAAAATATACTATAAAAAGGCTATAAAGACCCATTCACGTTCATTAAGAAGTCGACTTAAAACAATAATTGAAGGAAAAGAACGACGTCAAATTTGCTACAGAATAGTCATGTCTTGTCCGCATAATGGCTTCTAAACACTACTCCATGACAGTGACAAGGCTGTAAAGCAAAAATCTTTCTTGTAAACCGCAATGTTTAGTACTCCGATTGCATCATTCCAAAAGAGAGAGAAATTTATCGGTCGCTTTAAAAAAATGGAACAATGTAGAACGTATTTACAAACAATGTATAAGATATTTAAGCAAAGTTGATGAATCATGTCTGGGGCCTTTTAATATTGACAGCACCATGCTGTCCACTAAGCTTTAACCTGAGAGGGACTCAGGAGCGGGCCGCACTTTGGATGAATGGGTAGCATGTTGGCCCCCGCCACCCGCCCAAAGTCAGCTGGGATAGGCTCCAGCATACCCGCGACCCTAATGAGGATAAGCGGTATAGTAAATGGATGGATGGATGGGACTGATGAGCCTCATCAATTGCAAGTGTCCTTCTAATGGCCAACTGGGCTTAACGCAGCCTGAGGTTAATTACTAGCATATCATTGCAGCCTGTGTGTCTAAATGTGCTGAATTCCCAGCTCGTATATCATTCCTTTCTTGCCCAGCAGAGAGGGTGTGATAAGGAGTAATATTTTTTTTACTGGTCAATGTCTGCTGGAATTTACCGAGGATGAAAATGCCCGACTTAATTGCACACATACAAGACACAGCAAGATTAGCATGTTGTTAGCTGTTGTCAAAAGGGAGTGTCGATAATCATGTTTGATTGATTTACATTCCTCTTCCCCTCGACAGTATAAGGTAATGAACAGCTCCGTGTCAGTCTCCTTTCTTCCTCCCGAACGCACTATGTGCCCTGCGCTGATGAGGTGTTCAAATGCTCTGCGTCAAACAAACTATGGGCTCTTAGGGTTTTTTTTCCCATATGTTGTGCGTCATTCGTACGTTTTGCTTCAGAGTTTGGGGGTCGTCTCACAAACTGTCTGCGGCCCTTGGACCCAAAAAGAAGAATTTTACTTTCATCAGTTCACAAAATGTTCCTCTGTTTCTTTTTAGGCCAATTGATGTGTTCCTTAGCAAATTGTAACCTCTTCTGCACATGCTTTTTTTTTTAACAGAGGGACTTTGCGGGGCATTCTTGTAAATAGATTAGCTACACACATACGTCGTCTAATTGTCACAGTACTTACAGGTAACTCCAGACTGTCTTTGATCAGCCTTTGCCATTCTGGTTATTCTTCCATCCAGTTTTCTGCCACGTTTCTCTGGTTTTGCTCCCCATTTTAAGGTATTGGAGATCACTTTAGCTGAACAGCCAAAACATGTTTGCATCTCTTCATACCATTAACCCTCTGCAAACAACTTTTAAATCAAAGTACGCTGCACTTCTGAACAATGTCTTGAACCAGCTATTTTCCTCAGGCTTTCAAAGAGAAATGTAGGTTCAACAAGTGCTGCTTTCATCCTTAAATGAAGGCCACCTAATTTACACCTGTTTTTTCCCTAAATTGAACATTGATTGAATGCCACACTGCTTCATCTGGTTAGTCACATTGGACTGCTATTATTTTGAACACTACAGTACAGTTCAAACTACTGGTGTTGTAGTTTATAAACACTACAAATAAATATCCAATTACTATGAGGGTAGAATCATTTTCAGTGCAAATGTAAGTGACAGGGACTCTTAATTTGTTAGGTCACGGAAGGTGTTCCGTTGCCCGTAAGGGGCAACACGGGGGAATGACACTTTTAGATGTCGCATTAATCACCACCTGGCTGCATCAAAATGGGATAATCACCTGCAAGGCGTTGTACGGAAATAGAATTGGCCCCGGCCCTGGGGAAATTCTGACGCTAAACGCTTTAATTGTTTAAGATCCTTAAAAAAGGTATGTTGAATCGAAGATTAATTAATGCTATTTTAAATAACGGTATGATTAATATGCTACAAGTTTAACAAATGTGCAGAGAGATCAAACATCATCACCTTCCTGTTTTCACTCACGTCAACCAATCACGTCCTCAATGAAGGTAAACATCACCTTATATGTTCATTTATCCCTTTCATTCTTTGTTGATTTAAGGGGCGTCCAAAGTGTCGCCCCTGGCTATGTTTTTTTTTGGCTAGTGGGATGTCGTAAAAATAAAAAAAGTAGGACTTTTAATAGAATAAAGTAAAAGTATTGAGAAAATAAGTCATTTTCTATCATACTATGTGCAGCACTTTGGAAACTGTTTATAAAATGTGCTATATAAAGAAAGTGGATTAGATTGGACATGCCAACAAGAAGGCGCAAATTTTACAAGATTTTGAGGAAAATCTATTTTAGTTGTATAAAAATTACATATAAAATATATATATATTTAATATATATATTAAATATATATATTAAAAATATAATTTATAATATTATGGGAAATATTTACAATATTAAGAGAACAAAGTCAAACTCTTCTAGGAATAAAGTCATACTTATGAGAAGAAAATTTACAAACAGGAAGTTCAACAATGTGGAAAAAAGAGCAGCACAAATGTAAAAACAACAGAAATGTTATGGGGGGGGGGGGTCCCATTAATTAAAAAAAAAATTATTTTGAACAATGTTCATTATCTCATAATATTATATTATAAAAACAAGGTGTACAAATTGCAAAAATATTAAATAAAAATGTTATTTTTTTAAATAATAATTTCTAATATTTTGAGGAAGAAGTATTTGGAAAACAATATTTTAAAAAACAACATTAAAAGTGGGGAAAAAAGACTGCAGTTCATACTAATCCACCACAGGGACAGTTTATAGGACGTGAACCGGACGTTTGTCAGGAAAATCCCGTGGGTTACACGTGAAAGCATTTTGGAGTGAAGGTGCTGACAGCAAAGTTTCAAGTACACGAGGAACATGTATGATAGGCTGACCTTGTGAGGCCGGATGATTCAAGAAACGTTATGTAACCCAAGTCACCCGCCATCCCTTCCGACAGCCTCGTGGCCCTTTCTAAGATCTGCATCATTTATGTTATCAACTTGATAACTAGTAGACTTTAATGAGTGCTAGCAGCAGGCTAGCAGTGTAGAGAGTGGACAACAGCAGCTCCTGTGTGAATGTTTCCTGCTTGTTAATAAATTTAACTTTTTTGACTCCTTAACCACAAACAGCGGCGCTGGAGTAGTATTCTACACTAGGTGTCTGTAATGTTACACAGACGAGACAATGCTAATGTCTGAGACTCTTATCTTATTTATGTCAAAGACAGCATATTTTTATAGCTGCTACATTGCATAAAACAAGTGTTAGGGTAACTATAGGGGAGTTATTTCATGTTTAGCGGGCTCTAATGTTAAAAAATGTATCTAGGCCATAAGATATTTTTTCATACTTTTAAGATAGAAAAATATTAAATTTATTAATATGAATACTTCAAGGAAATTCACTTATGACAGGGGTGTAGAATCATTAAACTGTGATAAAAGAGGAATGACTGTACCTCACAAAAGTAAAGCAAATATTTGATGTGAGGTTTTTACAGGACAAAAAAAACAGTTCCGAAGACAGAAAAGGCAGTGCGGGAAAAAGACTTGTGTGCTAAATTATTAGGTATTTTCAGGGGACAGAAAATGTAATAATAATTTGAGGGGTGTACACATTTTTCTCTGCTGGTAACAGGAAACGTTAGTGTCACGCGAGATCAGAACGACGGACAAAAAGAATGCCTCTTGGGCACTAGGCCTGGGACAATAATTAATTCATTCATTGATTAATCACAGAATGAAATGGAACTGGATCATTTTGGTGATTGTCTATTTTCCTCATTTCTTGCCTCCAAACAGGCAGGAAGATCGGTCACTCTGTGCATTGCTTTCAGCCCCTTTGTTCCATAGAACAACGGCATGAATGGAGTGAGCCCACTTGTCAGTCATACAGTCTGACTTATGTTACATTTATATTAGCTTATTGGTCATTTTAACTTCAATTTTATTTCATCCATCTTCTATGCCGCTTATCCTCAGGGTGGGTATGTTGGAGCCTATCCCAGCTGACTTTCAATTTAATGTTAATGTCAATTCATCTTCTATACAATAAAATTACTTCTTTGTAATACATTCAATTATTAAAATTGGTTAAAATTCAAATTAAACTTTATATTTATGTAAAGGTAATTAATTTTTTATTAAAATTATTCTAAATTATTTATTGTTATATAAACCATTAATTGCATTTATTATTATTCTATTTAATGTTACATTTTTTGCGTGCGTGGGTTTTCTCCGGGTTTGTCTGCCATCGCAAGGAAGTAGTGTTCCGTAGGAAAGACAACGGCATCTTTTTCTAGAACTGATTCCCACTTTTTGTTGTTGGGTTAATGGCAGGCCGAAAATAGGTGTTTAAGCATTTCTGGACAAACAGCCTCGGGGCAAATGAAGGGAAGGTTGTCTGTGTATATGAAAAATACTGCGCATCAGGACGGATTTTGTGTTTTTGTCAGGGCACGGGCAGACATGGAAGGGATTCCTTTGTGAAAAATCACAGGGGCTCATCTGGTGTCTGTCGGGTTGAAGGGGGGAGGGGGGCCACCAAAATTGTCTATGTGCAAGCCTATGAATAGTGAAGAAGAATCGGGAGGGGGGTTGCATTGACAAGGGTGCTAAAAGGCTGCGTGAAGGCTGCCGGCTAGGGAATGGGGTATGATGAGGAGGGAGATGGAGGGGGGTAGGGGGTGATGACATGTCAATCAAAATTCATCCTGATGTGTTTTTATAGGCAGAAACAACCGCACTAAATGTAAAAAATGCTGAGATAAGCCCGCACAGAAGGCAGAATGAGGACGAGGGTAATCAAGAAGCTTCACCAACAGGCTAAGCTCCTGGAGGTCGGCCAGTGGAAAGTTTCCTCAACTGGGCAGTGTCATTAACTTATGACAACAGGATTGGGTGTCCACAATAAAAGATGCATTAGTATAAAGGGAGAAAAACACGCTCACTTTCCTCTCAGATGGATCCTAATGCTATCAAAAGAAAAGCTTCCACAAATTCATAGAAATTCTTGTATGAAAACATGACAAATGACGACGGAATCCATGAATCAATGATTGATCAATTGTCCAATAAACAACTATTTTAGTGTTTTCCCTGGCAAAGAACCGCACAACTCTCGAATAACGGCAACTTTGCTTGTTTCTCGCAATACTAGGACTTCAAATATTAACTTTTTTCTTTAATATTTCAACCTTATGCTACAAAAATAACATTTTTGGTCATAATGACAATTTTTTCTCATAGTATTCGATATTCTGGTAAAAATATTACTTATTTCCATTAATATTTTGACTTCATTCTCTGATTTTACCATTCCTAACATTTTTTAATATCTTTCAACTATTTGTTTTATCTTATGTAAATTTTACATTTTCCACAACATAGTTTACCAAAAATGTAGCTTTATTTCACTTTCTTTAAAAAGTAACTTTTTTTTTTTTAATGTTTCTACATTATACTAGTAAAAAAACTTTTTTGGTCAAAATGACAATTTTTTCTCATTATTTTTACGCTACTCTAGTAGAATTATAAATGTTTCTGTTAGTAGTTTTTAAAAATAGTTTTCCCATTTTTGCAGTTTTTGAAATTTTCTTGTTAAAACAAACAGCCGCAAACGACCCTCGGACTACACTTTGCACACCCACGGCCAAGTGTGACCAAGTGTGCAGGATGCAGTTTGACAACACAGGTTACTACCAGTTCACTTACTCTTTATTAATAACATTGGTCTATGTAATTCCTTAGCTATACGCTCAGTATGTCTGCTATTATTTTACAAGTTTGCCTTGGAGGAGATTAGTGTAGATAAAATAAGAAATTAGGTGTAAATGGTTGCACAAGCAAAAACAGGTCGATGTAGTTTTTGGCGCATTAACATACAGATTGAATAGGTAAAGGAGTTTTAATGGACTCAGGAGGCTGACGGAATGAGCAACCGGGGTAAAAGTGCGGAAGAAGAAGGGAATGAGACAGAGGGAAGAGAGACACAATCAGTACGCCGGCATTACAAAGTCAGGCATCCATGACCTTGTATCCCAGGGCTCATAGCAGGGAGAAGAAATGAAAGGGCAAAAAGAAGACAAACATATAGGGAAGCTAAGTACAGTAGTGTCCAAAATAATAGCAGTCCAATGTGACTATGATGCTTGCGCCTCTATGCCTCACTGTCTTCACTGTGTACTGTGGCTTGAAGTCAAAGTTTGGGGGTCGTTTCACAAAAAAAACAAAAAAAAAACAATTTTACTCTGTCAGTCCACAAAAGGTTCCCTCATTTCTCTTTAGGCCACTTTGTATGTTATTTGGCTTTTTTTTTTTTTTTTTAAACAAAGGGACTTTGCAGGGGATTCTTGCAAATAAATTAGCTTCACACAGACGCCTAACTGTCACAGTACTTACAGGTAACTCCAGACTGTCTTTGATCATCCTGGAGCTGATCATTGGCTGAGCCTTTGCCATTCTTGTTATTCTTCCATCCATTTTGATAGTTGTCTTCCGTTATCTGCCATGAGTCTTCGATTTTACTCACATTTTAAAGGCATTTGAGATGATTTTAGCTGAACAGCCAAACATATTTTGCACCTCTTCCTACGTTTTCCCCTCTCCAATCAACATTGTTCTTCTGAACAATGTCTTGAACGACCCATTTTCCTCAGGCTTTCAAAGAGAAATGTTGAACAAGTGCTGCTTTGATCCTTAAATAGGGGCCACCTGATTCCTACCTGTTTTTTCTCTAAATTGATCACTGATTAAAGGCCGCGCTGCTATTTTTTTTTTTTAAACACACCCCTTTCAACCAATTGCACAACCTTAAGAGTGTGCATATCATGAATGCTGGGTCTTGTTTGTTTTCTGAGAATCTACTGCACCTACTGAAAACTTGCTTGCCATGTAGCAATAAAAAATATACTAATAACAGTACTTCATCTGGTTAGTCACACTGGACTGCTTTTATTATGAACACTACTGTATAGGATTAGTCTATTATCTATTTTTGTTTTGTTTAAATAATGGAGGAAAAGGTATCATTCATCATGCTGATTCAGTCACAAAAAACAAGCAAAAAGTAGACTCGCTAAAGAAAAGTAGCTTTATCTTGAGACACACATGTCCAATGAGAGTCAGAGTATGGTTTCCATTTAGCCTTCCATGGTGTGAGACTGTAAACTTGCTAACAGTTCCACATTTACACCCTTCCAAGCTCTGTCCCCACAAACACAAAACATCACCCCCGTCCCTCTCTGAGGACCTAACTGTTGCTGTCCTTGGCCTTAAAACAGCCAACCAAATGTCTCGACTGTTAAAAGAGGCTTTGCGCAAACGACTGCCTTGTGTGAAAACCAGAGAACAGCATCCGGGGTGGGTTGAACGTGGTGTACACGGTGAAAGTTAAAATGATTGCACAGCTATCAAACTGCTGTGATGTGATGAATACATTTAATTAGATCTACAGGTATATCAATTTAAAAATAATCTTCATGTTACATGTTTTTGTTTTTATAAAGTGCTCATGACACTGAAACACATGTTAATATTCAAAAAATGACATTGAAAGTCATGTCAAGGTTTATCACTAAAAACACTTTTTGTGCATCTGGAGCAGAAAGTGGAAGTGACCAAAGTTCCGTTGAACACTGAGGAACCATTGACTGTTTTATTTGTTGTGTTACGATATTACGTGATATTACAAACCAAGTATGTGAGCAGCAATGACAAAGTCTGCAGTCACTGTAACCTGACTAGGGCTGCCACTAATGATTATTTTGATAATTTATTAATCGGTCGATTATTTTTTCGATTAATCCCCTTCTTTGCCGTAATCCCTTTAAGAATGCATTAATGGACGTTTTCCTTCCAAAAATCACAGCAAAGATGAAGATCTCGGACACCGAAATTGAAGCGGCAAAGTATTATCCATCAGTTGACAAACGTCAAACACTCGACTGCGGTTTTACTGTTCTACCGGTAGGTTTTGTGTGCACGCATGGTAAGAGATCATAGAGAGAGTGCAGAAATGTAGACGTTTTCTTAAGCACAAGTACAAGTATGGGATTTACTTTGCGTGAGAATGTTTTACACATGCTCTACATACACATCTCTGCAGTGGTTTGCTTTGCAAAATATCAAAATGAGGCAAAAATGTTGATAGCTCTTTTCCAAAGTCAAAGGTGTGTGAAGTATCTTGTTTTGCCTGAAATACAAAGATAATATGTCTGCTTTCATGGATCACTAAGAAAATAAAAAAATAGTTACATTAGAGAGGCTAAAATCAGGATATTCATAGTACATTTTTAAATTAAACAATCGATTAACAAAATAGTTGTTGATTATTTGAAAAATTGATGAATAATCAATTCATCGATTTAAACTTGACAAAAACATTTAGAAGCAAACATTTAGTGTGTTAGGGTGGGAATATGTTCACATATTCTTATATACAACAGAGCGATAAAACAATTAAATTACTTTCAGTTGGAACAAAAGGCACTCTGTTCTTTTTAATTCATCTCACACATACATATGCATCATCCTTCCATACTCCTGGCTGAGTGGCTCAGCCCCTAGCCCAGGATTGGTTGAAACCAGATCAGACCGATGCACCAACAGTTAATGGGAAGTTTCTTGATCAAAATGTGGATTGAATGTGATTTAGTATCATGTATCCAGAGTCACGATCTCTTAATGTCAAAACAGCTTTCTCTCTCTCGCGTTGGGATTGTTGAGCTACATAAGCGAGGCCTCCCGCTCACCGCTGCTGAGGTTGGAAGCAGTAAGACACTCATTTCTAACTTCTTCGCACATCTTGAGGGTCATGGGGGAAAAAAAAGTCAAGTGGTACATCCAAAAAAATGTCACCAGCACTGACATGGAACCATCCTCTGTCCAAATGAAGGCTGTTACTGGTGTCGATTGCAGTCCAATAACAATCGGACGCCATCTGCCAGAGTAACAACACTGATCGTTTGGATTTTGTTGGAGAGCAGCAAATGCGGGACACTGAAAGGTGGAAGAAAGTTTTCTTCTCCCTTGACGGTCCTGATGGCTTCCAAAGTTACTGGCATGAGAAGGAGAAGCCACCTGAGGTGTTTTCCACGCGGCACCATCATGACCCTTCAATGGAACAATGGAGCTTCAATTTGTGCAGGGGTGTCAAACGGCAGACGGCTACGTAGAGATGTTGCGGGGGGGGCGCATCCCTCTTGACTGAAGGCGCTGCTCTGTGTGGTAATGAATGGATTTTTCTACAGGACTACGCTGCACTTCACAAAAGACTTTTTGTGTTCCCCTCATCTAAATCCAATGGAGAACATTTGGAGATGGACGGCAAGGGAAGTTGACAATAATGGACATCATTTCCAGACAATGGATGTCCTCAGAAGCCATCTTCACCACCTGGAGCAACATTCCCACTAGCCTTTCCCCGGCTACTTCGTCCAGCTCCAGCGAATCCAAAGCGTTTCCAGCCCAGCTGAAAGAGACATAGTCTCTCCTACATGTCCTGGGTCTTCCCTGAGGCCTTCTACCGGTTGAACGTGCCCTGAACCCCTCTCTACGGAGGCATCCTAACTAGATACCAGAGCCACCTCATCTGGTTCCTCTCAATGTAGAGGAGCAGTGGTTATACTAAGAGTCTCTCCCGGATGACAGTGCTTTTCACCCTAACTCTAAGGCAAAGCCCAGCCACCCTGGGAAGGAAACATACCCACAATCTTATTCTTTCGGTCACTACCCAAAGCTCATGACCATAGGTGAGGGTAGGAACGTAGATCGACCGGTAAATTGAGAGCTTTGCCTTTCGGCTCAGTTCTCTCTTCACCACGACGGACCGTTGCAGAGTCCGCATCACTGCAGACACCGCACCAATCCGCCTGTCCATCTCACGTTCCATCCTTCCCTCACTCGTGAACAAGACCCCGAGGTACTTAAACTCCTCCACTTGAGGCAGAGATGGCACTCTACCCTTTACCAGGCGAGAACCATGGACTCGGACTTGGAGGTGCCAATTCACACTCAGCAGCGAACCAATCCAATGAGAGCTGAAGGTCACAGGCCGACATCATCTGCAAAAAGCAGAGACCCAATCCTGCGGCCACCAAACCGGAACCCTTTGACGCCCTGGCTGCACCTAGAAATTCTGTTCATAAAAGTAATGAACAGAATCGGTGACAAAGGGCAGCCCTGGCAGAGACTTATTGCCGGCAATGCGAACCAAACTCTGACACCAGTCATACAGGTAACGAACCGCCTGAATCAGGTGGTCCGATACCCCGTATTCCTGGAGTACTCCCCACAGTATTCCCAGAGGAACACAGTCAAAGTCCCCAAAACATGTAGACTGGTTGGGCAAACTCCCATGCACCCTTAAGGACCCTGCTGAGAGTACAGAGTTGGTTTTTATATATTATTCTATTGCAAAATGATCTTAAAAGATAAAATAAGGTCTTTTATTTGTGTTTCCCAAGAGTGAGTAATGAGGAAAAACATTTTCCCAAAGTCCTTCTCCTTCACTTACAATGACCTTTGGCAAGTTTGGTTACTATTATAACTAACTTATTTATAAAATGTCTCATTAAATATTACGCTAAATGCATAATGCAAAAACTCATCCAGCCAGACAGCTCTATTAAATTTGCCATCTGCTTTTGTCAGTTGCTGAGATTTCACCTTAAAGTAGATAACTTAAAACATTTGAAATAGAAATAATTAACTATTCTAAGCACTTTGGCCTGCTTTTATGAACAAAGTGTTAATTTAATGAATTGCTGCTGAAGTGCACCTTAAACCAGTCTCAAGGTTTTTTGCAAGCCACCGTCACTGTGTTGTCTTGCAAGCAAAAAGTTCATCCATGTCCTTGGCACACAACTGCACAAAAAGCAGAATTGTCTATCGCTAAAACAACAGAGATGATTTAAAAAAAAAAAAACTTTATCTAATTGATTTTTACTGTGGCGAATGAGGAAACTAAGCACATAGATGGAAAAAAATATTATTTTGAAGGTTACAACTGCTTAATAGAGTAATTGGTTTGACTTACCATTAAGTTGTTGGGTGCAGGTCTCTCTTTGGGCTGTCGTCTCATACTGAAAGACAGATTTGCAGTTATGATGGACTCACTATTCACCTGATCTTATACTTCTCATGCCTCCATAATCTATACCAACGATCTTTACCACATTAATATTTTGTACACCAACTCATGTAGACATTTTAAGAGGTTATACGGTATGTATAAAAAACTGCATTTCAGCTTTGTGATATGGGTTCAATGATACTCAGATGGTATTTTCCCACCAAATTAAGTTTATTCTCGTAAAATCGCAACCCTTTTCTCATCCATTACCAACTTTATCTTCATATTTTGACTTTACTAATGTAAAATTACATTCTTTCCATTTCTGCTGTTATATTTTTTTTCATTTTTCAACTTTCCTCTTATAAATTTTCTTCTCCTAACCCCGACTTTATTCCTGTAATATAGAATTTTTTTCCCAGCCTAATTTTGCAAAAATTACAGCATTTTTTATTTCTCAGATTATATACATTTTTAAAAAACACTTTTTTTTCTCTTTAATATTTGAACTCATTGCTACTAAAAGGACATTTTCTGCATAAAATTATAAGTTAATTCTCAAAACTTTTTTCTGTTAGTATTTTTACTTTTTCCTTGTAAAATTTTCTTTAAAAAACCACTACTAATTTCTTCTTGTAAATTTTCTTCCGTTTAACATTATGACTTCATTACCATAATGTTTTGACTTTATTCTTGTAATTTTGTAACTTTTTCCCCAACCTAATTTTCCAAATATGCCAACTTTAGTCATTGTTTGTTTTTCATCATATGTCCTAAAGTACATTTTCTGCTAAAATGACATTTCTTTTAGTTTTATCATTGGACAACAACTTTTTTCAAAATCTTTTGAATTTATTCTTGCAAAATTACAGTTGATTGTGGCATTTTTTTCCCAAAACATTTTTTTGTTAAATTTAATTTTTAGAATCTGCTGCAGGCGGGCTGTTGTTTAGATACCATTTCTCTTGGAGATGAAAAGTATTAATGAAATATGTATTTTTTTTAGGTCCCAATAAAGTTAAAGTTGCAAGGTGTGATACTGTAATGATGAGCAAAATTAAGTGCATTATCATAAAAAAAACATGATCAAAAATCAAACTAAAAGAAAAGTCCAATGTGGACTGCATTTAGACATAAAAACCAGAATGGATTACGACCCAAACAAAGAAACCTCTTACAGACTTACCACTGTGTGATGAAGTGGACAAACATCTCGCTGAACTGTCCTGCAGGAAGAACTGGAGGATCCTTTAGAAGCAAGAGCAAACATGTTATACACAATCACTTTTCCGCCTGCTTTGTGCCTCAAGTTTGGTTTAAATGAAGATTAAAATTCTGATCAACAACGTGCGACCCCACAATGAGGGGGTTTACAGTTTGTATGAGAAAGGAGTTGCCGTCCTTTGGTCATGGAGAAGTACATACACATGGCGCTCGGTTTGTGTTTCGTGGTTAACTGCCACAGTATCCTTGAGCATGTCAAAGGATCAGCAGCTATGAAAGTTAGAAGAGTTTTGGCTATGCTGATGGTTAAGGGTCTCTGGCATGTTTGTAAATATTCCTCTTCGTTCCATTTTTGGAAGCCAATGGTAAGTTTGCCAAAATGACATTCCCAGTCGATGGCGCCACCCGTGACAAGCTAGCTCAGCCTCATTTCCAGAAGTGATGTCATCGGGCTGACTGAAGACGAGTAAACAAATCCTTCTCGCGGTTGGTTCAGTGTATTTTTTAGCAGCCATGCCAAAAATGTCGTGTTGCTGCTGGATGTCAACAGTATATGGGGTGATACCGTAGGTTTGTTTACTTTTCCAAAAGAGTAAGATTTAACAACAACGAACAAAGCAAGTGCAAAGAACAAGACATGACCTTTACAAGAAGCATTTGTACGATGTAAACACATTTTGAAAAAGAATGATAGTCCGCCTGGACACAGGAAAAAAAACAAGACAACGAGGAACGACCACTATGTCAAAGAAAGTCTTGCTTACACAAAGTCTTCTAAACACAATTCCATGATAGCGACAAGGCTGCAAAGAATTACACATGTATAGACATCTTTTCACAGCGTTACGTTTACTGTGTGGGGGCAGCGAAGGAGGCGAAAACATTCATCAAAGTTAGTTGCAACACTGCACTACTAAGAAAAAAATACAATATTTGTAATGTCATAATATAATGAGGAACAAAACAAAGTTGCAAAAAAAAGTTATGTTGCCAGAATAAGGTCAAATATGGGAATAGAGTAATAACTAAATACTGTATGTGGGAAAGAAAATACTAAAAAATAATTAGAAATTGTAAGCAAACAAAAACATTAGAAAAAGGAACAAAACTGCTGTAATTTTCCAAGAATAAAGTGAGCATTTCAAGAGAAAAAAAGTTGCATTCTGACGAGAAAAAAAGTAGCAATTTTACAAGAATGTACTTATAATAGGAGCAAAAATAATTTCATTTTAGTAGCAAAGGGTTAAAATATTAAATACATATATATATTGTGGTATTAAGTGCTGGTTTAAGTTGCCACAGAAGGCCCGGGTAAGCAAAGCACCGTCCACCGCTGTTTTTTTCCAAACAACTGTGCGGTAGAAAAGCAGCAAATTAAACCTCTCTACATTTGACGCCCCGCTGTGCTTTCAAAAACACCTCTGGGGAGCGTTTGCCATTCCTTAATGTTCTGATTGGCAGCCTCTCGCCGAGCATGATGCATGAACCTGTTTAAATGAACACACAAATGGGTTCCGTCCAATCTCACTGCACTTGACGGTGCTGTCACCCCTTGAAGGAGTGGTACGTCGTAGTGTTTTATCACGACAGATATTTTGTTCTTCTCCACGCTATCGACTGGCGCACGCACCTTGTGCCGTTTCAAACACCAACGCACACATTTTATGCATGTATTCATGTTTCCAGCTGAGAGGGAGCGCTGGTACAGCTTTGATGTGGCGACAGGCAAACGGCACAAAAGACGAGCACGCTGATGAAAGTGTCTCATCGGTGTGAATTATTCCTCCGCGTGTCGACGTGGCTCCACTGCGAGAACACACACCGGCAGTGTACAAGGGTACGAGTAAATATACATGTCATTGCCATGAAGCAATTATTAGGCAAAATTAGATCAGTAATTACAGGCTTGAAAATAAAGTGGGAGTTCTTTATCAGTGGAGCTGCTTGCTATTCAGCAAACAGAAGAAGAGACACATTAATGAACAGAGACAGTGGGCAGATGGCGGGAACGACTACAGAGAAGCGACACTTCAAGGCATCGGCTGAAAGTCTCCCGTAGGCGAGTCACATTTATCGTGAAATACTATTTCTTTCAAAGAGGCTCAACCTTTCAAATACTATAAGATCCCGGTGGGGCACTGCACAGTTGTTTACAGCGTTTGAATGAATTTCCCTCACGTAAGATTCAACTTATTAGATTCCATTCAACTTATGGAATATAAGATTTCTCATAAATGACCAAAGGTCGCTCACTTAAAACCCACAAAGAGTCAATAATAATCGCCTGGAATTTTTAACTTTATTCAGAACAATGATAGTAAAAATAACAACATAAAAAAATAGGTTTGCTAAACACGTGTCTACATTAACACGTTCATTTTTCTGAACAAGCAATCCTTTGCATGAAATAATACTAGTCAAACATTGTGTGTCAGTGATATCAACTCCAAGGAACCCCAAGGTTCCACGCTTGGGCCCATTTTATTTTCATTATATGCAGGTGATACTGTCATCTTTACAAGTGTGACATAGAAGCCTCAAAAAAGCTAATATCAGCTATCAATGACTGTCTCAAAAAATCATGTAATTTACAGAACTGTACAAAAACTGCATTATTTTCTAAACAACCAGCAGCAAATTCTTATTTACATGTCTTTCTGAAAGGAACTATCTTGGTGTTACTTTAGACACTACTTAGCTTATAAACACATGTAAAAACAAAATGCAAAATTCAAAATTTTAGGCAAAACAGATCATCATTGCCAGAGAATGCTGCTAAAATGTTTCTTCATTCCATGATTTTTTTTTTTTACTATATTAGTAACCGGTCACTGACAGGTTGGAGAACTTTAACATTAATAGAATCACTTTTATAAAAGGCTGTTTAAGTGAAAATCAGTACTGTTTTAACACTATCTAATTAACACTTTAAAAAATACACATTAAAGCAAACTGTTTGTATTTATTGCCTAATTAAGCATTTTCAAACATAAAAAGACATAATTATGAGGTGTAATGTTGTGTGTGCCTTTAAAGTTAAGTTAAGATAGCTAGAGTTGACTGTAGCTGAGCGCTATAAAGTGGTCGACAGCAGCTCCTGTTGGAATGTTGATCGCATGTGTTCTCTGCATGTTGATAAACGCACTGAAGTGCGTCGTGAGTCTTAACCACAAACAGTGGTATTCTACAGCGGTCTATAGGTGTCAGTAATGTTCCAACTGAGACAATATCCACCAGGAAGTATGCTGTCAATGCTAATGTGTGAGTGCATCTTATCTTATTTACGTCTACAAAGGCTTTTCAAATATTATATCTACTGTATTGGGTAATACAAGTGTAAAAGTGACTATAGGGGTGTTATTTCATGTCTACAGAGCTCCAGTAATGTTAAAAACGTATATAGAAGGTCATAAACGGGCTTTCTATGGTCTAACTGCCAAAATAGTGAATCCTACCACAAGTGTTATGTGGAGGAAGAATGAAAAGAGCTACTTCAAGCATTTCCTAAGGCGGTGACTTTGGGTGAAGGGGCCGAGTGGGCAGGGAGCTAAGCTCCTCGAGTGGTTTGCTTCATTAGGAAACAAAATATAAGCTTTCTGCTCCATTAGCACTGACTTTAGATGCAAACGCACATAAGACAACGACTCACCTCATCAACGATGCATTGTAGAAACTGAAGAGGCTGGAAGAGGAGACGGAGAGCTGAAAAAGTCGTCTGACACGTTGTTGAATGTTTTGCAGTAAGAAAAAAAAAAAGTATCTTCTCATATAAATGGAATGCAATGAAGTCGGACAAAGCCATCCAAAACTCCTGAATATTTTCATGAATCTACTCGGGCATCTATTATAACACCACCGGTTTACGAATGCACAAATATTTCAGTGCCATTTGAGTGAATTTCCGAATGAGAGACCACACCAACAATTCTGCAAAGCACCTGCAAGGAACAATAAAACTTACCATTAAAGATCCTTGGTTTTTCTGAATCTGTAAGACATGCCAGAGAAAGACGATACGGCAATGCGTAATTAGCATATCATAATCAAGACCATCCACTTGCACACATTATGATCACGAGGAGAAAATTATTGCTTTCCTGGTGGCAATTTGTGGGTATGCGAAACACCATTTACATAATGAAAACACACAATTGTTAATGGCCTCGCTCTCATTTGGGAGAATGGGGATAAAAGATCCGCTAATGTGAATTCTCAGAGTAGCACTTCAGTCTTGGCCCGCAGGTTATCTAGAGGTACTGAGATGTACAATAATTGCTACAATCGGCATGACCAGATGTCACAGTGGGCATGCTCAGAGCGCCAGTTTCTCTAGTGAAATGACGACAACCCGCGTCGTCTCGTTTAGGTGATATCAGAGCATCTATCCGTCATACGGCGAAAACGATGCATCTGTTCTCGGATGCTAGTCGGTCTATGATTTGCACCGATTTACATTTAAGAGTGAATGAAAGCAGAAAGAAATCGGTAGCCAGTAACCCTGACGATACACGGCAAACACGTTGAAAAAGGTAGAGGATTATTGCTTGGAAGATGAGAAAAAAAAAAACGTTCTTGTGTGCATCCTGTTCTTCTTCTACTGTTATTGTCAGTGTAGGGTTTTATGCTGCGGATTCAGGGACAAAGGTTATATTGTAACTCTAAAAGGGTGCAATTTTACAGGAATAAACTTGTAATATTGACGGATTCAAGGTCTCTTTAATAGCATAAAATAGAAATGAAAAGAAAATAGAAAAAATGATTTTTGGAGGGTTGGGGAAAAAGTTATATTATGGAAATAAAGTAGGGCTGTCAAATGATTAAAGATTTAATCGTGATTAATCACATATTGTTGACAGTTAACTCAAATAATTTCATTTAATCGCAGATAAATATAAATTTGAATCTATAATAAGTAGGGATGCAAATCTCTTTGTGGTAAACGATTAGATCTGCAACTACAATTTCAAAAATATATGGCATTACTTTTTTCAAAAATAATATACAGATCCCCCAGTTTTTGTGGGTTTTTTTTTATCCCACTGTTTGACGGTCTTTGAATACACCTTGTACTTTCTCCCACACTGCACAAATAGACTACTACAATGTATTTGTACCCTTTTTCTTTTACCTCATATTTGCTCCCAGATGCTGATACTACGTGGGACTGCATAAAAGGTAAGACCTGATGACCTTACTGGGTGCTAATGTGTGTGTCTGTGGTACTCAACCTTTCTGAACGAACTCCAGACTCGTACTGGTGGATGGTGGCTCTGTATGCATTTTCTGCTTTTAATTTGATGTTGTTCCACGCTGCTAATGTTAGCGTGCTAGCTAATGCTATGTATGTCATTGACACAAGCCCCCAAATAGCTGTCATTGGCTATGCCGGTAACTAGCAGCTCATAACCTACATTCTAGCTAACAGTATAAAGCAAAGTGAGAGACGCATCTAAAAACACAAGTTAAATGGGACACTCGTATGCCAAGGTACTACTCATATGACAATGTAAAAAAAATACCCGCAGTGCACCAGTAACTTCTCGCTTCTCTCAGAGGCGATGTACTTTGTGACAAATCAAGTCACCGCAACACAAAGTCAAGAGCGCCACCTGCCTGGGATTTAAAATACCCTTTTCTTTATCCATTCTTTGTCGAACATTTGTTCCCGCTTCTAGCTCTACAACAACTGCCGCTGATGCGTCTCCTCAAACTACGGTGTGGGCTGAGGGTCAAACAGAACACGTGTGCCCTTTAATGCCGTTAAAGGAAACTTCCGTTAACGCTTAGAAACTTAGAAAAAGTTACAATTAGAGAGCAATACATTTCTTAAATTCAATGTCATTTGTAGTAGCATAAAGTAGAAATAAAGACAAATGTGTTTTTAGGTTTTAGGTAAGGGGAAACAGTTTAAAGTTACAATATTGTAGGAGTAAAGTCAAAATATTAAGTCATAATATAACGAGAAGAACATCTACAATTGAAATATTTAGAAAATATGGGAAAAAAGATACAGATAATACAAGCTTTTTATCTGATATGACAAAGCTTTTCTTGAAAAGCTTGTAACCTCTTAGCATATCTACATGTGTTTCCTTTCATTTGCACCATGTGGCCCTGGCTGGAAAAAGTTTGGACACCCCCGGTCTTTGTACTCCGGCAACTCGCAGGCTCCTTAACAATGTGGAATATCACGGTGCCCAATGAACCAGGGCTACTTTGACCGTACCATGGTAATAACATCCAACCTTTCAAAACATTAATAAATAAAATAAAACCTACAAACCTTTCAAGTCACTTCGTTATGACGGATGAACAAAGATTGAGGCTCGGACCATATTTGTTTATTCTAGTAATGTATGCTGAAAAAGCAACTTCTTTGGCAGATTAAGACCCCACTTATTGATCGACTCAATTAAATACAGTTTTGCCCACACACTTCGACAAGACTCTCCATATCCACTTTTGCCTGATTCAGACACATTAAAGGCAGCTATGTACAAGTCATTTGCCCCTGAAATAATGACTTGGACCAAATTGCATGCTGCGTCAGTGCTTGAAATTGTTTTGTGGAAGACAAACCAATTCAAGCATAAAATGTATTTTTGTGCGGGGTGGCTTAACCACCTAAAAGTGAAGTTTCAATAACCACCCCCATATCTGTTCTTAAAGGAAAACGGCACTTTTTTTTTTTACCTTATGTTAGACATGAACGCGGGTCTTTCTCTTTTCTGTGCGTACTAAAGACATAAAAACAGCTAACAAGAGGCAGCTAAGAATGCGTGCAATGGGCCACACCCATTCAGCCGGTAAAACCTTCTGAAAAAACCTCCAAAAAGTGCCAACATCGCTACATCTACTGTTCACTGGTCCTAAATATGAACATTTAGACTTAACAGTACATAAACTTTGTTACCAGCCTTAACACGCCAACAGCAGTGCTTGATTCCAACGCAGCACGCTCCTTTTACCGTGGCGCTCTTCCCAACCGCAGCACTTCCTCACTAACAGTCTACAAACAATCCTGAACATCTTCACCGTTATATTCACGAAACGTGACGACCGTGTGTTACAAAAATCTGGACTGCTATTTTGCAATACATATTTGAAGTGATCTGTTCCGTATTTACTTATTCGTTTTTATTCCATTTTTTTTTATTTCTCCTGCCTTGCAGAGCTGTGGAAAACGTGGATTTCTCTTGGTGTTGAATAAAGTAGTTCAACATTATTTGCACATGACTTACAGACAAGGCAGAAGCGTGTTAGAAAGTATTCTGTAACAAGTGTCCAGTATCCTTTGTATTTGAGACGCGCGATATCTTTTTGTGGTCTTCCCCAAACCAATAACAATACAGATCACGCTGCTTCTTAAGACCGATATGGTACCAATAATCTACTATTTTAATTTAGATTTAACTGTAGTTTGTGCACACCTGTAGGGAAGAAGAACTGGAACAAATTAGGATTTGACTAAGTGTATTTTTGTTTAAATTTGCCAATATCAAATATTATCACATTACTACTATCTGGAGAACCAGAGTATAGAGCGAGAGGAGCCACCTGCCGTGGCCCAGCAAGGTGCACTGCATTCGGGCAAATGCTCCGAGCAGCCGAAGGTGATGGCATGAAGATCTCTGGCAAATCTTTTGCACTTTTTCAAACTGGCTGGCGTTTGAAGAATTTCGTGCAACTAGCATGCAAAAAGTCTTCTTCGGAAAGTGAGTGTTTGTTTACAAGTGAGCTCAGGGGACGTTAGGACAGACCGTTAACGTCACGGGTAGAAAAAGAAAATTGACAACTGACAGTTAATCTTTCACGACTATACTTAAATCTCGGAAATCCATGAGGATACTACCTTTAATTTTCTCCAACTTCAATGGAGCTCAGCGTGTATTCAAATGTTCTGTAGTGGGGGTTGGGCGGAGGTGTCTGCCCAGACAGCTGTGCCAACGTCTGTAAAATGACAGCCTAGGCCCGAGGACTTTGGCGGGCTGCACCTAACTGGCTGGATCCAAGCGCTCTTGCCAGACCACTCTGCAACAGCCTGCAGGTGATCGGTCTGCGCTACCATATGGAGGCTGGGAAAAATTAAGAGATTACAAAGCTGCATGACACTAAGACACTTGCTAAGACTTGTGGGGCTTTTTAGAATATAGCCTTGCCGCACTGATCTGCTACCCGCCGTTACAGTTTCTGTCTAGCTTAAAAAATAAAAAAAAACTACTGTTGCATACTACTACGTTCACAGCTGAAACGCTCAACTCATCAAACGGAATCCGCAGCCTCACATTCCGTGCGAGGACCCAAGATGGAACCCGAGGTAACCGGAATCAGATTGCTCAACTAGAGATTAGTGAGATAAACCCATTTGAAGGGCTAATTAAGACTTGATGAGATTGGGAAGTCGTTTCTGTGGTCGGCAATTACATCTGAGCGGGACTTAAGGTACGGTAATGAGGGAAAATGCTGTGCTCAAATCAAAGCTAGCACGTATCAGCGTGCGCGCGCGCACACACACGCACACAATCAAATCTAGAGAGCAATCTTGTTGACATATGCTCTACATTTTCATGCATGGCTTTCGTTTTGTGTAAATAAGTCATTTTTTTCATCATATTTTTGTTTTCTGTATTTTGTCCCCTCGTGGAATAGGGAACAATGTTTTTTTTGTTTTGTCATATGATACTTCTGATATGTTTTATTAAAACAAAGATAATTATACGTGCAGCCTGGAATAGATGGGGTATTTATAACCACTGTATGAGAACGATATTAGACTTTAACAGTTTGAGGATAGAAATAGGCTCACCTGTGGATAGGGGAACATGCCAAGGGCCAGCTGTGTGGAAAGAAACAAAATGAAACTGGTTAAGACTGAGTATTCCTGGGGAAAATGAAAATGGCTTTATACCAAGAATATACAAGTATCAATACAAATGCCATTAACTAATGTGGATCATGTGGTTAATCACACCTGAGTTCAAGTGAAAAGGTTATTAAGCCATTCTAAAGCTTCGGGACTCCAGCCAACCACAGTGAGCACCATTATCCACAAATTGCAAAAACATCAGACAAAATGAACCTAAGAGAGCGCATTTCACTCATCCAAGAGGTCACAAAAGACCCCACAACAACATCCAAACAACCTCAGGCCTCATTTGCCTCAGTTAAGGTCAGTGTTCATAACTCCACCATAACAAAGAAACTGGGCAATTTGACCAGTAAACATCTTGATGATCCCAAAGCCCTTTGGGAAAATAAAAAACAGTTTTTGGAAGGGGTGTGTCCCGTTACATCTGGCGTAAAAGTAACGCTGCTGTTCAGAAAAAAAACATCATAGCAACAGAAAAATATGGTGGTGGTAGTGTGATGGTCTGGGGCTGTTTTGCTGCTTCAGTACCTGGAAGACTTGCTGTGATAAATGGGTGCGTGAATTCCGCTGTCTACTAAAATATCCTGAAGGAGAATGTCCGGCCATCAAGCTCATCCAAAGTTGGGTTTTGCAGACCCATGGTACAAACATTAAAAAGGTGCTTCATGCTGGAAAAGCCTCCAATGTGATTGAATGACAACAATTTGGCAAAGATAAGTGGGCCAATATTCCTCCACAATGCTGAAAGAGACTCAATGCAAGTTACGATTGCAGTTGTTGCTGCTAAGGGTGGCCCAAGCGCTTATTAGCTTGAGGCTAAAATCACTCACCACACAGGGCCATGTAGCCTTTCATTTTTCCTTTAATAATAAACGGTTTGATTTAAAAACTGCATTTTGTGTTGAGTTGTGTTGTCACTGACTGATATTTACATTTGTTTGATGATCTGCAACAGTTAAGTGTGACAAACATGCAAAAAAATACACTTTTTTTACACGACAATCTGCTTATTCATTTAATTTTTTAAACAAACAAAAAAAAGCTGCCTGTACTTTAGACACTAGTGACGTATTACAAAAAGGGATACAGGGATAAGGGAATGAATGTAACGTGAATGTGTGTGTTGCTTCTGCAGGCGTGGGGTGACAGCTGTCCCTGACATTTGGCAAGTCACTCAGTCAATGGAGGATTATTGATTGAAACATGAAGATATTATGTGAAGAGGGGAGTGGGAGTCATGCCATTCATCTCACTGCCTAACAAAAAAAACCTGGGAACAGATGCCCCCAACTGGGTAACTTGAAAAAATGACGCCGCTCTCTCTGTTCCTGTTGTTCTACATGTCATGATATCAAACGTTATTGGCACACAAACTGATCATTTCTTCTAGTGTGGACATAAAAAGATATTTTTAGGAATCAATGGCCTCTGTGGGCAGATAAGTGACAAGGCAAATTATATTTGCAATCGGTGTCAGTCAAGCACGCCAGCGGGACATGAGGGAGCGATGAGAAGCGCATCATCATCATCACACCTCTCTCGCTAGCTCAAAACACAAACACACACGTAAACGACAGCAGACAGACCGACATACAGTACATATTGTAATGTGTCATACCTCCATAAAAGAGATTCCAACACTCCAGACATCTGCATGGATGCCGTACTGTTCCCCTGATATCCGTTCTGGCTGTGGATAAATAATGCACATGAAAGTCTTGCAAGGCCAAAGTAATAGGATCGATCGGAATGAGAGGTTAAGGCTCACTTACCGCCATGTACGCGTTTGTTCCCACATACGTTTTGGCAATAGAATTCACCAACTGCAAATGACATCAAATCCCCGGGGATACTTACAGTATGTCATAACAATACTGGGCTTTAAGAACACCATTCATAGTAACACATACGCCTACTCGTTTACTTGTGGCAGCCCGACACAAATAGATTTGAGCTACCTGTACGCCCTCGCTCTTAAACAGACGATAACGCACCGGGTCTTCCAGAAACGACGGAGCAGGACGGATCGGTGTTGCCAGTTTGGCGGGTCTGATACTCTCTTTCAAAAAGGCGACTAGTGACTCTGACATGACACAGTCGTCCCTCGTTTACGTAATCCAGGTGAGTTTCCGCACGTTTAGCTATAAATGCAGTATTTTAGTTACTGTAGAGCATTGAAAATTTGCTTACAACCGTCTAAATACCATTTTTAGCCTTATTAGAGCCATCTGGGCATGAGATAACATCCCTATAGTCCCCTTTAGACTCCTATACCCAATAGAGTAGACATAATAACAGAGAAAATTACATCTTAGATCTATGACATAACAGACTAACACGTTAGCATTGACAAGGTACTTCCTCCGGTGTTCTGTTTCATCAATGTATTGTTGCGGACACCTTGTGGCCGTTGTAGAATACTGTTGATATTCTACATTATTAAAAAATAATATTAACAAGTACAGAACACATACGCAGTGACATTTCACACAGGAGCTGCTGTCGGTCACAATTCATGTCAGTGTTGGAGCCATACTGCTAACCAAAGACGCTGCTGCTAAAACTACAGCTAGCTAAGGTCATGCACGTCACTTCGAAGGCCCTGCTCCTTTAAGCCGCACACATCTCCAGAGATATTAAATTAAATATTATGTCTGCTGAATGCCTTAGATTCATATTTTTATGTTTCCATTTTCTTAAATAGGCATATTTCTTTTTACTAATACTAGGCCTTATTCAACCACAAAACAGATTTATTTATTATTTAAAGCGCATTGTTCAAACCGCGCGACGACTGGTATTTCTCTTCTCAACGAGCAGCGGGTGATGTTGTGGCCCCTCCATACCATTCATTTTGTTGGTTTGGAAACAAGATTGTTCTGGTTTACTAGTGTGTTTGAGTCATTGTCTTGTTGAAACAGCCATTTCAAGGGCATGTCCTCTTCAGCATAAGGCAACATGACCTCTTCAAGTATTTTGACATATGCAAACTCATCCATGATCCCTACTATGGGATAAATAGGCCCAACACCATAGTAGAAGAAACATGCCCATATCGGCTTCACCGTCTTCACTCACCGAATTCTCCTCCGTGAATCACCACCTTATCGTGGTGGAGGGGTTTGAGTGCCCGAGTGATCCTAGGAGCTATGTTGTCGGGGGCTTTATGCCACTGGTAGGGTCTCCCAAGGCAAATAGGTTCTAGGTGACGGGTCAGATTAAGAGTGATTTAGAAGACCCTATGAAGAATATCAAGAGGAGTGACCGGACCTCGCCCGGACGTGGGAGATTGGGGCCTCACCCTGGAGCCAAGCCTCGGGGAGGGGCTCGCAGGCGAGCGCCTGGTGGCCAGGCCTTCCCCCGTGGGGCCTACCCGGGCCTAGCAAGAATCAGGAACACGGGAACTCCCCCCCGCAGACCCACCACCTGCAGGGGAAAGCATAAGGGTCCGGTGCAAAGCGATTTGGGCAGTGGTCGAGGGCGGGTGTCCGGGCGACCTGGTCTTCGGCGGCCAAATCTGGTTCTTGGGACATGGAATGTCGCTTCTTTAGTGGGGAAGGAAGCCGAGCTTGTGGAGGAGGCGAAGACATACCGACTAGATATAGTCGGACTCACCTCAATCCACAGTTTGGGCTCTGGAATCAAATTCCTTGAGAGGGGCTGGACCTTGTTCTTCTCTGGAGTTGCTGCAGGGGAGAGGCTGCGAGCTGGTGTGGGCTTATTAATAGCCCCCCCGGCTTGGTGCCTCTGTGCTGGAGTCATCCCCGGTGAACGAGAGGGTTATTTTCCTACGCCTTCAGGCTGGGGAAAGAGTCCTTACTGTGGTTTGTGCGTTCGCGCCGAACGGCAGTTCAAAGTACCCAGCCTTCTTAGAGTCTATCAGAGGGGTTCTGGAGTGCACCCCAGCTGGTGACTCCATAGTTCTGCTGGGAGACTTCAACGCTCATGTGGGCAATGACAGTGTGACTTGGAGGGGCGTGGTTGGGAGGAACGGCCTCCCTGATCTGAACCCCTGTGGTGTGTTGTTGCTGGACTTCTGTGCGAGTCATAGTTTGTCCTTAACAAACACCATGTTCGAACATAAGGATGTCCATAAGTGCACTTGGCACCAGAACACCCTAGGTCGCAGGTCTATGATCGACTTTGTGGTCGTATCATCAGACAAGCGTCCGCATGTTCTGGACTAACAGGGAGGGGCTGAGCTGTCAACTGACCACCACCTGGTGATGAGTTGGATTAGATGGCGGGGAAGGATGCCGGACAGACCTGGTAGACCCAAACGTGTAGTGAGGGTGTGCTGGAAAAGTCTGGCAGAGTCTCCCGTTCGTCAAGTCTTCAACTCTCATCTCCGGCAGAGCTTCGCCTGTATCTCGAGGGAGGACCGGGATATTGAGTCCGAATGGGCTGTATTCCGTGCCTCCATTGCCGAGGCAGCCAGTCGTAGTTGCGGCCGCAACGTGGTCGGTGCCAGTCGTAGCGGCAAGGCCAGAAGCTGATGGTGGACACCGGGGATTAGGACTGCTGTCAAGCTGAAGAAGGAGTCCTATCAAGCATGGATGGCTTTCAGGACTCCCGAAGCAGCTGACAGGTACTGACAGGCCAAGAAGCACGTGGCACACGGCTTCGGCGGTGGTCAAGGCAAAAACTCATGTGTGGGAGGAGTTCGGTGAGGCTATGAAGCAGACTTTCGGTCGGCCTCGAAGAGGTTTTGGCACACCGTCCGACACCTCAGAAAGGGGAAGTTCCCCAGTTCACACTGTTTACATTGCGGACGGAGGCTTGCTGACCTCGACTGAAGATATAGTGGAAGGAATACTTTGAGGCCCTTCTCAATCCCACTGACACACTTTCTGTAGAGGAAGCAGAGTCTGAGGATACGTACGCTGACAGTTCTATCACCGTGGCTGAGGTAATTGGGGTAGTTAAATCACTCCCCAGTGGCAAGGCTCAGGGGGTAGACGAGTTCCGCTCGGAATTCCTCAAGNTACAACATTGCATGGAAGTCAGGAACAGTACCTCTGGACTGGCAGACCGGGGTGGTGGTCCCCATTTTTAAAAAGGGTGACCGGAGGGTGTGTTCCAACTATAGGGGGATCACACTCCTCAGCCTTCCTGGGAAAGTCTACTCCAGGGTGCTGGAGAGAAGGGTACGACCGTTAGTCGAACCTCGGTTAGAGGAGCTGCAATGTGGTTTTCGTCCCGGTCGCGGAACACTGGACCAGCTCTACACCCTTGCAAGGGTACTCGAGGGTATGTGGGAGTTTGCCCAACCAGTCTACATGTGCTTTGTAGACCTGGAAAAGGCATTCGACCGTGTCCCTCGTGGTGTCCTGTGGGGGGTGCTCCGGGAGTACGGGATTGATGGTCCGCTTCTACGTGCCATTCGGTCCTTGTACAATCGAAGCAGGAGCCTGGTTCGCATTGCCAGCAGTAAGTCGAGCTTGTTTCCGGTGAACGTTGGCCTCCGCCAAGGCTGCCCTTTGTCACCGATTCTGTTCATAATCTTCATGGACAGAATTTCTAGGCGCAGTCAAGGCTTTGAGGGAGTCCAGCTTGGTGACCTTAGGATCTCGTCTCTGCTGTTTGCAGAAGATGTGGTCCTTATGGCCTCATCAGGCTGTGACCTTCAGCGTTTACTGGAGCGGTTTGCAGCTGAGTGTGACGCTTCTGGGATGAAACTCAGCACCTCCAAATCCGAGGCCATGGTTCTCCATGGCCATGGCCATGGTGGACTGTACCCTCCGGGTTGGGAGTGCGGTCTTGCCTCAGGTGGAAGAGTTCAAGTATCTCGGGGTCTTGTTCATGAGTGAGGGAAGGTTGGAGCGTGAGATTGACAGACGGATCGGTGCAGCTTTAGCAGTAATCCGGTCGCTGTACTGGACCGTCGTGGTGAAGAGAGAACTGAGCCGGAAGGGAAAGCTCTCTATTTACAGATCGATCTACGTACCCATCCTCACCTATGGTCATGAGTTATGGGTCATGATCAAAAGAACGAGATTGTGGGTACAAGCGGCGGAAATGAGTTTCCTCCGTAGGGTGGCTGGACTCACCCTAAGAGATAGGGTGAGGTGCTTGGCCATCCGGGACGACCCAAAAAGAACAATTGTACTTTTATCAGTCCACAAAATGTTCCTCCATTTCTCTTTTGGCCACCTGATTTACACCTGTTTTTTCACTAAATTGACCACTGATTGAATGCCACACTGCTGTTTTGAACACACCCCTTTCAACTAATTGCCAAATTGCACAGCCTTAAGAGCGTGCGTATCATGAATGCTGGGTCTTGTTTGCTTTCTGAGAATCTATTGCAACTAGATAACCTCTGTGGTGTCACACCAGCTGCTCGGAGCATGTGCCCGAATACAGTGCACCTTGCTGGGCCACAGCAGGCGGCTCCTCCTGCTCTATACTCTGGTTCTTTTGATATTAGTGATCTTGTGATATTTGATTAGGACAAATCAACAGGTCAACACTTGTTTGAGTCCTCTTTACCTACAAGTGTGCACTAACTACAGTTAAATCTAAAAATAAAAAATAAAAATAAAAAAACTGTAAATCCATCTGTACGTTATCGGTCTTGAGAAGCACAGACTTATCGCTATCGACTTGAAAAAAAAGATATTGTGCATCTCTACTACATCGCAATTTGGATCTGTTTTACATGATCTATAAATGTTTTTAACATTTTAAGTTAATAGCTTGGGGTGTCTGCAACCCTACCCAGAAGGAACGGGGTGCTTGTGTGAGTGTGTGCGTGCATACAAAAGGCACATGCCACCAATGACAGGGTCGCAATAATGAATGCCAATTCCCGTACGGCTGTTTTCTTTTTCCAGCATGTCCTCCAGTGAGAGAAGGGCAGCGTGTAAAATGATACATCCAGAAAAGGTCGATTTTGCAGGAGTATTGTTAGCTAGTGATTATGAAACTACCTTGAAACCTAGGATGAATTTGTGCTTAAGAATGAATAAAAATTTCATGACGAAGAGGAAGGCAGATATTCAGGAAGCATCCAAGATATCGTGACGCACAGGTACGGTATATGCTGAGGAAAAACATGCACACAATGACGCGGGTATTGTCTGCCACCCACGCTTTCTCCACCTCTGTTGAATGCATAGCAATGAGGCTTGGCAGTTGTGTGCACGCGCTCATAATTATAACCAGATTCTTTTTGGAGGCTGCAGAACAATGGGGTGGGGGAAATGTGACCGTACGAGACAGACCCTTGGGAAAGCACTCGTGTCGTCGAGTCTGAAATGAATGCAGTGACTGACAGGTTGACCATATGCACACAAGAACATCATTTTCCTCTCGCTCTCTTTCTCAAAGGGACGTTGGGGAGCAAACAAGAGTACCTGAGTGCTGACACCAAAGTCACAGAGCTTCACTTGTCCTCGGGTGTTCACCAGCATATTGGAGGGCTTGACGTCTGTGGAGACAAACTGCTTGAAACAAGTGCAGCCTCAGCAATCCGACACTGATCTTTTATCATCCGGGCTCCTGTTAAGCAACAAAAAGCCCATTGTGGCTTTTGCTCACCCCTGTGAAGGATCTTCAGGCTCCACAGATACGTTAGGCCTTTCACCACCTGAGAACACAAACATCACAACTTTTAAAACGTTCCACCGTTATGTCTTTCAAATTACATCGCACCCTCGCTCTATTTTAACAATTGATCAATAAATGATCACTGCTTCACGGTGCGACCAGTCCAGGGTGTACCCTGCCTCCCGCCCCCCGCCCAAAGTCTGCTGGGATAGGCTCCAGCATACAGAAAATGCATGGATGGATGCTTCACGGTGGAATACAGCCTCTTAAGGGTCAGAAAAATGCATCTTTAAGCAAAGTGTACTTATTATTGGCCTAAATTATGCATTTACAAGCCAAAAATGGCTACATGAACTCAGTAAATGAACTAAAATACAAGGCAGAAAATGCATTCCAATTGTGAATGTGCTATTCTACATTAGCCACTGGGTGTCAGTAATTGTTGGGTCATGACCAGGCATTTATTGCAGGTTTAAAAGGCATAATAACAACAACATAATAATCATAACAACAACACGGGCTAGTGTTGGGGCCATGACCCACGACAAGCTAAAACTCAAGTCTGAGTCTGGGACGTCACTTCCCGTCCTCCACAAATCCTTCCGCCTGCCACTAGGGTCCCCTGGGGAACACATTCACAGTGGCACACGCAAGCAGGAGTTTCAGTTGTCGTAAATGGCTTATTTACTCGTAATATGTTTACAATATTGGGTAAAACGAGTGTCTGCAATGAGACAACAGCCAGCACAGGAAGTAGGGTGTCCATAAAAAAAAAACAACCAAAAAACCACCCCCAACTGCTGCCGTGTGAGTCTATGTATCTTATTCATGTGTAGGTGAGCTTGATGGCGGAGGAGGAGGCGGCGAACGGAGTTTTGACAGATGTCAGAAATCATATGCAAGTTTACGTACTGTAACTTTAAACGACTACACTACATTACAAACGAAACTTAACACTATCATTTCTTTTACTTTAATTTTTAACAAGGGATGGGAGCTTTTCGCTACGCTGAGCAAAGGGACGCCGTGATTGGCCATCGTTAGGAGGAAGAGGATGATGGGAGATAACCGAGATAACCAGCGGGAGGGCAGCTTCTTCTTCTTTGGTTTTACGGCGGTTGGCATCCATTACTTTAGTATGCTACTTTTGTATGGTGGTGCAGTACATTTTCCTTTTCGTATTTTGAATATGTTTTCGTTAAACGGGACGGCAATATCTTTGAAGCCCAATTTTCATTGTGATTTTTGTATGGCATGGAGTCGTATTAAGTATAGCATTTGATTATGTGCAAAGAGGTCACCTGTGTGTGTTCTTTTTCTTGTGCAATTTCATCTTTACAATATGCCAAGGGACAATCAAAAATGCTCAACGGGCCCTTTTCATTCCGTCGTGGCCCACCACAGAAATTTGGCACTACCCATTCGCCCTCAAAGAGACTATAACAGGCTTGTCCGTGTAGCTTGTCGGAACACCTCCGTACAGTAGCTGGCGTCTTAACTCTGCTTCTTGACTTAATCCAACATTATAACGCATAACCCTTGTTGTGATGTTGTCTATAACACCACGTTGATTCTAAAGATGTCCCCTCTATTGCAGACTTTCTAAGATGATAAGGAAAACATGGCTCCTCAAGGCAGGAGGCAAAAACCAAACTGTCTTGTTTTTGTCCGTGTGCCAACCTCACGTGGAGCAAGGTTGTCTCTGAGCGGCGAAAGTGGAAATTCGGCACGAGTTGGGCTGAACGGCATTTACACAAGTGCACTCAGCACATTTCAACGTTGCAGTAATCCACATCGCCGAGTACAAATGCTCTCGGGTCACGCAGCTTCAGCAACGAAGCGGTGGGGATGACGCGCGGGCCTCTCCTCGGGCCCCCCTGAGGGCCTCTCCTGTGATAATTAAAAGCTGCGACAGCAAAAAAGAAAGGGGAAGCTGTAAATTAGAATGACCACAGACTAAGCAGATGTCATTGTTCCATTACAGACAACGTCTGAAGAGGGGACATCGCAAAGACAAGAACCCAGAGCAGGTTAATGAGTGTGGATGTGCGTATATCAACATCAAGGCTGCTACTCTCAAAGTGCTGCTTTTTACGCTTTTTTTGCGCTACACTTTATAGAGACTAATCCAACTTTTGACTTGTGTTTTCTTTTTTAATTGGATGACATTTTCCCTTTCAACTTGTTTATATTAAAAATGGATATGAAAACGTGGACACAAAAATGTAACGCATTTAAATGCTTTCCACCTTAAAGGAAAAGTGCACTTTATTTGGAGGTTTTCAACATCACCCACACATCTTTTTCATTTCTCTGCGTTGTAAAAATATAAAAACCGCAAATAACAGGCATGTAATAATTGGACGTACTGGGACACACCTATTCCGCCTAAAAAGCCTGCTATTAAAACACCTCCAAAAAGGTTTTATGGTTTTCTATGCATGCTGTGAGCATTAGCGAAGCATGGCAGCATAGAATGGAACGCTAGACCTATCTTTTCCAAATTCAAAAACAAAAACACAGCAGCTCCAATATGTACCTCCTGCTAGTGGCATTGTAAGCGAGTGTGTGGTGAAGCTAATAGCTAGCCGGTGTGGTGTGGCAAGGTGTCACTACACCAGTAATGTAGTTCTTGGGCGTAACAATGTTAATGACAATAATAATAAAATAAATGTTGCTGTAGCTTGGTTAATATGTGGGTCACATGACATAAATGGAGCCTTGTTGGTGCATTTTAGAGGTTTTTTTAGAAGGCTTCATAGGCGGAATAGGTGCGTCCCATTACGTGCTTTCCTAGTTGCCTCTTTTTAACGCAAGAAAAGAAAAAGACGTGTGTTAACGTGTCACATAAGCATTGAAGATGGACAAAATTGTAAAAAAAAAGTACACGTTTCCTTTAATAACTGTAAACACAGATGAAGTATGAATTATACACATTTTTACACACTTACTGCCACAGCAATCCTGCCCAGGACATGCTCAGGAATTCTTTTGTACACATCAAGAGAACCACCTGCATTAAAAAAGACATATTGTTATTTTTATATTATTATTACAAACACCTCATTCTATCCAAATAAACAACAAAGATTTTTGCATTGTTGGATCCTAAGGAATTCCAAAATAGAGCTTCAAATACAAAAGAAGAAATGGTAGTGAGACAAGTTGATCAGCTGACACGCTCCACTGGATTTAGATGCATTGCTAATACATACATAGCTAATGTGTTATTTCTAGGCTGTTATTTCTATGATTGGGTAATGTAAAAGTGTGAGTATAAAGGTTACTATAAGGCTGTTACATGTTTAGCGGGCTCTAATAATGCTAATAAATACATATTTAGAAGGTAGTAGGCTTATTTGCGGCATGCTGCTTGTTTTTATCAGCCTCAGGAACATTCTTAAAATAAATAAAACAATGAAGACCCATGAGTAAGCTATTTTTCTGACACTTTTTTTATTACCACTATTAGGTGACGTCCCTCATATAAAGGGTTGTGTCAGGAAGGGCATCTGACGTAAAACTTGTGCCAAATCAAAACATGCAAATCAAACAAAAGAAAATGATTCGCAGTGTCAACCCCTGATGGGATAAGCAGCGAGAAGCCGAAAGGAAAAGAAGATTTAGGCTTTTAAAGGCTGAGCTTTCAAACTTTTGACCGGCTGATGAGCATCCTTTTTCACTTTAATGCTTGTTTACAATAAATTGCTTTTTTGTCTCGCTCCCATTTCTTCTTTTTGCATTTTGAAGCTCTGCTTAGAACCTCCTTAAGATCCAAGATACTTCAATCAGGAGTCTACCTCTTAGTTAAGAACAATCAGCACCACAATGAGGGGTTATTAAATACGCCTGAACAGCACAGCAAATTTCAAAAATGCGCATTTTTGTAAGTGCTACGCCGTTAGACATACTGTGTTGACAGTTTGACAGAAGTGTGAAACAGGGGAATCAATGCATTAACACAGTTAACACAGACACAGACATTCACCTATCAAACGCGCGGAGACACATGCGTGCAAATCCCCCCCGCCCGATTTATCACACCCTTGTAGCTTTTAGCACACGGGCGAGGTAAGCAGCCCACAACACCGGGACATTCTTTTGATCGGCTGATGTGTAAATGGATACATGCACAGTCGTCACACAGAGGGCGGGTGAGAGGAAGAGCATGAGAGGGAAGCTCACCATCCATAAATTCCGTGCATATAGAGATCCGGTTCTCCACAAAGAAAGCGCTGAAGAAAGTGATGATGTAGGGGGAGTCACACTGCAATTAGAAGAAATAACAATTAAGGGTCGGTATTAAAAGTGACACAAATACTGTAGACCGGGGGTGTCCAAACTTTTTCCATCGAGGGCCGCATGGTGAAAAATCCAAGGATGGTTGGGCCACTTTGATATTTCTCGTTTTGTAAACAAACCCATATAGATAAGCAAAAAATGAATATACTGTACATGAAAAAGCCTTTGATTAGTATCAACTTTTTCTCCTTAAATTGCACGTTTGTTGCTCCTTTCCCCCCATTTCTGTTTTACATTTATATCTTCCTTTTCTTGTAATGTTATAACTTTATTTCCATAATATTTGGACTCTTTTCTCTTAATATTGTAACTTTTTCCCAACCCCACTTTTTTTTTATCTATCATCATGAACATACACTTTAATCTTCTGAAAAATACATGATTTTCCTAATAGCATTATTACTTGATTCTCACTAAAATTTATTGTCTAGTGATGTTTTGACTTTATTCTCCCAATACTGTGACTTTATTTCTGTAAAATTACTGCTGTGTAATTTGCTCTTATTTAACTGTATTTTTAGAATGTGCTGTGGGCCAATAAAAAACAGCTGTGGGCTGCAGTGTGGACAGCCCCGTGTATCTTTCTTTCTCTACAGGTATTTTAGGAAATGGCTTAACTGAACTGTCCCGTCGCTGATCCAATGCTTTATCTATTTGTGGTTGAGAGCTTAATTGTCGTACAAAACAGGAAATGATACACTCAACCAAAGTACAATCACATCACTTTTGGAAAAAACAAGCCACGAGCCGCACTTTGGATACCCCTGGCTAAAATATACACAAGGAAGGTGAGAATGTCATAATATAAACATTGTTTGACCCGTGTGACTGCTGAACGAATGAATATGTAGCTCCTTTTTTTGTTTGTTTTTATTTTTGGAGGATTTTTCCTTTTTAATAGGATGTGATTATCCATATTCTCCCATACAACTTGAATCTAAATGACCAAACCAAAGACACTTTACCACCACTACCAAATTGACATTACATACAAATTAGAAATATTTCCCAAGATGATAGGGTACAGATAACTTTTAGATAACTTTATTTAAATGTAACTGTAGTTTGTGCGCACATGGAGGTAAGAAGGAATAGAAGAAATGAGAATGTGACCAAGTGTACCTGTTGATTAGTTCAAATCAAATATCACGACATTACTACTACCACATCACTACTATCAGGAGAACCAGAGGATAGAGGGGGAGGAGCCGCCTGCGGTGGCCCAGCAAGGTGCACTGTATTCAGGCACACGCTCCGAGCACCCGGCGTGACAACGCGGAGGTCTCTGGCAAAACTTTTCAAACTATTTTTTTTTTAATAAATATTGGTTATTGGAGCTATTTATTATCATGACATTATTCCCTGCTAATTACCATGAACCACTAATACATATATTTTTTTTTTTTTACTGTTCAATACAATTAATCAAACAGAAACAAACCTTGTAGAGAATTTCTAACTCCGACATGATCTGCTTCTGGAGCTCCACAGTGATGTCAAGGGGGATTACCTGTTAGGACATATCAACAAAGAAGATGAAGAGGAAATAGAGGCCATCAAATAAAGTAGGAATGAATGTACAATGAAAGAACAGAGTACTATCATAATTAAAGGTGGTCCTCAATTTAGGCATTCGGTGGTCAGGAACGCGTGCCCATGAATTCATTCTTCTTCTTTTCCTTTCGGCTTATCCCTGCTTATCCCATCAGGGGTTGCCACAGCGAATCAATTTGTTCTGTTTGATTGGCATGTTTTGATTTGGCAAGTTTTACGTCGGATGCCCTTCCTGACACAACCCTCTATATGAGGGACATAATACATATATTTATTTGGGTGTGACCGGGATGGACAGGATTAAAAACATAATTTTGGTCCGTGAACACCAGGCTGTCTTAAGAAGTAGTGGCAGCTGCAGCGACAGAACGATACAGCGAATACTGAGGATGAAGAACGTCACCTATCAGTTGACTTTTTTGCAATTCATTCGGTCTTTTAAAGAAAAGGAAATTAAGCTCCAATTGAGGAAGAAACGCTGTTTTGCGGTTAAATACGGTCTACCAGGCAAAAATATGAATATGAATATTCAAGCTATTTAAGCATAAATGTGTGTTTAGAATTCCCTAACAAAACAAAATCCACTTGAAAACATGCAACTTCAAATTTGGTTACCAAAATCAAATAATACATTTGCAGATACGCACTCACTATACTGTTGGATTAGACACACAAGCACCAGACTAGATCGCCGGAACAACAGGCTTTTATTGCAGCTTTAAATGGCACAATAAGCCCTAATAAAAACTCAGCTCCCCTGGGAAACAACACGCGCGAGCACTTATTTTCTCTAATTATACAGTTGTATTCGAGTTTGGACACCCCTTGGGCATCAATTTCTATCATTTTAATAAATGGATCAATGGATAATTGGATCTATTATTTCATTTTGACATATTACATAACTGATGGACAATGTAGTATGCAATCATGCATCATTTGGGTACCCCTGTCATTATGTTAGTTTGAACAGCTACATGTACATAGCGCTGGTTAACTGGAACACGAAATCCTTTCTCTGAGCTCATTAAACCTTCAATTTCCAAAATACCCAGCACTGTGGTTTTACGTCAACTAGTGGTTTTGGTTATTTTTCAATTAGTTGCCCACTCCTATGGAGAACTGTCACAGACAACCTGCAGACGTGTTCCGAAGAGCTACAACGTCGCCTGGGGTATGCAAAAGAATGTTTGGACAAGCAAGCTCCATTTTGGAATTAAGTGCTGTGGTGATGCACATTGCACATCTTTTTATCCAATAAACCTAATTTCACTCCTGAAATATTGCTCTGTCCATCAGCTACTCTATACAATTAAATGAAACTGGTACATTTGTAAATACCTAATGTTTTATGAATATAAATGATAGAAATATTGGGTAATAGGAGAGTAAAGATGACTAGTGGTGTTACTTCATGTCTAGAGGGCTCTAACAATGTATTCAGAAACCCATAAAGAGGTTTTCTATACTCTAACCTACAAAATATTCCATTTTTAAATATGGAATCCTACTTTACACACTAGAGCCAATTAACCGCCAAAAACGAGGGATTACTGTACTTGTTTGTAGTTATCGCTTTCATTTTGTTGTATATTAAGTCTAGTTAAAATTAAATTGGCCGTCCTGTAGTTTCCCAAAACATAGTCATCATTACACTGAAAAGAGAGTGGAGTTTTGCACTTACAAAGTGAACTCATATTAAGCTAATTTAAGTGGAGGGGAAAAGTCAGCCAATGGTCATGTCAAAGTCAATACAGAAAACTGGAGAAACAAATGTTAATGGTATGAAAGCTCAGTCATAGCAAATGTCTCACCTTGACAGCCAAAACCCTCTTGCCGAGGAGATGATACGCTCTGGAGGGACAAAAGGAATAGTTTTTTTTTGTTTTTTTTAACTTAAAAATGGCTCATAATTTTGAGAGCAACAAAATACAAACAGATTTAAAAGGTAACTACTGAACTTTTCGGAATTTTGCTTTCACAATCCTTATTTGACACAAACAATATTTTGCATCTTATTCACTGCACATAATATGCCTGCAAAGATCGATCCAAAAACCTCTGTTTTGCGTTGGTGGCGCTCTTTGGAGGTTTTTTCAGAAGGCTTTTCAGGTAAAATAGGTGCGTCCCATAACGAGCATTCTTAGCTGCCTCTTTTTAACTGTTTTTATGTCTGAGAACAGAAAGACGTGTGTTCATGTCTCACAAAAGGACTGGGCAAAATTCCACTTTTCCTTTACAGTAAATGTTGCAAAGAAAGATCTGAATCTGCCATGTGGCATATAAGAGTGTTGAAATGAGGTCAGACGGTCACGGCTGCAGGTTTCAGACAGTCCCGGGCCCCATAATGATTTCAACTTCTTCCAGCCAGACGACAGCTTTGGTTACATCGCTTAGAGCTTAGTTTACCAGTCACATTACCTCACCACCTCTCACTGCACCATGTTCAATAATGAATATGCACTAACAGCTGCCTGGTGATGGCGATGACGTGGGCTCGGGCGTCACATGGTGTGGGTGGCCAGGTATCACAATCATACCTGGCTACCCACCTACCGGTGTGCCCATGTGCAAAGTGTGATTACCGCCACGCAGGCGGGAGTGTCACATTGCTTCTTGGCTAGACACCTTGAAACTGAGGCAGCCTTTAATCACCAATGCCAATGCAACATTAGTTATTAACTAACAGTGTATGCCAGGGCGTACGCTGTCTTATGTTACAAACAAAAAAAGTTCTTGCTCTGACTCATTTCTAAATAATTTCATATTTTCTTTATTTTTGTTATGTTATTGTCTCAGCAATGTCTTCTGAAGCTTTGAAAAATGGTTCAATATGAAGTTGATGAATTTGAATTTAATAAAACCACAAATCATGTGGCAGTAAACTGTGACAAGATTTCTTGCAATAAATAAATAAATGACACATAAATGAAACATGAAAATGAAATGGCTAGTTTTGCCGGCCTGAGACTTTGTGGTACTCTGCATGTGATTTCACTCTTAAATGCGCTGGTATGTTTCATTTCTCTCCACGTTGTTACAATTCACTGGTATCAGTTGCTCAATTGTATTTCAAATTGTCCCCTATTGGGGGCATGACAGAAAATAATTGATAACCACTGGTCAAGTGTATGTGAAGTGCTTCTGTTCTACCATTGATTCTATTGTTTAAATGTAACCATCCCAAACACATGTCTGTTTTCCTTATCTTTTGCCTCCAAACAGGCAGAAAGCTTCTGTCAATCATAAACACCGGGCCGTTAGCACACACAGAGTCCAGCAATAAGGCTTCGTGAGGAGCAACGCAAGGTAAAATGGTATAAACTGGCACGGAAAAAGATTTCTCAAAATCTCAAAAAGTCCCTGAGTGGGAATATTCTGGCTAAGCAAGGTGAGCCCTTTAACACGGACGGGCCTTGGTGAGCCTTAATCCCGACAGTGAACACTCACTGAGATGTTTGGATGGCAAAGTAAATACAAACGGAACACTGTAAAATGGTGTGCGTTCACAGAAAGTGTAGTTTAATAAATTGCAAAAGAAATTCTGCTCTTTAATACAGCTGAAAAACCAGCATTTCAAGAATTGCTGCAAACATTTGACAGTACCAATTGCCAATTACAGAGTGGAAGATGATATACAAAAAAAAATATTGCATTAGTACGATTATTTGATTATTATTATACATTATCATTACGTTATAGGTTTATTTGGTCTAAAAAATGTAGACAATAATATAATTAAGTGTATATTTATGGGACAACAAACAACAAAAGGCACCCGCATTGTATTGTGACTTGGTTAAATATAAAAAGTTTGTGTGTCCAGTCTTTTTTCATTGTGCTTTTCTAACAATTACGTTAAAATCTGGCCTCGCCGCATCTTGTGGACCCAATCGTCGCGTCTCGTGAACTGGGTGTCTCGTAACACTGAACAACCACAGCTACCAATCAGTTTTAGTATTTGGCCACCAACATGACTTTATTATTATCTTTATAACGGAATACATTCGATCGGTGTCATGTTCTCCCTGAAAGAGCCATTTTCACAAGAGGCTCAGGGACCTCTTTTCCTCTTGATGTCTCAGTATTCCTCTAAACTACAATCAATATCAGCTAAGCATGACTGCTGCCTCGTAATTAAAAGGAGGATGTTAATTGAGGTGAGATCGCAGGGGTAGAAATGTTAATGCTGAATGAGCAGGTTGTGGAAGCCTAAGAAGCTATCAAACAAAGTACCTGGAGTCCTCCCATTATTCTAGCCTGAGTACCCAGCCTGTGGCGGAATTCACCCCAACAGAAGCTCCGTGTACAGTTTGCTACAATTCTGCTTAGATGTCTTTTGAAAGTTACACGATCCCATCCCTTAAATGACATCAACCATGGTATCATATCTTCACAAGGGACAATACTATAGAAATTAAATGTAGAATAAGATTTAGTCAGTGTAAAGCTTGTATAGATTTACTGTCCTATGAGAAGAATCCACACACAGTCATCCAAGTTTCATGTCTTGTTGCTTGAGGAGATTAAATTGAATGGTTGCTGTTGCGGTCAATCCCAGCTTTTTGCTGGGGTTACGTTCAAGGATGCTGAAGATACCAAAGACCGAGAGCTTTCGAAATGAGCTGTGATAGGGGAACCTTGCGTATTGGCTGGACAGCCCATCAAACCAATAAATCTGTACTGAAAAAAATGGGAACAGAATGGAAACGGAAGTTGGAATACTTTGACCACGTCTTAAGCGCTAAGACCCCACATTTTTGAGGGCCGGAATAATGAGCCAGTGGCACAATGACATCTTGCAGAAGAACTGCACCGGATGGATATGAATAAAGACGGAAATCATGGTCCCTGATCCTCTGGAATGAGGATGGGAATAGAAGACATTCCAGGACCAACCACCAGCCAATGTCAAAAATCTGTAGGTAATTAAGCGTCATCATTTTTGACCATTCATTTTCGCACCCCCCCTAACACACACACACACACCTCAAAACCTTCCCGCTAGGTTGACGTTCTCTTCCGATGATTTTGACTCAACATTTGCAATAGGAACAGAGCCAGAACTCTGCCCTCATCTGTCTTTAATATGTACTACACATTCATCCAACACATTTTGAAGTATAGAATGTAGAACTACTCACCACTAATGAATGCTGATGTATGATGAGCAATCAACACATGGAATGAAAATCATGGTGTAGGAGTTACAAAAAATAGCAGTCTAATGTGACTAACCAGATGAAGTACTGTTATTAGTATATTTTTTATTGCTACATGGCATACAAGTTACCAGTAAGTGCAGTAGATTCTCAGAACACAAACAAGACCCAGCAATCATGATATGCACGCTCTTAAGGCTGTGCAGTTGGGCAATTAGTTGAAAGGGGTGTGTTAAAAAAAAAAATAGCAGTGTCTGCCGTTGACTCAAACACAAAACTGCTTCACGACTGTGTGGCAAGAACTCAACCAACTTGTGCCATCTTTTAGCTGTTATTCCAATCCAACATTCTTTGACAACATTGCACAATCCACGAACATTTCTTGGTTTTGATTCAGAAACAGCATTTTTGGCGTCACCCCACAAGTTCTCCATTTTAATAAGGTCCGGGGATTGGGCTGGCCCTTCCATAACATTTATTGTGTTGGTTTGGAACCAAGATTTTTCTGGTTTACTAGTGTGTTTGGGGTGGTTGTCTTGTTGAATGAACCATTTCAAGGGCATGTCCTCTTCAGCATTAGGGAACATGACCTCTTCAAGTATTTAGACATATGCAAACTCATCCTTAACCCCTGCTATGTGATAAATAGACCAAACACCACGATAGGAGAAACATGCCATTATCATGATGCTTCACTGTCTTCACTGTGTACTGTGGCTGGAATTCAGAGTTTGGGGGACGTCTCACAAATTGTCTTGTGGCCAGTTGATGTGTTCTTTGGCAAATTGTAACCTCTTCCGCACATGCCTTTTTTAACACAACGACTTTGCGGGGGATTCTTGTAAATTATTAGCTTCACACAAACGTCTTCTGTCACAGTACTTACAGGTAAATCCCGGCTGTCTTTGATCATCCTAGAGGTGATCATTGGCTGAGCCTTTGCGATGTTGGTTATTTTTCTCTCCATTTTGATAGTTATCTTCTGTTTTCTGCCACGTGCCTCTGGTTTTGCTCTCAATTTAAAGGCATTTCATTTTTTAAGGCATGGATGATTTTAGCTGAACAGCCAAACATCTTTTGCATCTCTTCAGTAGTTTTCCTCTCTCCAATACATTTTAATCAAAGTACGCTGTTCTTCTGAACAATGTCTTGAACGACCCATATTACTCAGGTTTTCAAAGAGAAATGTTCAACAAGTACTGCTTTCATCCTTAAATAGGGGCCACCTGATTTCACAAAATTGATCACTGATTGAATGCCACACTGGTATTTTTTAACACACCCCTTCAACTAACTGCGCAATTGCACAACCTTAAGATTGTTTCATGAATGCTGGGACTTTCGAAGAATGTACTGCACCTACTGGTAGCTTGTTTGCCATGCAGCAATGAAAATATACTAATAACAGTACTTCATCTGGTTAGTCACATTGGAGTGCTATTTTAAACACTACAGTATATACTGTGAATCCTCGGTTAGTGTACGTATTTTTCAGATTACGTACAAAAATGTAGGCAAAAAGGTTATCTTGGTTTGCGCATTTGTGGAGTTATTAATACATTGCAAGAGTCCAACCTATTTTTTAATCACAAAACGTCACTGTTAGCAGCGCATTCATATGAAAACCGGAAGTCATTATCCCCCAGATCCTTCACCCGTCTATGACGTCATCAGCGGTTGACTCTGCAGTTCTTTGCTAACTAACACAGTTAAGCCACCCACAAGTCTCTGCATTTCTTTCAATCATGACGGCAAAATAGCCCACCATAAAGCTGCAAGTGCCAGCATTTTGATAAAGAAGGTGAGAAACACAGTTAAAATCAAGAAATAACACAAAGGTGGTGTCCCTATGGATATTTCCTCCCCTCCTGATATTAAATGTTCATTTACACTGTTTATGTATCATTGAAGTGTATTTTGCATGCAAAACTATAAAGGAACTGTAAAAGTTTCACTTTTACAGCGCATTCAGGGACTTCAAGGACTTCAGAACAAAGTGGGAACTCTCAAGTCTGGATGGAAAAACATTAGCAGCAAAGCGTCAAGACATAAAAGTAAAAACATTTTTTTTATTTTAATTTTAAAAAACAAGTCTTTTTTTGAGAATTTTGCATTTCTTAAATGCGTTCCGCATTTAACTTCACAAAAATGATCAGAGCACTTGACAAAAAACAGGACAAGTTTCCAGCAGGTTCTACCAAATATCAAAGACTGATCCATGGTGCTCTGGAGAGGTCTGCGCCCTTCGAGTGCTTTAAAAGTTTAGATTTTGATTACTTAGAAGTGGGGGTGTCTACTACGTTACCCACTGCACTGTGTGTATGCCAGAGACTGAATGAATAAAAAGAGGGCTGACTCTGTTCATGCTGTTGTTCTATGGAACAAACAATGAAAACAACGCACAGAGTGAACCCTCTTCCTGTTTGGAGGTGGGAGACAAGGCTAGCAAAATTACCGAGTTGATTTTAATTTATTGTGTGATTAATGAATTTATCCAGCTCGTGAAACATCACGCTTTACTCACGAGACCTTGTGACACTAAATATCTGACAGTGGATCGGGTACACTAGTTGCAAAACAGGTTGAAAGGGAACCGTGGGTATCTTCATTTCTGAGACAAAATCATGTCCATAATAATATAATGACATATGTCCACAACCTTATCATTAAGCACGCCAGAAAGCACTTTCTAGAATACGGGTGTGAACATCAAGTACAGATAGCATCGTTTGTTATAAGGGGGCACTATGAAGAGAAATATATGTTACAGCTTGGTTAAAGGAGACTGTCCTTGACCACCTCAGGGCCGACACTTCTTGTATGAATTACACTGACAGACTTGTGACAGCGGGAGAGATGGGGACAAGGTTACATAGCCACCCCCCCAGTCTCTTCTCCCTGATCTGACCCCAGTAAATGTGCCCCATTGCCTGGATCTTATTTACACTAGCTCCTCCGTAATAAAAGCTCCATCATGCAGTATTCATAGGCCCGCTCGCTATATCTCTCAAATAGGGGCTATATGTTAGGGACTCTGGCCTTCTGGATCAGGGCTAATGCGGTACTTTTACGCTGCCTCGTGGTCGACGGGCCGCCGTTCACACAACCTGACAGCTGGTGGTGTTACGGGGTCACTTACTCACACAAACCCCTGGTCTGTTCGTAAAGAACATTTACACCGGGAGCATAATACTGTTACGGTTTGTTTCATTTAACGTTGAAGTACGTAATTAAACACGTCCGAAAAGGAGTAGCAAGAAGAAATCCTACCACTTCTCCATGCCTCAGCAGTTACTGAAAGGTCTGGTGACATGTTCTGTTTAACACGTACTAGGTTACCATTTTTTACAGGGAAAGAAATAATAAATTATGTAGAGCTGCAACTAACCGTTCTCTCTGTAGTTGTTGAATGCGAAGCTCGTTGCTTCCGTTCAACAAACAATCGAGTGAGCCGGGGGTGTTCAAACTTTTTCCTTGGACGGCCGCATAGTGAAAAATATTTTACATCTTTTTAAACCAACTCATGAAGATATGCTAAGAAGTTACGTATATTTAATTTAACGTTTCTCCCTAAATTACACATTTATCATATGATTTTCCTTCCACGGTGAAAATTTGTATTTTGATGGACACGTTGACAGAGTACCCGGAGAAAACCCGCCTTGCGATTGACTGGCAACCAGTCCAGGGTGTACCCCGCCTCCCGCCCAAAGTCAGCTGGGATAGGCTCCAGCATACCCGCGACCCTAATGAGGATAAGCGGTATAGAAAATAGAAAAAATGGTATTATTACCTTTATTCTATTTGTAAAATAACTTTTTCACAAAAAGACACACTGAACCAATATGAACCCATCAGTTAGTGGTTTGATCTGCAACACATTTTTTACCCTAATTATGTCTTACTGCACCACAAATTTGAAGTGTTGTTTTGTATTTATTTATTCTAAGTCTATGTTCTCATTTTATTATCTCTCCTGCCCTATGCTTGGTTATTTCATTATGTTGTGATTAAGTTTATTATGACATTTTTTTGAAGGCCTGCTGGAAACATGAATTTTTCTTGGAGATTAATAAAGTATCTATCAGAAAAGAGGCAAAAATGTCCATCACGGCCTTCCCAAGTCAAAGCTGAGGTATGTAAATATCTTGTTTTGCCAGAAGCAAAAGATAATAGCTCTGCTTTCACGGATGAGGGAGAAAATGAATACATTTTCACACTTAAATCAGAGAATATTTACATTTTTACAGGCGGGCAATGAGAAAAACAGATGCGCATGCACATTTGTTACCCATTACTCAAGTTCATTTTCATTTAATGTGTGATCAATTCATTAATTTATTAATCACCCCAGACTCACAAGATTTTTTTTCTCAACAAGAAATCTTGACGTTCGATCTCACCAGATCCTGTAAACCCCTGATATATACAAAGTGATAAGAATAAAAAGGATTTCTTCAGCGTATTTGATGCCACGATGCATAGGTCATATGCTCACACAAATAAAGGCTGACGGAGAAATTGGACTTCAAGGGTCGCTGACATCATTTATCAACTTAGCTTACATTAAATATGCTATATTGTTCATAATTATGTTCTATATTAAATTTTTGATACAAACATTAAAATTGCGAGAAAATTATATGACGCCAACCATGACAAACTTGCTCTCATTGTTCACCCTTATTTCCCAGCAGTCATGCCAAAATGTTGTGCTGCTGCTGGATGTTCTCTACCTCCGAGTCATACTGTAAGCTTGTTTTCTTTTCCAAAAGAGGAAGATTTATGACGGAAATGGACAGGGCGAGTTCAGTGAACGAGAGACAGATGGACGACCGCCTCAAGTTTTGTTCTTTGCAGTGATCATTTCAGTGATGACCGCTTTTGGCCTAAAGAGACGATACACGAACATTTTGAAAAAGGATGCTGTCGGAACAGTACTGGCCAATACTAGGTTGCCACATAACAGAGTAAGTCATGTCTTTCTTACATATTGTATTCAAAACATTATTCCACCATAGCGATTAGGATGTAAACTACCAGATAGGTTTTATAAACATCTTTCCACAGCAATATGTTTACAGGGGGGCGGTGGAAGCCAAATCTACGATGAAACAAGCTACAAAAAACCCTTTATCCTCAATAAGAAGCCGATTTATAAGAATAATTGAAGGATGTGCAACTCCGGAGCAACTTAAACTTACCATTCTGTCTTTTGAATGTTACCAATCTTCATCTCTATGTCTTAAGGCTTAAGTCCACGTTCTGCAAGTTCTCTATAGTTTCCATGTTTTTGCTGCTGAGTGATAGCGCTGCGATGTCGTCACAGCAAATGAGGCTGAACTGCTACTTTATCATGCGTGGCATCATAAATATACTTTGTGCGAATTTACTGTTCAACAAAATCAACTTTGCTTAAATATACAACATGTTTAAGCAAAGCTTATGAATGATTTCAGGCATCCCTTAATATGATTCCCGAAACAATCAAATCATGAGGACATGAGGTAAAGACTGATTAATCAAAGCGATTGGAGTCTCTAGCATTACAACTAATCAATGGAGTGACAAAACAAATCAATACAGAAAATGGCTAAGAAGTTTTGAGGAGAGTGTCTAAGTAGATGTTAACATGGTGGTTTTAATTGCACTCCTGGATTCAAGAGACTAAAAGAAAGGCCCGCGCGTCCTTGTAATCGTATTTATAAGCCACAGAGTCGGTTAAATTGGCGGCCAAGATGGTATCATAAAAAACAAAGGCAGACGCTGACAGATGACCAGGTCAGCATGTGAGAGCTGAGGTGATGGTAACATCCAATCGAGTCTAAATGGCCCGAGGTCATAAATGGGCTCAAGGGTTGAAAGGTGGGAAGCACTTAGTGATGTTTTCACACATGATGAGGTTTTCTAGCAATGCGGACAAAACCCACGTCTTGTAGGATATGAAACAAAGACATCCTTGCTCAGCCAGAGGAATCGTGTAAAACACACAAGCTGTTTTATAACCTATACAAACATTTCACCCAGGCTCAAACATTAGATATAGGAGCTTTAAAACTGGAGTTAACTATTTTTTTTAATGCATTAATCTTAGGCTTGTTGTTTCGATTAATCAAGTAACGGGTTAGGCTGTAGACGAACCAAAACAACAGGAAGCAAACAAACAGATAGTGATTGATAGATTATAGATCTGCTTTCACGGATTACTAAGGACATTTATAAATACAGTCCTCCCTCATTTAAAACGGTTAATTGGTTCCAGGCCGAACCACGATAAATTAATTTCTGGGAAATAGGAATCAAAGTTGTGGACATGTTAATGTTTATAAATATTAGCACAGCCCTGTAGACACGAAAAAACACCCTTTTACACTCCTATTATTCTTTGTTTACAACATTTTGCTCAAGACTCGAGACGGCCACTAGCTAGCAAGCTAACCAGTCAATCAAATGTATTTCTTCTAAACTTAAGTACCCCAAAACTTACCACTTCCACACAGAATAGGAGAACCTTTTATCACTCTGCCATGTGGGTCATGCCACGGCTGACTTCATGTCATTATGCAGTGTTAAGGTAATGTCATGTAAACTAATAACTTAAGGTTTTGTATCCTTTGTGCTGCCTAGTGGCCAGAATACTACATATCCTTTGTATTTTTGATTCAGAAAACTTGATTTATCCCCAAGGGGCAATTCATTCGTACAATCATCCATAATCACCAGTCACATTATGAAGTACAATAAAATAATAATAATAATACTATTTAAAAATATTTTCACTAATAATAAACTAGTGGGATAATTTAAACCTGCAATTAAGGTCGTCAAGTCTGATGCCTGTCTCACTGAAAAATTACTGACACCTAGTGACCAATGTAGAATATTACATTCACAATTTAAATGTGTCTTCTTAATGGCTTAGGTTTGCATTTTAATTCATTTGGTCATTTTTATGCTTGAAATGCTTCGTTTAAGCGAAGATAAAATAATAATAAATAAAAATAAACATAAGCAAATTGGTTAAACATGCGCTTTGCTAATAGTATGGGTTGAAAAAGCGTCATCACAAGAAGCCATCAATAAAAAATAAAGATTTTGTTTATTTTATATAGCCCATTGCCCAAGAGTACAAAACACGTTAGAGAAATAAACTGCCCGGCTTCTACTATTAAGTACTTTTAACAAAATAGTGCACAACAGCAAAACAAGGTGGAGTTGTATTTCCCCCCCTCCTCCTCCCAACCATAACATTTCCAGCGCCAAAACGTATGGATTTTCTGCTGCTGTAAATTGACTGAGAAGTTGTTGGATTTGCAATATTGGCCTCCACACAAGTGTACTGTAACCATTTCTCCCGCTAAACATCAGCAGTCTGTTTGTCCTACGACTATGAGAGATTGGACTTTAATGAAACAATCTAAAAGCAATAAAAGACTCAAATGTATTTGGAATGAGACAAGAGAAAATAAATAGACGCCATTGCGCCTTGGCGAGATTGGAAAGGTACTGGGTTTGCCGTGGATGGGAGACAACACTTGGCCCAGTCAAGGTTAGCCTGAGCAGTAATCAATACTTCAATCTCAATAAAACAGCTCAATGTAGTTGGATTGATGGGAAGGAGTGGGAAAGAAGGACAGGAGTGGCATCCTTGTCATAACTTCAGCTGCTCAGTAATATAGCCGTCTATCCAGGAGTGATGGTTTGGGTCTGGTATTGTTTCGTACTAATTAAGTCCAATGTGTACCAATTAAAGGGCTGCACGGTGGTTGAGTGGGTAACATGTTGGCCTCACAGTCAGGAGATTAGGGTTCAAATCTGGTTGAGTTTTTCTTTGTGGAGTTTGCATGTTCTCCACATGCGTGCGAGAGTTTTCTCCGGGTACTCCGGTTTCCTTCCACATTCCAGAAACATGCATGTTAGCTTAATTGGCGACTCTTAATTGTCCATTGGTGTGAGTGTGAACGGTATTATGTCTGCCCTGCGATTGACTGGAAACCAGTCCAGGGTGTACCCCGCCTCCTGCACGAAGTCAGCTGGGATAAGCTCCAGTATACCCGCGACCCTGATGAGGATAAGCGGTGTAGAAAATGGATGGATGGATTGTACCAAATAATCCTTCACTGTCATCGCTTACCAACTTAACTGATTGAATATACTCTACAATATTTTCTGTTTAATAATATTTTTATGTTAAAATTTCAATCTAACCACTAGAGTGTCACAAAATCTTGCGAGATTAAAGATTTCTCATTCAGAACGAAACTCTCATAAGCACTTGGCCTGGGACAGTGAAAAATAATTTTAAAAATAAATCAAAATGAAATGGATAATCAATATATTGCCATGTGCATGCGGGTTTCCAAACAGGAAGGGGGGGGGGGGGGAGGAGGATTCAATCTGTGCATTGGTTTCAGCACCTTGGCGTGCTTGCTCCATAGAACAATGGCATGAATGGTGAGTCAGTCATAAAGCTCTGTGTCTTGGTGGGTGGAGGCGGGGCGCTAGCATACGCACACAGAGTGCAAAAGAGTGTAGTCTCGTGAGGCGTAATGCAAGGCAATGTAGTAGGAATTCAATTAGCAGGGAGCAATATATTCTCTGTGGCTTATTATTGCACTTTCTTCAAAGTAACGCTAAAATCTCACCTCTTCTCGTTCTTGCAGACCCAATCTCATGTATCTAAAAAGCATAATATAATATATAGGGGTACCACAGCGTGTTCCAAACACTGGTTTTATGCAGTTATAGGAGGTAGTAAGTACTCCAGAACTTGGAACACATGTAGCATTAGTAGCACCAGCTGTCATGGTATGATCCACCTCCATTTCTGCATAACAGCTTTAAATTTTTGACCCATTTTGTGAACATATAAATACTGTCTTTGCAGTATTCCCATTATTAATTATTAATTCCAATTAAGCCATTGTGTCTTCGTACAGTATATGCAAAAATCACCCCGACATTCTCCCTCTCAAATATTGTGCTGTGGCTTGCTTCGCCGGTGCCTTGATGTGTGAAGTGCTTACTTGTACACGGTTCCTCCATTGCCTTGCCCAAGTTGCTCCTGGTATTGAATATCTTGGGCATTTATCTGCAAAGTAACAAGAATATGACATACAGCAAGACCGCGGGCACTGAGGAAAAGTGGGACAGGCAGGCAGAACAGACAGCATTTTGAGGTATGTTACATGGATGTGTATGACAGGTTCATGTGCATCAATGTCACTCTTTTGCATACGCATGTCAAAACGTACATGGAAAAGTAATTAATACTGGTGCGTTTGTCTGAGAAGGGTTTCTGGTTTGAATAAATGAGCGTTTTCTTTTCCCTTTAATCATTTTTATTTATATACTGTCGCTATCAGAACACTTAATTGAAACACAAGCCACTTTATGGGCTAGATCTGGAGAAGAAATGCGGACTGCAGCATGCTTGGTACGTGGACCTAATCCCCCTTCCCCAAATAAAAGAAAACAAACAACAACCTGAAAAACATGTCGGCAACTGGAATCACACAGAATCAATACCCAAGAACAAGCACTCGTGATCATGGCTACAGGGTATAAAAAGGACAAACAATGACTTGTGCTTAAACTAAAACGCTCACCTGTCCATTTGTTAAGATCCGCTTCAGCTCAGCAGATGATTGCTTTAGGCTGAATTAAAAAAGGAAAAACACACACAGTTGCAATGACATTTATACCAGAGACTTTGACGTTGCTTACCTGCTGTTGGCCATGGGGTCTGTGACACCGTGTGTGCAGTCATTGGCCGGGGTGGGCCTCGTGTTCACCTGCATCAGTGCAAACGTACACACACTTTACGGTCAAGGTGGAAGGACGCATACTGTACACAATTTCACAATATGGAATTACAGGCGTGTCAAAATTAAAATGAAATATAAAGAGAATCAATAATAGCAAAATATACAAATGTAGCCGTACACTTTTTCTGTTTTGTCTTGTCCATTTGCTTTTTCTCACTGCATTTACCGGATGCCTCAAGGTGACGACATAAAGCAAAAACACCCTTTGCTGTGCTAAGTTTAAATGTAGCTCTTAGCGCGGGGGCGACCGGAAGCGGGTCACAGACGGGAAGTGACATCACCAACACGCCGCCATGCACATGCACCACGGACGATGGCGTCCATGCGGGTGCTTCATTTGCATTTGCCTTTTGTCGTCATCTTGAGCCATCCGGTAAATGCAGTGAGGAAAAAGCAAGTGGGAAAAGACAAAGACAAAATTTAACGACAAAGTGGGGGAAAAAAAGGACCACATTTGTATATTTTTGCATTATTAAGCTTCTTTATATTTCCCCATGTTTTCATTTTGTCACTCCATCTTAAGAAAACCAGCCAACAAATGAAAATGAGTGTAGAATTCCGGGGGTAACTAGAGTTGTGTGCAATTACATACACAGTAATGTCTTTAACATTTGGCAAAATAAGACTAAATTATGGGTAACAATAAAGTGGAGATGATTTTTTTTTTTTCATCCGTATCTTATCATCCAGGAAAGAATAGTCGAGACATTGTACGGGGAATAGTGAAAATGACTCTTTTAATTGAGGTCAAAAGGCAGGTGGTGTTGGGTCTCCTAAAGAGAAGGGATTCTCTCTTTAATTAGTGCCCAGGAAGACCTAATTTCAACGGCACACAGGACTCCCCTCAGCCAATTGCTTTTATATTAACGTTGCAGAAAAGGGGTGAAAGATCGCCGAAGGTTTTTGGAAAACATCTTCCTGTCATAACACAGCCTTGACTTTGGGAGGCGAGTAGGAGCCAAAGCTCCGCCGAGGATTAAATAAGCACAGTATTCCAAGTATTTGGAGCTGGTGGGGGCATTTTATTGATGAAATTTTTAAAAAAAGGACTTGAATAATGTATTTAAGACATTATACCATTGATGTCATGTCTGATTCGGTACTAGGTAAAATATCAGGCTGGTATCGGCGATACGGATTACAATACTGTGTGCAAATTCACCCAACGTGTCTGGTAAATTTTAATTTTTGCAGGAAGTATTTCAAATGATAGCATAAAGAATACAAGACATCATAACATCGATCCACAAATTACTAGCATCCTCTCCTTAACGCGATTTCAAGGCTTTTATGCATCGGGAGTAAATATTTTCCCAACCAAATGATTCCATGTAGAAAGACGGCAAGAATTTTGGTATGGAAGTTTGTAGACGACTTGCTGCCAAGTCTGTTCCAAGGTGCGTGTGGGTGGAGTGGTGAGACGTTGCTGAGAGCTGCTGCACTAACACCTTATAGAAATCATTTTGGGTTTTGCCTACCTGTATGAGTACATTTATCCAAGTCTTGCAATATAACATATGCCCTTCCATGACCGCGTACCTTGAAAGTCTAAAGTGGTCACATATGAGCAAAGAAGCAAAAGTGTGATCCTAGCCTTATTTAATAAAACTTTTATCCACCTTTTAATGTCCCATGTTTGGTGCTCGCCTGCCATGAAGGAGACGAGGCCGTTGAGGAGGTTTTTTCTTCTTAAAAACTTCATCTTGGAGAAGGCGTCTGATGGTTACTGGACTGCACTCAGCACCAATAAAAACCTTGAAAGACTTGGATAAGGGGATACCAAAATTCTTTCTTCTTAATCTTCTACATGGAATCAATTGGTTGCACAAAATCCTTGAAATTACCACTAACGCGCTAAGGACAGCATGCTGGCAACGTGTGGATCGATACTGAAATGTCGATATCTCCGATACCAGCTCTCCATGCACTAAAGTCCATGCTGAAATCAAAACAGTGATACATTTGATACTTTAGCTACCTAATTTTTTACTCATGTTGTATATGTTACGTTATGATTTGGAATAGGGTCCATTACGTTTAAAAATTTACCAGACACATTGGTTGAATTTGCACATAGTACTGAATCGGTATCGCCGATAGCACCCAGTATCGAATCAGAACGGAAATCAATGGTATCGCACATCACTGGAGCACACACTGCTGCAGTCATTATTTCCGTAAACACGCAGAAATGCGAGTTATGTTGTACTTCTGTGCATGCACGTCACTTTCCAGACGCTTTGGTTGCATTTGTTTGGTAATGTGAAATACATACATTAAAAAAAATCTGATTATAAACAAAACATCCGAATTGGGAATCCTACCCTGCAGTGTGAACGCATCCCTAGATTCCAATCCTTTTATCACAAAGAGATTGACATCTCTAACATTCACACGTTCATTGGCAGGACCCCAAGCATGGCGAATTCCACCATGGATGGACTAAAATGCACAGACTTGGTAATGTTCTACTTTCAAATGTCAGCTGGAAAAAAAAGAAAAATCAACACATCTGAGAGCCACACCAGGCTTCCGAGCCTTACGTTCCGTGCTCCTGATGTATCATAATGATCATACACCACTACTGTACTGGTTTATAGAAAAAGAGTGTGAAAGAAGTAGAGCCTTGACTGCAATTGGCGTTTCAATAAGTGGAACACACTATTTCCAATCCATTCACTCGAAGACCCCCTGCTCATTCTGCGTAAGGCAGCTGAAACAATTATTGAGATAGGTACCTTCAGGCCATGTATGTTCCGGATCCCTGGAGTCTTGCCGGCTGAAACGGTAATTGACTGGATTGAAGAACACATCACTGGGCCATTTACAAATGCATCACTTCAGTTTTATAAAGGAGAGGGAAAAAAAACATGAAATGAGGGTTACTTTGAAATTAGCTAAAGACAAGAAGAAGATTGAGCTGCTGGCCTCTTGAGAGTGAGAGTGAAGGGTGGGTGGTGGGTGTAGGAAGGGAAAACTGAACAGCACAGGGGTGAGAAAAAGATGCAGATGGAAGAGCAAATACTATTCTTTGTCTTGAAGCCCTCGGTGGGCTTGGGTTTCGGACTCATACATAAACAGAACACCTGAAATCAAAGCGAGTCGGGCTGAAAAACCAGCTTGGTGTGTGTCAGAATGCTAAAAACCACCACCTTTATTCCCATTCCCCTACTTTTGCTTACAGTTGAAGTGATTCGCCCGGTCAACATCCCCCTGAGGTGTACTGTAGCTACACGTTAATCGCTGACACCACACGCATTTCATACATTTGCATTGGTGATTAAGTGCAGCCACTTCATACCTCGTGGAAATATCTGAAGAGGATCTGGCAGCTGGCCGTTCATGCGCTGTTCATTCATTGTGCTGCAATACTGATGGAGAAAAGAAAGTCACTGCTACAAGAAACTCAGCGTGATCATAATTAGCTAAATCATCGGCAATGATTTTGGCATTTGATTATTTGTTTTTTTATTTCAAAATGTGAATATCCTCGGAAATGCACCTATTTTGGAATTTTCTTAGTCATGTGTTTTAGGCAAAACAAAATATTCACTCACGTCGGCTTGGCTTTGGAAAACAGCAATGGACATTTTTGCCTCTTTTCCGATACGTTGCAGACCAAACCACTAACTCTAGGGCAGGGGAGTCCAAAGCGTGGCCTGCGGCTTTATTTTAAATTGGCCCTCAGCTTGTCACATGACGAGACGGTACACGAGATATGTTCTACTAGAACAAGGCAAGAGTTTAAATGAATTTTTAGGAAAGGCACGAGTAAAAATATGAATAGTATACTGCAATCCACTAATATATTTTCTACTACATTACGCCACACTGTATGTATGCCAGCAGCCCCGCCTCCACCCACCAAGACAAAGGCTGTATGACTGACCCAAGGGGTCACTTCGTTCATGCCGTTTTTCAAACGCCCCACGGTGCTGAAACCAATGCACAGAGTGAACTCTTCCTGCCATTACTGAGGCCTAATTTGGTCATGTTTTAAAAAGTTAAAGTATTACAAGCAACAAGTTGCAAGTAAGAAAAATTGGGTTGGGTAAAAGTAAAATAATGTTACGATAATAGAGTCAAAGTATGATGGGAATACTCATGTATATTACAAGACAAAAAAAAGGTACAAGAAGAAAGCAGAAATATTAGCAAAAACAAAAAAATAACTGTAAGTTTGGTGGTTCGATCCTACAAATGTTACCACCACCGGTGCATGACAGTCAGGAGCGAAGGAATAATGGGTTCACTTCACTGTGAAGCGCTATATAAAAACCAATCCATTATTATTCCAGAATTAACACTTGTTTTGTCTCAGTTTTTGGTGGAAAAACAGATTAGTTCATTAATCGGAACAACAAGCTTCACATTAATCGACTTAGAAAATTATGAATAAAGAAAATAAAATAAACAAAAATGAAACAATTGCAAATATGTATATGATAATAAAAATTACAATTGACAAATGGGGGGTAGATTTAAATAAAATAAGGAATAAAAATGGAATTAAATTAAACAAAAATACAAATAATAAATAATATATTATGTAACTGTCATGTTTCATATATACTTATTGTCCTTTGCTTTATCGGAGCTTGAATACTACTCCCTCACTATATCCCCATTTTCCAAAATAAAAAAATTAATGAATATGATGCCTGTTTTGTGGTTGATTATGATAAGACAAGGCATCTATGGAGGGAGGATGCATGGAGACCAGCTACTGAGGCAGCAGTCCTCAGCCGACATGCCAAGTCGGGGAAAAAAAAGTTTCAGTCTGTGTGGAAGTGGCAAGTTTTGGACTTTTTTTTGTCCTTCTTCCCCACTATGCTTGAAACACTTTTAAGTTTCAAATGAATACATTGGGGAGGCAAACTGATTAGCCTGGTAGTCTTTTGTTCCTGCGGTGATACCGTAGCCTGTGCAATGGGGTGTAAACACATAACAATAGAGTGTAAAAGTGACTATAGGGGTGTTAATTTATGTCTACAGAGCTCTAATAATGTTAAAACCTGTATTTAGAAAGTCCTAAACAGGTTTTCTATGCTATATTCAGTTTGTTAATATTGAATCGTACTTTGGGGAAATTCATTGGTCTGGAACCAATTAACAGCGCGGGATGACTGTAAAGCACTGGTTCCCAAACTTTTTACAGGGGGCAATACCCCTTTAGACTTTTGACGTGAAGCCAGGCAGCCCCTACTCCTGCACACTTACAAACATGAACTTTTTTTCTTATTCCCCTGGAAATATTGGACAGAACTCATTGGTTAGTGGTATAGTAACACAAATGCGTATTTTGCATGGGCACTAATGAACAACAATAATAAGTAAATAATAAGTACACATACTACATATTTTTATTCCAGTCTGATGTTGGCATTCTGGCTTTATTTGGGCATCACTCTTTGTCCACTCTCAATGGTTATGTTTTACATCTGCATATTAATTTAATACCAAATTGAAATGGAAAATTTGATAATCATGTACGTATCCCAAGTACAAAAATACATGCAACCAACAACAAAGCCTCATTTTCTAGGGAATAATACACTCACAGAGATCACCGTGCTGATTGGAACACCATTATATATGAAATCGTCAAGATTTAACACTTAATGCACAAAATAATAAACTTATTTTTTATACGATGCACACAGACCAATGAACTTCTGCAACACTGCTCCTTCTCCTTGTGCCGTCGTAATTGAGTGTGTTAAGCGCTAATTGTTTTTATTGTTCAATCACGTATCCCCCTATTACAATTGGTGTGCCCCTAGTGGGACGCGTACCCCACTTTGGGAACCCTGAAAGTCTGAAGTGACGTAGTACGGATGTGCTCAAATTTCAGTGACTCAAATGACAACATCATAAAAGTGGGAAGTATTCATTTTGGCAGATTACAAACATGCAAAACTGCTCGATGGGCATCCAAAGTGGTTCCTAAATGTGAGCATGCTGTGTGGAAATCTGTCGCAGAGGAGGACAAATGCCCCCTTGGGCTTGTTCCGAAGGAGTGTGGCATTAACCCTTTTTCTCCTCCAGGTCAACGGCTCACCAAACACTCGTATCCTGCAGGACTAACACGTGTACACACGCTCGGGAGCCTCTCAGACGCTCGCCAAGCCGATGCAATAATTGATGTTTCGGTTAACCAAACCATCTGTTTAACTGTGTGTGTTTTTGTGTCTCCTCCCTTTAGTCGGAAGCTTCAAATCAACAACAATTAACACGGCGACCTTGCTGCAGTTAAAGTTGCGAAGATGTTGAAATTGGTGTGGCTTTTACGTACGTACATTTGTTAATTGCATCTCCTCATTGCGAATCCAGTGCGTCGTTTCACAGATATGTAAATGTGCGCTCCAATTGTGGGGTAGGGGCGGAGGACGGTGGGCCCGCTCGGATGGGGATGGATCAGAGTGGCTACCCAAGTGGCACAGCTGTTATTAAAAGGCCTATTTATCACTGTCACGTCCCTCCTCGCTTCTAGCGCCGCGCTGACGCCCTCCAGCATTCTCGCTCGTCCACTTCTGAACAATGGGCTTAATACCAAAAACACGTTGTACGAGTTGGGGGCAGGGGGGTGGTGGGAGGGCTTCGTGTACCTTTAATTTTCCGCTCAGCTAGCTTATTGATTAAGGCAGCAATTACCGCCAAATCTGTGGAATCTGTGTTATTAAAAGACATTCTCCGTTGTTGGCCAATAACTAAACTGTGTCCGATCCCAAATACGATTGCTCAGCCTAAAGGGACAAGAGCAGAGCCAGGGTCTCATCATCATTAGCAGGCGGAGTGAGAATGGTGGAATTAGAGCCATTACCTCCAGGGGGAGCTGATTGGGGAACAGATGAGGTCACATGTTTTTTTTAGCACCTGATGGAGGCCAGTCTTTAACTTTGAACAGGGGCATCTGTCTTTCAGCATGTCAGATCATGTTAGGGGATGCCTGCAAGACTAGTGGCTCTCACAGGAGCGTGTAGCAATCCGTGTTCTCAGTGAGGGGGGGGGCTTTTTACAATAAATGTCCTCTACACATTGATGTCAATTAAATGCGGAATTGCAGCATTCATTTTTGTTCAGCAATGAGGTGCTCTAACCAAAGAAAATTTTCCCATAGAAAATAATGTCAACCTTTTATCCTTTCCAGACACCTAATGTCAGTCCAAATTTTTTTTATAGACAATAATTATAGTTTTACACGCACAAAGTGCTGCAAACATAGGAATTTCAAATTACAAATGACAACTGACCATTTAGGCACTGCAAACGTCCTGGTTGCATGTTCCAAGATGGCGGCGCAATGGAAATCGAACGGTATTTTGGACACTAAACAAGAAGGCAAATGCAAGCAAAGGCAAAATTTTATCAAAAATTTGCGGGACGTAAAACCAAAAAAACCTTGGTGTCTCCCATACGTTTGTGGCGGCCCGAAGCAAGTAAATGTGGACCGACACAAGTAGATCTACAGTAATCCCTCGTCTATGGCGGTTAACTGGTTCCGACCCTACAGCAAAAATGAATTTTATGAGATGTAAAATGTCTTTTTAATTTAGAAATAAAATATTTTTGGCAAACCTCTACATACAGTTCCTAATAGGTGTGCACCGATGAGGAAATTGGGATTATAACGCTACCATTAATAATAGCATAAATAACCGATCATTTTTTAAAAAAGGGTGAGAAAATCAAGTGCTCCATTAAACAAACATTTTGGATGCTGGTTGTACCAAATGCATTCGCCATGAGGGAAGCACACAAAAAAAAACCTTATCAATCACCTGAACGCCACATCACTACCACGCCTGGGGCAAGTTGTGTTGCAGTGTTTGAAAAGTGCAAAAGGTTCGCCAGAAATCTCCGTGGCGTCAAACCAGCTGCTCGGAGCGTGTGCCCGAATACAGTGCACCTTGCTGGGCCATGCCAGGTAGCTCCTTCCCCTCTATACTCTGGTTCTCCTGATAGTAGTGGTAGTAGTAATGTCATATATACTGGATATTTGATATCAGGTACAGGTCAAATTCTCATTGTACAGTTTTTTATATATAGTGAACTAGGTTAATATGTATGTGAAGTTTCAAGTTCCCCATAGGACTGTAACCCATTTGTGGCAGTAGAAGGACTGGAACAAACAAATAAATAAACTACTTCATGGAATAAAAATTCCCCAAATGTAAATAATTACTGGCAAAAGGAATATTCAGCTACTATAAATTAGATTGCAGTGAGCAAAGTATTTTCCAGTCAGCAGCATTTTTTACTCACTTGGCTGTCCCACCAGGACACAAAACCATTAGAGCTGCTGCACTTTCATAAAAATGGCATGAATTGTGTTGACAAAGTGTGTGTGCTTGGGAAGGAATACTTTTATGCTACACTGGCTAAGGGATCATTTTTTAAGGTGATGTACTAGAGGGAAAAAAAGAGGAATAAAAGAATTTATGTTACCCAGGAATAAAAACAGGCCAGAATTCTGACGGAATGATAACCTTGGGGAAAACAATCACGGTATTATAATTACAGCTTTACAATGTGTCATTTTAAAATCCAGACCAACACACTAAGAGATACTAGGAACTAGAAAGTAACTGCTCTATATCCTATCCTTAGGTGCCACCCTCACAGGGGTGGGACCGCTCCCCTAAGTGGATCAGCAGTCTGGTTCTGACTGGTGCCAGCTCGTATCACTAAAGGGGAAGGGTAGGGAACCTATGGCTCGGGAGCCAGATGTGGTTCCAGCAATAGCGCCTCTACTGATCAAATCTATAGTGCTACTATTGTGTAATACTAGCCCTCTCTAACAGAGACTAACCCAGTGACATGTCACAAAACCATGAATATTTTCTTAATTAAAAAAAAAAAAAAAAACACGCAAAATGCAAATCGACAGACGGTTTTTACCACTTATCCTCAGCTCCTGTCTCGTTCTGAATCATTGGGCCAATCTTCTAAATGTGCATCCTTTTGAAGGAATATTTCACATGAGTACAATGTTTTTACTTTGTAATGTTGCATCAGTGCAGTGGTTCCCATACTTTTTTTGCAGCGCCCCCCTTTTCGAGATAAAATGATTTTCTGCGCCACCTCACCCCCCAAATAACACAGTAGTAATGAAAAGTGTTCGTGGGAGCCAAACGCCCCCCCAGTGAAAACCACTGGATTACCTTAACACTGCATTAAGTCAGCCATGTCATGTCCGACATGATAGTGAATAAAGGTTTGCCTCGCGTTTTGTGAGGAAGTGGACATTTTTTGCTCCTTACTTTGTCCTATTTTTCTGTACATAGAATCTATGAATGCTCCGAGCTCCCATTAGTCAATAAATATTGAAAGACTAGTCATAAGTAGTATTCTAAACAGTGGGTGTCAGTAATGTTACATTGCTGAAACATGACATGACATGACCTCAGTGTTTCCCAAACTTTTTTTGCAGTGCCCCCCTTTTGGAGATAAAATGATTTTCTGCGCCCCTCCTCCCGAAAAATACGGTAATCATGAAAAGTGTTCGTGGTAAGCCTTGTCATAACGCCGTGCCCCCCCCTTTAGTTTGAAAACCACTGCATTAGTGTATTTTGTCACTTACTATACATTTTAGGCTGCAAGGTGCGGTGGCAGTACAAGTTTGTTTACACTACAAGCAGTTTAATGACGACATTTGATACTTAACAGGCTGTTATATGTTAACGTGTGGAAAACGTACCTTAATGTTCTGTGCTTGCACATTAGCGGCAAATATAACTGCTGTGAGGATGAGATGATGAGCTAATACAGCACAATCATTACCAAACATGTGTTGGTGTGGAGCAGTAATAATATAGTATAGTATATATATAGTATATAGTAAATATTAGTGGTATATTTGAGAAGAGAACATGTTTAGTTTCACAATAGAAATGCTAACACAGCCAGAAGACACCCACATGATAGACGTGGACCAAAAAACAAGACGCTTTGCCTGTGGCCCCGGCAGCACTCTGAGTTGACGGGGGGTAAAAGACTTGCACAGATGAACATAGATTTTGAGCAATTCTCCAGCCCGGGGGTGGGGGGCTGCTACTTAATGAGGCAAAACTTTAAGTACTGAATAATAAATAATCAAAATCGACAGCCATTTATCTGTCAGCGTGACCGCGTAGAAACATCACACGTCATTACACGGACTGTCCCGTGTCGTGACCGCTAAATACTGCGGAATGGGATGATCAACCCAACTCAAGCGTGCCCGGTGTTGTCGTGGCTAGCAGAGGAAATACCGCATGGTGGCGACCTGCTATCATGGTGGTGCCACTGAAAGCTGCACGTGCTAGCACTGCGCTAAAGAAGCTGGGAAACACTATTCAATTCAAGAAGTCACCGCTGGTGTCGATTCTCCCTTGAGCCATACAGGAAGTAGTCCGATGCAATCTGTGGCTTCTACGAAAAGGCGATCCAAGCAACACAAGGGGTCTGCACACACACGTGATGCACAACGTAACCTACGTACAACATCATGTGGGCATGCAACTACACGACACAATACCATGCCAAAATTACACCCCTATATTCCTTTCGCCGGGCATGCCGGGTAGCTTGTGGTCCTCTCCCTTCCAACATTTTGCTTTTTTGCTTGACTGCAATGTTTTGTTGTTCATAGCTCATGTAGTTGTTGCAACTGGACTAACCAGCATGCCTTGCGGGCACTTATAATAATTATTAACTTCAGTTTAGCGCTTAATTGTAGTAGTCGGCGATTTATGTGACGCGTTCACTCGCTGTGGATGTGCTGGGGTTTTGATTTTGTCAAAAGCGCAAGTAAGCGCGACCCCATTTTTTTAAGCCAACGTGGCCCCTGGGTCAACGCATCCAAAAAAAAAGAAGAACCAGACGTGTACTTACATAGGACAACATGGCTTTCAGCTCTTCATCGCTTCTCACGGTAATTCTGTCCCCAACCTCATCTTCATCTGTAAGACATGGCGACCGTCCGTCACTTCGGGGCACGTGGTCAGAAAAGCACGTGCGCGCTCCGCTGCCACACAAGAGGTGATCCGAGTGACGAAGTTGGGTCAAGTTCAACTCGGTCTACTGACTTACACTCGAAAGCGGTGACGGTGGCTTCGGGCATAACGTCTCTGATGGCGACCTGAGGCGTGTTTGACGGAGTTCGTTAAAAAAAAAAGAAAAAAAGAAGGTGGTTCTAATTATAATAGATTGGATTTATAGACATATGATGCTATGCTAGCGCGGTGACTTACCAGCAAGTCACTGAAGTTCAGCAGCGATGGACAGTCGACGGAAGAATCCATGTCCCCTAAAGGCGTCTTTATTCGGATCACTATCCCCTCGGCGTCCATGATGGAGATGTTATTAAAGAAGAGCATTAGTGTGAAGACGGGAAAATGAGCTTCATACCACAACAGCACCTGCCGACGCTAACCAGATCACTTCCGGTGGCGGCTAGCTAACGCCACATGCTAGCATGGCGTCAGCCAGCCCACACACTTCCAGGAAGTCACTTCAAGGTTTACGGCGACCGTACGGGAGTCACAACGGCGCCGTGGCTTCATAAAAAGTTCAATTATTGTAGCAGAGCGATATTGGTAAAGTATGAGCGTGTGTACAGGCTTGTTTAGCCCATGGCTGTTAGGGGGAAGGAAGTCAGAAGTGCGGCAGCAGCAGCACACCAACAACATCCGGTCTGTTCGTTTCAAACTAAAAGGCCGAAACTCTGTTCCGCTTTCTCAATATGAAAAACATTCATTCGTTCTATTATCTTCTATGCCGGTTATCCTCATTAGGGTTGTGGGTATGCTGGAGCCTATCCCAGCTGGCTTTGGGCGGGAGGCGGGGTACACCCTGGACTGGTCGCCAGTCAATGGCAGGGCACATACAGACAAACTCTAATGGACAATTTAGAGCGGCCAATGAAGCTAACATGCATGTTTTTGGAACGTGGGAGGAAAGCGGAGTACGCGGAGAAAACCCACGCATGCACGGGGAGAACATGCAAACTCCACACAGAGATGCCCAACGAAGAATATGAAAAACAGTGTCAATATAATGTAAGTTTGAAACCACTATGAGCACACACTATTCAAAACAATGCTAACTTAACATGCTTCCCTATTTATGTTATATTTATTTATCTTATAGCAGAGGAAGGGTGGAAATCAACATATATTTTACATGCATGACAGTCATTCTCACGTATTCATTTTTTAAGCCGAGCTTCAAAAACGAAGTAATAATAAATGAATTTTGCTCTTTGCTTTTTCCAAAAAATTTTTCCAAAACATCAACTTCCTTCTTAAATAATCTTTGCAAATGTTCTTTTTGTCATAATATTCATTAGCCTTATTAAGAAATATACTTAATTCCCATAAAAGTTTAACTTTTTCCATAATATTATAACTTCTAAAATGACATTATTATTATATATTTTTCTGCATTTATTTGTGCATGTATTTATTTACGTGCATTTTTATTAATTTAATTTATTTAAATGATTTGTATTTATAATTTCTTTTTTAAAACATATTTATTAATTCATTTTTAACACTTTCTTACTTATTTTACATTGGAGCATAAGCTATTCTTTCATCATTGCATACGCCAGTGGTGTCCAACGTACAGCCTGGGGGCCATTTTTTATTGGCTCGAAACAAGAAAACTAAAAAAAAAACCACAAAAATGGAAAAATATGCAGTCATTTTAGAAGAAAAGAGGGAAAATCTAACAAAAAAAGTACTGAAATACTAAAAAGAAATATTTTGTTTTGTTTTTTAAGTTGTAATATTATGATAAACTAACAAAACAACAAATGAAGTTGTCATTTTTGGAATATTAGGTTGCGGAAAAAGTTCCGTTATGAAAATAAAGTCAAAATATGAAGAGAAAAAAGTCGCGAGTACATGAAGAACATTTATAAGAAGAAAGTTTGGTTAGAAAATTGAAATAGAAAGGCAGCAGTAATGGGAAAAACAGCTGTAATTTTACAAAAATAAAATACATTTTTATGTAATGATGAAAATGATAGCACGCCTGAAGTGAGACCAGGCGAGCTATCAAGTCCTCTGATTAGTGCCTCCACAAGCAGTGCCCGCTGATGAAAAGCCGAGGATCTATACGGCCCATTTGTCAAACGCGCTCTCCCAGGGCTTGACGCGGGCCCCTTTCTGCTGTTAGGGGCAAGCGTGGATGAAGCCCAGTCAGCAATCTACATTATCAGAAATCAAAGTCCTGACTTAGCTTGGAGGAGAAAAGGGAAGAGGAAGCCCAGCGTTCACTGTCTGGTAATTAAAAGTCATTTTATCAGAGTTCAGAGCGGAAAGGGAGGAACAAACTCAACAGTGTCAAATTAAGACATCTTGCTGGTCAATGGGCAAGGCAGAAACTGCGCTTGTTCTTGGAATTTTGTGACATAAACGCGCGTCTTTCTCTTTTCTCTAAAGATATAAAAACGGATTAAATAAAGGAAGCTCAGAATGCAGGTGATGGACGCACCCGTTCCACTTATACCGCTTTCTGAAGAACCTCTAACAAGTGCCAAGAACCATTTGTTGACGTAATGTGTCCTGCATATTAACCAAGCTACAGCGACACCCTTATTATTATTGGTATTAACATTGTTACGCCAAAGAACTACAAATACGGGGTAGTGACACCTAATGCTTCAAGTTCGCTAAATAGTGTAAGTATTCCATGTAATCATGTTACTACATGCTCACATCAAGGATAGAAAACCATAAAACCTAGCTGGAGGTTTTTGGAGGTGTTTTAATAGCGGGCCTTTAAAGAGGAATAATGTAATTTCCTGTCGCCACTGATGTGAATCATCAGCTTGACCATCAAAGTTTTTTGCCACGCCCCGCCCACGTCCTCCGGCGTGAGCAAAACTGGTTCATAGTATATCAGCGTCCATTTGTTGAAGATCTGTGATTTCCATCTGGGACACGCACAATACGCACAGTGCCTGTACCACGAAAACACCCATATATCCCAACCGCGATGCATGCTGGGTAGCTTGTGCTACTCTTTCCTCCAACCTTACATTGCATTTTAGATTGCAAAATATGTAAAGGAGGCCATCAGAGAAGTAAACAAGTAGGAGCGAACGTTCTCTTGATAGGGAATGTTTTATTCTTCGTATTCATGTTTTATTCTTCGTATTGTTGCAGCTGGACAACCCAGCATGCTTTGCGGGCAGTCCGAACTGTTGTTTATCCCCCACTGCGAGCAAGCATGTCATTCACTTTGATGACCACATTTTTATAGACGGCCCTTCCGCCTAATTTTTGAACCAAATTTGCCCACCCCTGCCCTAGAAGTTTGTCAAATATGACCACTGCTCAAAATCCAGAATCCCTTGTTTATCACCCTTAATTTCTTGAATTTTAGTAAGATTCAAAATTAATAAATGGAGTATTTTCGTAGTTAAAAAACACCTGATTAAGAATTACTAAATACGGGTCTTTAACATTATTAGAGCGCTGTAGACATGAAATAACACCCCTATAGTCACCATTCTTTGTTTATATCACATTCCGCAAGCTATGGGATCACTGAAAGGACAAAAATAATGACCATAATACTTCATATCCTGTAACTTGTCTTTTAATATTTTTGGACTAATAAGAGTTAAACACAAAACGGCAAATAAAAAAAAAGAAATATGGTAAGGGAGCGATATTTGAACTGCGATACAGCAAGAATGGCATACACCTGTATTCCATTTGGATGTCTGATATTAGCCTTTTTGCCGATATCAGATATTGTCCGTATTGGCTAACTCTCAATTTCCGATTCCGATATCAACCCATACCAATATGTGTAATACTACATATGACTTGCGTCTAGCACCTTAGTGCTTAATTCCTCAGTCACGGTCGCGGCCAGTTTTGGTGTTGTTTCGCTTATCGATTCCCGGCGGGCCAAAGTCTTCTTTCAGGGTACTGCTGATGTAGAACATCTTCAAACGCTGCTTTTAAGCACTCATTGCTCTTCCAGTTATTGACAGCGTCCCTCGATATAAATATGAATTATTCAACATCAGAACAGCCACGCTTGTGCTTACTTACCTGAGCAGACCAAAGAAAGCAGGAAGTGTCACTGATCAGTCAGGGGCCGGGTCCAAACTCTGCGGTCCAGACGCAAACCCCTTCTGCCAAAACGGAGACGTGCCCGCTCGGCCTTGAGGCCTGTTGTTTATTGACGCTGTTGGAGACCCGGCTCAGATCGATACCATCTCCCTCAGACGGCGCCTCCAGCGCGCACGCTCCAAATTGAGGTCAGGGTACGGAGAGGGTTATGGCACGCCGTCAGCCATGAATCGCCGCGAGTCGCTGTCGTCATTTCTTAACGCCTTCTTGTAAAGTTCATCTCAAAGTTGACGTGTGATAAACTGGGGGTGGTTTGGATGATTTGAGGGCATCATCCCAAGGACGCCTCCACTTTGGTTAAAGGAATCAAAGTCATCAAAATATACCTAACAGTGGGTGGGCGGATCCAATGTCGATAATATCCAGACCAATCATAATAGTATGATGAGCTCTATATTTTTGTGCATCTTTACAAATTAGTTGTGTTTTTTATATTATTGAATTGTTGATCTTATGATACGGTAATCCCTCGTTTATCGCGCTCATTTTGTCCCAGATTTTATTTTTTATTTTCATAGCATAGAAAACCTATGACTGTCTAAATGCGGGTTTGAACATGATTAGAGCCCTGTAGACATGAAATAACACCCCTATGGTCACATTACTGATGACCAAATACTTTATATAAGTTGTCTTGAACATTTTCTACTAATAATAAGCTTTAGTCCATCACAGAGCCCTGTAGACATGAAATACCAGCCCTATGGCCACATTACTGATGACCAGAATACTTCATATGAGTTGTATTTCAACATTTTTGACTAATAATAGGCTATAGTCCACCACAGAGCCCTGTAGACATAAAATAACACCCCTATAGTCACTTTTACACTCCTATTATTCTTTGTTTACGTCACATTGTGCAGGCTTCGGGATCACTGCGGGGACATAATAAATGACTGCCGATAGCATAGCAAGCTACAGCGCTAAATAGTTAGTTTTAATTTACTTATGCCACACTTAAGAAAGTGTGTTAAATGGAGTGGGGATGAGGGACAAAAAAGCCAGTTTTCAACTAATTGGCCAATTGCACAGCCTTAACACAGTAAGACTGTACAACATCTTGTTTGTTTCCTGAGAATCTACTGCACCTACTGGTGACTTGTTTGCTGTGTAGCAACAGAAATATACTAATAAGTGATTCATGTGATTAGTCGCATTGGACTGCTATTGTGTGTGTGTGTGAGTAGCTCTTACTCGTCTTGGAGATTCACCTCCGAGGTCTCCTTTACGGTCCGACGTGTTCGTTCTGTTTGTTCCTAATAAAGAGGAAATATTGGTGCCTTCCTGACCCGCTCACAGGGGCCAGGGCGAGATTTATGGGCCGTGTCGTCGGCACGGAGGCTGCTTGGGAACGGCGTCTAACATCGATGACATCGCCGTAGCTCCACCGGCTCCTTTTTCCTCGCTCAAGTGACTTTAGTCAATGCTGAATGTGTTGTTTTGCCACATGATACACCGACTGCAACAAATCGGTTCAGGCCATAAAAAACATAAATAAAAATCGCGGTCGACTGTCTTTAATTGGTTTTCCCAAAATCACGAGCAGATTGGGGCACATTTAATGTTTGTTTCATACCCAAATTGAACAAACCTATAAATGTTCAAAAAAACATTAGGATTGTCCGTCCCGGAGTAATAAATAAAAATAAAAAACATTCCTTCCTTCCTGAAAAGCTTTGCTTTCTTCTCTCTTTCACGTACGACACATAATATACCACTTTTTTCTTCTCGATGTGCTACTTTTCCTTTTCATAGCCATTGATCTACACTTCATTCTCGTAACGGACAACTTTTTTTTCCCGTGAATTTACGACTTTTTTCTCGTCAAATTACAAAAAAAATGTTCTACTAAATTTCCGACCTTATTTACATAATATTACAACATTTTTTCCTGTAAAGTTACAACTTTATTCTCGTAATATTACAACATTTTATTGTTGTAAATTTACGACTTTACAATCGTGAATAAAGAACTTTAATCTGGTAAGATTACAACTTTTTATAGCTATTGATCTACAACTTTATTCTCGTAACGGACAACTTTTTTTCCCCGTAAATTTACGACTTTTTTCTCAAAAATTTACAACTTTGTTGTCATAAATGTACGACTTTATTAGTCGTACATTTATTATTATAATTTATTATTACAGTGTACCCCGCCTCCCGCCCAAAGTCAGCTGGGATAGGCTCCAGCATACCCGCGACCCTAATGAGGATAAGCGTCATAGAAAATGAATGAATGAATAAATTTACGACTTTATTCTTGCAAATTTCCATTTTTATTGTGAGTTTACGTGTTTTTTTCGGACATTTATGACTTTCTTTGTACCCCGCCTCTCGCCCAAAGTCAGCTGGGATAGGCTCCAGCATACCCGCGACCCTAATGAGGATAAGCAGTATAGAAAATGAATGAATGAATGAATTCTCGTAATGTTGCAACTTTTTTTCTTGTAATGTTTACTACTTTATTCTTTGAAATTATTGACTTCATTCTCGTGAATTTACAACATTTTTCTCGTAAACTGACAACATTTTTCTCGTGATTATACGACTTTTTTCTCGGAAAATGATGACTTTCTTCTCATAACCTAACACATTTATACTGGCAATGTTGCAACTTTTTTTCTCGTAAATTTTGCTACTTTATTCCTGTAAATTAACAACTTTATTCTCGTAAACGTACAACTTTTTTTCCCCGTGAATTTACGACTTTTTTCTCAAAAACGTACAACTTTGTTCTCGTAAATTAACAATTTCATTCTCACAATACAGTATAACAACTTTTTTCTCGTAAATGTACGGCTCTATTGTAAAAATAGATGACGACTTTATTCCCATAAATTCAGGAATGTATTCTTGTATTATATTACAGCTTTTTTTGTGCGACTTTATTCTCGTAAATGTCTGACTATATTGTCATCTGTAGGTCGTGTCGCTGCGCCGGCGTTCTCCTCGCCAAGCATGCATTCGGGGCGTCAGGTGGCCTGTTTGTCGGCTGAAATATTCATGAAACACAACACAGAAAGTCGGGCTGCCTGTACTGCAGACAACAAGCCGTCAATAATTGATTGGGATCAATGAATACGTGTTGGCGGGTCCTTCCCCTCCAGTAAGGGATGCTTTTGACCTTTGGTGTGTAAGAGGAGGCGTCACGCTATGCTTAATTGGACCCTTTGTGAAGAAACCGCCCCTTCTCTCTTCAATTGCCATTGTCCGCTCACAACCCAATGCGCGTTTAAGCCTTAAATACGCCTCACACACATTTCAAGTGTAACGTGCATCGTTACTCGCCACCAATAATCCTGCACACAACTACGGTGCGTTCAAGGACCGCAGTGTACAGTGGGAAATCTCAACGCTTAAAGATTTTAAACAGTACCGCACACATGCTGGACATTTTATCTGTGGCGAAAGGTGTATGTACATATTTATATTTCCAATATAAATATAAATGTACAATCAACCAAGAAACCACAATGCTGCATTATTAGTAGTATTCATAATTGAATTGAAATTAAACAATTAAACATTTTCTATTATAATTCAACAATAGAATATCATAGTTTCATTTTTTATTTAACAATTATAATAATTGTATAATTAATTGAAGTACTTTCTTTATTTTTTGTGAGCATATTGAGCTAGTAATTAGTCTAGTAGGAGTAGTATTCATAATTTACCTAGAATTAAAATAATAAACTTTTTAAATAATAATTTAATATATCTTTTTAAATTTAATAATTATAATATTTTATCATCAATTGACATATTTTATTTTTTTATTTGAAGTATATTGAGCTGATTTACATTAAGCCAAGCTAATATACAACAAGATGAAAACAGGCCAAAAATCATGTAAAATATGTGAAAATTATTCTTTTTAAGAGTTAAAAAAAATAATCTAAATAAAATTATACAACCATTGTTTGAAATATTTATGAAAACTTTATTCACAATTCACACATGGCTTTCCAATGTCTGACATTTCAAACATTGCTTGCTTAAACGCTGCTCTTTAATAAGCCAGCATTTTGAGAAATGCTGCAAAAGTTGTGAATTGTGTCTGAGAAAGTAGCAGTTACAAACCTCAGTTCAGCCAATCTAGTCTCAAAACAAGGCTCTACAAATTGCCGTCACACCGGTAATTCAACGAAAAATTGCGTGCGTTCACAAAAAGTCATCAAAAACAAAACGCTGCTCTTTAATAATCCAGTATTTCGAGAAATGCTGCAAATGTCAGACGGTATAACTTGCGTCTGAGAAAGTAGCAGTCACAAATGACAATTCTGTCAATCAATTCTCAAAACAAGGCGTTACAATGCGACGTCACACTAGTATTCAATGAAAAATTGCGTGCATTCACAGAAAGTCATCGCAAATGAAACGCTGCTCTTTAATAAGCCAGCATTTCGAGAAATGCTGCAAATGTTAAACGGTATGATTTGAGTCTGAGAAAGTTCCAGTCACAAACGACAATTTGGTCAAGCCAGTCTCAAAACAGGGTGCTACAAAGTGACGTCACACTGGTATCCAATGAAAAATTGCGTGCATTCACAGAAAGTCATCGCAAACGAAACACTGCTTAATAAGACAGCATTTTAAGAAATGCTGCAAATGTTAAACGGTATGATTTGCTTCTGAAAAAATACAAAGTAAGTAAGCTACAAAGTGACGTCACACTGGTATTCAACAAAAAATTGCATGTGTTCACAGAAAGTCTGAAAAACTGATTTTTGAGGGTACGTGGAGCTGGTATCCCAAGCATCTGTATCGACCCCAAAATCACTACGACTTGTGGTTTTGCAACAACATAAAAGCTGCCTATTTTGATAGAAAAAAGTGCAAAAACAATTTTTTTTAAATAAAAATTTGCAAGGCCATGAATGGTAAATGGTGAAAAGGCAGGGGATCCGCTGTATTTTTCATTTATCATTTTTGCGTTACGTTACGATACGTTTGAGAGAAGTTTTAACGGTAATCTCTGCAAAAAAAATCTTTAGGACGTGTTTTATAGCTTTATGATACGTGCCTATAAACAAGAAATGAGAATAAGTGAATTATAATGAGCAATATTAAACGTGTGTGTGTGTGTGTGTGTCCATGCCAGCTCATTGTGGGACACGACAAAGCAGCCCTCATCCAACCTCCAGCGGGGGGGACCTACCTGGACGTGGCGGCCCCCCCGTTTTTCATTAAAACCCGGCAGCTGAGGCTCGGTTTCACAATGTGGCAAACGTATTTGACCCGGACCCGACCTTGAAATTTGCTAGGACACGTCTATTGGTCTCGAGCTTGAATGCAAATTGAGGCCGGGCATTTTGTAAGAGTGTGTGCGTGTGTGTGTGTGTGTCGGCCTCGCTGTGTTCCTTTCCCTCGGCTCCCTTTTGTGAAAATGTCATGAAATGAGCAGAAAATTGCATTTTTAAAAAAATATGACACACCAAAAAAAAAAAATACAGATTTGTTTCTCACATATTCATCATCAGTCAATAAAGCGCAAAATTGTATGCGCTTACAGAAATAAACGCTGCTCTTTAATAAGGCAGCATTTCCAGAAAAGAGCAGTCTGAGAAAATTTACAGCAGTGACAGATAACATACGAAAGGAACTATAGCATCATTATGATTTATTATTATTATTATTTATTGTACTGTACTATCATTTAACATTACTGGTATTATTCGGTCGCCAAAAATGTTGACAAAAACAACGCAAAAGAATTGCTGCTCTGTAATTGCGGCTCTCATTTCAGGAAATGCTGCAAATGTTAGACGGTATGATTTGCGTCTGAGAAAACACCAGTCACATACGACATTCCATCAATGCAGTCTCGAAACAAGGCACTGTAAAGTGGAGTCACACTGGTATTCAACAAAAAATGGAGTGTGTTCACAGAAAGTCATTGTCAAAAGAAACGCTGCTCTTTAATAAGACAGCATTTTAAGAAATGCTGCAAATGTTAGACGGTATGAGAAAACACCAGTCACACACGGCAGTTGCGTCAATCCAGTCCCACAACAAGCACAACGAAGTGAAGGCAAACAAGGAAAATACTTTCAAATACTTACATAATACACACTTGCAATACTACCACAAGATCCTACAAGTGTGGGCCCTTTTTTGTGTGTGTGTTGCATTCAGAGGCGAGCTCCACAAATGAGCGTGCGCTGACAGCTGCCCCACTTCAGTCCAGTCATTTGTTATTAGAACATGGCTCCTCCGCCGCGCCGCGCAATTGGCTGCGCTTCCCCGGGGTCAAGGGTCAAGCCGTTAAAAGGGAATTACTCCACTGACACAATAAGAGATGACAGTTTATTTGACGTCTTACCACCACTTCACTCCTCGCCGATATCCTGCCCTGCCCCGATTCCTTTAACGGCTCTCCGGGGAGTGTGTGCGCGTGTGTGTGTGTGTGTGTGCGCGCTCTGATTTTGTGTGTTAACGTAGCAAAACAATTTCCCTTAATTATGATGAAATGATGAGCTGATTTAATGCATTTCAAAGTCTTCATGTTCAAACTGCTGCTTTTCTCTGCCGTCACCTTCCGGATCCAGCAGAACCACCAGAACCGCCAGCCAGTAATCACTGAGAGGACCATAAAAAATGTCCTTTTCACATTTTTGACCCGCGGATGATCAATGAACAGATGGGATTGGAGTCGCATTCAAGTTTGCGTAGCACAGCTACTATGGTGCGTTCAAGGACTGCCGAAGAACGTGCGAAATCTCAACACATGACGAGAAATGATGAGACAAACATCAGCGAAGCATAAAAACATGTAAATATATATATGCAGATATAGATATATGTATTTGTGGAAAAGCATATTATCAATTCCACTCTTTCGCTCTTTTTGTTGTTTTTTTCAGATTTTCCAGATATTTCAACTTTTTTTTTTTTGTAATGTAATTTTCTTTTATTCCATACGGTTATAACTTATTCCACATTACATACTGTATCCATAATACATATACAATACACATTTTGCTCCCGCTATTTTGACTTTATTCTCATCATTTTTGCCCCATTTCTGTTGTATTTCAACTCTAGTAATTATGACTTCATCCCCATAATATTATAATATTTTTTCCCCATCTAATTGCCCATAAAAATAAACAATTATTACTTTGTTTTGGTTGTTTCTCATGATACTATTTCAAATTTCTTGTTGCAAATTTTGCTTTCATAATTTTTACCGCTACCTAATTTTTCAATACTTACAACTGTGTTTGTTGTTTTGTTTGTATGTCATAATACTACGAACTTGACTTTCTTTCCAGCTGTATTTTCCAGTTCTGATGTTGTTTTTTAAATTTTCCAACAATTTTAACTTTCTTCTTGCACATTTTCACCTCGTAATTATGAATTTCTTCCCATAATATTTTGACTTTATTCTCGTAACGTTGCTTTTTTTGCAACCTTATTTTCCGTAAATGATTTTATTGTATTTTTGGAACATGCTGCGGGCCAACAAAAAACAGCCGTGTAACGCAAATAAGCTGCACTTTGGACACCCCTGATGTATCCTCTACATATGAACTTCAGTATCGTGTATTTAGAAATTATTACCAACTTAGAGTGCATGAAATGTTTTCTCCAAAACAAAATGGACCAAATTTAACTTTGACAAAAACTTGTACAGCAGTGAACGCTGAATCTCGAATGTGCGAGGATCCGCACAAATACTTTGATATTAAAAGCATACAAAACCTGTTTATGAACATCAAAATGTGATTTTTAACATTATTAGAGCCATCTAGACATTAAATAACACCCCTATAGTCATCTTTACCCTCCTTTTACCCAATATAGTATAGTATTTGTTGAACATTTAGTAGCAATGTGTGCATTTCTCAATTACTGGGCAAAATTGTAGACTGATGTATTATTGCATCAATAAACAAAAGGATTTTTGCATTTAATTAACAGACATTTGATTCACTAACAAAGGGCTCGGGAACCTTTTTGGCTAAGAGAGCACATATTGTGCAATATGTCAAATATCTTAATATTCTGACTTTCTGTTTTTTTTTAATTTTCCAAATATTTAAACTATCTCGCAGATGATCTTTAGTCTATTCACATAATATTTTGACTTTATTCAGGCAACATGATAACTAACAAACAATTGTCCAAAAACAAGTGAGACTTCTTCTTTTAGAATTGAATATTTTGAAATATGATTTTTAACAATATTAGAACCCTCTGGACATGAAATAACACCCCTATAGTAATCTTTACACTCCTTCTGCACAATATAGCAGAGTATTTGCTGAGGATTTAGTAGCAACGTGTGCAAGAAGCTGACATCTCATTAGAAAAGTTAGCATGCAAGCTACATCAATGTCTCAATTACTGGGCTAAATTGCCCACCGATGTATTATTGCATCAATAAACGTAAGAATTTTTGCATTTAATTAACAGACATTTGATTCACTAACAAAGGGGTCGGGAACATTTTTTGCTAAGAGAGCCAAAAATAGAGTACATATTGCAAAATATGTCAAAAATATTTTGACTTTCTACTCAGAAAATCACAGCAGTTTTACTATGTCGTAGATGATCTTTACTCTATTCACATAATATTTTGACTTGTTTCAGGCAACATTATAACAATACTAATATTATAACAAAACAATTTTCCAAAAACCACAAGTGGGACTCCTTTTAAAATGGAATATTTTGGTAGTTAAAGCACAGAAAACCTGTTTATGAACATCTAAATATGCTTTATTAACACTATTAGAGCCCTCTAGATATGAAAGAACACCCCTATGGTCACCTTTACACTCCTACCACCCATCAGAGTAGACATACAAGAAAAAAGACTTGCGTTTGTCGTGTGTATTGCTATAAAGAGGGACGAACAGGAAATGACGTTTGGGATGCGGAGTTGAGTTTTACAATGAACATGTTGCACAGTAGTAGAGTGTCTGTGTGTGCGTGTGTGTATGTGTGTGTGTTTGTGATTGTGATTGACAGGTGTGTGTGTGTCACCTGGGGGGATTCAGCGAGGCCACACATCGGTTCGGCGAGTCGTTATCAACGACGAAGCAACACGACGTGGGCGTCTTTCCCCGGGTCATTGACGAACGTCGATCCCCCGCCAATCAATCGAGGGCCAAGCGGCAATTCCCTGCCGTCATTACGGCCCTCGCTGCGCGGCTCCGGAAGCGCCAGGATGGCCGTGGCGCTTAATGAAGTTGCTAATTGCTGTGTTAAGCGTTCTAAGGTACCCTCCCAAGACAGTCATGGGGAGTGGCGGAACGCTCGCTACATTCAAGCGCAAAGTGATCCCAGTTTGCCATCGCAGTCATGGCAAGGCTTCAAAATCGCGCTCACGCACGCAAATCCCGTGTACAGTGGTTGCGGCATAAGTATTCACAGCTCTTTACTTCATTCCAAAATAGAATCAATTCATTCCCCCCCAAAATAAAATTATCCACAAAACACCCTATGAGGACAACCTCAGCAAAGATTTTTGAAAATCTTTGCAGATTTATTAAAAATAAAAAAACAACAAAAATATTGCACGTGTTTAAGTACTGACAACCATTGTTCGTTACTTAGTCGGTGCTTTGCAAACGTTAAAAAAATCAACTTCGTGCTGTCAATATGTGGTGTTGCGTTTAGAATTTCTGGGAATGGGAAAGTGATTCCCATTTTGGACGTAACGTAACAAAAGGTGGAAAAGTGAAGCACTCTACTGGCATCTGGACGATCTATAGCTGGGAAGCTAATCCCAAACACTACAAGCATCTCTGCAAGCACCACTGGAAACAACATCGTTCATCCCAATATCCATCCATTCTTTTCCGCTTCTTCTGTTCAGGGCCGGCGGGAGCTGGAGCCTATCCCAGCAGACTGTAAAGCGATGACACTAGTACCTCGGTTTTTGTTGGTAATCCGTTCCAAAAGCTTGGATGTAAGGTGTTTCTCGCGTTCCTTATCAAAGCGCCGGAACTCGCAACTTTCCTTGGCCCCGTGGTGGGTTATTTTGCAGTCATGCTCAATAAAAGAGACTGAGTCACCGATGCATAGGAGGTTTGTTTTGCACTGGATTGATACGCGGACAAAAAACTAGTTTCTAATGGATGATGTCTGATCGTCCCTCGCTGCTTTAACCTATCAGGATTTTTGAAAAATACTCTATATTTCACGGCTGAGTACGGCCTATCATTAGTTAAAAAAAAGAGGCGTTTTTGAACAAATGTAATGTTTTTTTCGCCTAATCCAAGTCCTCGGGCATAAAAATGGCTTTTCAACTGAAAATACAAGGCTTTCAGAAGATGCGTTCAAAGACGTCGGGATGATATGCAGTATTCTACGCTGGTCACCAGGTGTCAGTAATGTTTCTCTTCCACTACAAAGCGGTAGGGACGCTCTTTGTGGTAGACGATCAACGCTTACTATTCGTTGACTTGGACATGAATTTGAAGACAATGAAATCTGAATACATTTTGAAAAAAAACAATGTAATAATAGAATTTGCAAATAACTATCACATTTGTCGTAACTGGATATCGATTTTGGAAATATGGGCCAATATTTTATTCAAACAATGTATAATTAGAAATCCCATCGTTTGGCATGTTTAAATTGTTTGTTGCGAGCGGCGACTTGTCCCACTTTCTTTAACGATCCTTGAACGCACCATCCAACTTCTCCCACATGGCACAGATAGACTACTATTTTCTTTCACCTTATATTTACTCCCAGATGCTAACACGGTCGTTCCTGTCTAAGTTTAAAAAAATAAATCATAAATCATCAGACCGCTATAACATACGAATGTTTTACTGATGTGTTGAAAATCTTTCCCGGTGACATTTTTAACGCTTTTTTACCAGCTCTACGATCCCTTCAATTACGGATTTATGGCTGATTCTTATCCATCCAGGAGGCTACCCATGCGGTCGCAGCGGTTTATCGTTCACAACGGAATTGCGGAATCATGGAATTGGCCGGTGAAACCGGAATTTACTGTTCAATGCGGAATCCCGCAGAAATGGACATCACGTGAACGAAATGCTGCGAAAGGGAATGAACGTTCGCGCGGGGTATTGTTTCCCCGGCGGACGGCTCAATGGATCCACATGTGTAAGAAAGGTTATTTTTAACACTGATGTCATGTTTTACTTTAAAATGCGGCCATTATTTTTGTAATACTTTAATGCCACAATATTTTAACCGTATTCCCATAATATTGTAAATTTCTTCCTAACCTAATATTTAAGAAATTACGGCCTTATTTTGTTTTCTTTGTTTCTCATATTACAACTTCAAAAAAACAACACATTTTCATAAATGACTTTTTTTCTGATAATATCACAAATTGCGATGATTTTTCTCAATATTTTTGACTGTCCACTCAAAAAAATCACAGCAGTTTTCTTTTCATTTCTGCTGTTTTTTAAATATATTTTCCCACTATTTCAACTTCTTGACTTTATTCTCATAATATTCTGACTTTATTCTGGCCACATGATAACTCATAATAAAAAATTGTCCAAAAAGGACAACTTTATTTATTGTTTTCTTTGTTTCTAAAATTGCAAATTCAAAAAACACCACATTTTTCATAAATGACATTATTTTTCCTGATAACATTACAACTTTATTGCGACTTTTTTCTCTTAATATTTTTGACTTTCTAGTCGGAAAATCGCTAAATTTTCTTCTCATTTCTGCTGTTTTTGTTCCCCCAAATATTTCACCTTTTCCGTAAATGATCTTTACTTTATTTCCATAATATTTGGACTTTATTCTGGCCACGTTATAACCTTTTCTGCAGCCTAATTTCATCATTGTTTGGTGTGTTTGTCACAACAACATATGTTTTCTTTCATATTTCCACCCTGGGCTGCTAGAAGGACTTTTTTCTCATAATATTATGTTTTTCTCATAAAATTACTACTTTTTTGCTAGATTGCAACTTTGTTTGCCTTACTTCTTGTAAAATGACTTGTGATGTTTCCATTTTTGCTGATATTTTAAACGTTTTTTCTTATATTGGCCAATAAAAAATGTTTTTTTCCAGAAAACAGGAAATGACTATCTTGTTAAGAAACGTCTGAGAACCAGATCAAGTCATCAAAAGTGCCACAACTGGCTCCCGAGCCGCAGGTTCCCTGCCCTATGCCGGTAAGTATAAAATAGTTCAAAATGTGTCAAATTGAAAGCGAATTTCGTACATACTGCACCGCATTTTGCCTTGTATTGTATTGTTTGCCGGATAAACTCATTCATTTTCCCGAAACCCTCAGTTATATAAATAGAGGGTGAACGCTCGCACTCCACGTGCATCAACGCCGTTCTCCCCGCTTGGCCGGCTAATTACAGAGAGAGGCAATTAGAGGCCCAAAAGATATGGAGCCCATTGAACTCACAGATATGCAAATGGCGCGCCGGCCCGAGCACTTGTGACAGTAGCGCAGGGCTGGACGGTGCTTTGGAAAAAGTCAGACAAACAAGCGCTGCTGCTGTGGGCTCTGTGAACAGGCTTGCCAATGATTAAAACAGCAAGGTGTGCAATAAAGCGCGAGGCGAAGCGCCGCCGTCCGTATGGGGCCTGCGCACCCTCGGGCTCTGGCCACCTATCGAGCCCTCGCGCGTCCCGCCGTACCCCCTCCATCCCCAGATGGTACAAACAATTCCGCAGCGGGGCCTGGCTGCATTTCAACCATTTACTCCAGTAATTAACAACACCCGCACCCCAAACGGAACACGCGCGCAACCTCAGCGGTGTCGGGGGTGCGAAGCGCAGAGGTTACCGCCGGAAGCTGCGCCAACAGAAATAAAAACAATATTAACATGAAAAGGTGAGGCCAACTGTTGGCGGCGCGGCAATGATTATCTCGTAATTAGACGAGACAAAGCGCTCCCTCTATCTAGTGGCAAAACGCTGTAATTACTGCGCTGACAGAAAATCAAAGGCTACTTTGTAAGCAGCGTGTAAAATTAACATTTCGGGCCCTCCAGCTGTATGTCCTGATTAGAAACATATTAAATCAATGCATCGCTAACTGCTGCGCATAAATACGTCCCTTCCTGAAGGAGGCTGTAATTGCGAGAGCAGAAATAGAGGCTTCCAATTTCAGAAGGGATATGGCTTTTATAGGAAATTATTGTAATGGCGCTATTAGGCGCCGAGCGCACACTCGCATTGTCGGCGAAGCCCCGTTCGCTTTTGCACGGACAGATGATCAAAGTATGGCCTGCTTGGATTTTCGGAGCGTACGCACCAAATGAGCGCCTCACCGTCGTGCGTTTTGGGAAAACATCCACCTCCTGTGCTGCTCGCTGGATCCGGTTTTTCTCCCAGAAAAGCATTTATTCATAAATGATGGCTGTTTCTCGGTAGACTATAGGTCTGCTATTAGTCAAGACATGTTGAAATATGCAGCATTCTGGCCACTGGGTGGCAGTAACGGCACAAAATCTTACACTACTTTACATGACATTCCCTTAACTCTGCACACGTCCCACATAATAGAGTGGGGGAGTAGTTTGCCTCCCATCCAGGGTGGAAGTGGTGAGTTTGTAGCTTCTTCAGTTTACAAGAAATACACGTGAGGCTAACCGGTTAGCTTGCTAGCTAGCGCAATGTAATGTAAACAAGGACTAATTGGAGTGTAAAGGTGACTATAGAGGTGTGAAGAGGAAAAAAATCATGCATAAGTTGCCTTTACTTGGAAATTGATTTCACAGAATCTCATCTCAGCTGTGTCGTACAGGTGAGAAAGCTTGCTACAGTCGTCCCTCGCTGAGTCGCGGTTGGCGTTTTATGCCGCCAATATGTCATTGTTTTCAAAAAATAATTAATTAATAAATAAGCGCTGTTTTGTGGTTGACTACTGTATAGAATATTATTAGTCTAAACAGGTTGAAAGACATGTTAGAAGTAGTATTCTGGTCATTAGGCATCAGTAATTTAACTATAGGGGTGTTATGTCAAGTCTACAGGGCTCTAATAATGTTAAAAATTGTATTTAGAAAGTCATAAACAGCTTTCGTATGCTCTAACTATGAAAAATATTCAATTTATTAATGTTGAATCCTAATCCAGCTGCTCGGAGGGTGTGGCCGACTACAGTGCACCTTGCTGGGCCACAGCAGGTGGCTCCTGCTCCTGCATAAATTATTTGAAGTTATTTTGTGCCACTGGAAAAAATACAGACAAAAGCAATTGCGAGCAATGTCTGAATGGATGCTATTAGCCGAATCGTCTAGATAGTCCGTTATTGCACGCTGCGTATGCTTGTTTACATTTAAATATCACTGTATTTCATGCTTTGATTTTTTGTTCATAGAAACGTGACCGGATATGACGTTTACGTCTGTGGGGCATTTGCGCATGCGCTACGTGCATTGCCAACTTTTTTAGTCGGGTCACACTTGGTGAATAAAGATGCTAAAAGCGGCCGCATGCTAGCAAAGTATTTTAATAGGAGTCACCAAGTAAATAACCCCCAAAATATTATATATGTATAAAGTACGGTTATTGACCCTTTTGTGCTCATACGTTCAAAATACAAATATGTATCAGCACGTGACGTGACGTCGCAAAGGAGCGCTAGTTTGAAAAAAAAATTGCAACGCGCATGCGTAAAATCGAACGCGTTTCCCGTAACCAATCCAGTTCTAAATCAACACTCCATTATCTTCTACGCCAACTACGAGTGAGAATAGTAGAAGAAGTGTGTATTGACTTACTGGCACGCGTTTCCACGATCCACCGGCTTGCGTTAGTGATTTAACTTCCGGGTGGGAACTTTGGACGTAAACGTCACTCGTTCCTACTTTGGAAAAAGTGTAAAAAATATATAAATAAAAATTTAATCAACATTCGAGCACACATATTTCGCGATGTTATTATGTTATTTGTCACAGTATAAGAAGATTAGAACGTTTTGGGGCGTCATGAGCCAGTGTGGAGGGGGGAAAAAAACACCGGCGGGCGCTGCCATTTCGTGCAAATGTAGCCTCTGGCGACCTCTGCTGTCCAAAAGGGGTTGCTGCGGCAAGACGTTTGCGCTGCATGAAAGCAACGGGCCTGAGCGCCGGCACGGAGAAGGTTATTCAACTACTAAATGAGTCCACGTCTTGCAAAACGAAGAAGAAGGCGTGGGAGCACTTTGGCCAGCGAGCTCGTTCCTCGTAATGAGCCCTGAGGCAACAAAGCATGGCGGCGTGAAGCTGCATGAAAGCTACACACCGATGCATGCTTGCCGCCGGAAAGCCTCCAAATGAATTCTGAATAATGAACAATCTCATTCCAAGCGCACCCCCGCCCCGCCGAAGGCCCGACTAAAGGCTGCGAGCAAAGTATGAACATATCCGTGTAGTTCATTTCAAACAAATTTACATCGCCGTGTTAATTGTTTAACGACAACTTGGACAAACTTCTTAATTATTCTTCTTCACACTGCATTTCCCAAGCACGCGGCCGCCTTAAGTGCAAATAAAGACACCCATCTGTTTGTAATTACAACGACATTATTTAAGACATGGCGGCTCATCTTTTTGACTGCACATTCCATTAAAAAAGGCGCGCCGTCCCGTCCCGTCCCGTCCCGCTGGTGATTCCAGTTTGGAGGTGACTTCGCACCAGCACAGATCCCAGCAAGCATCTTGTCTTGTTTCCCTGCATAAGCAGGCTGCGTGGATAACGCGTCGCTGCGCGCCATAGATAAATGCTTTATCTCTGTGCTTTCCAAACGCATCGGAATCAAATGCAGCATTATGCACACTAGGTGGCAGTAATGACAGCAAACGTTACCTTAACCCTGCATGAAGTCAGCCATGGCATGTCCCACATGATTTCCCACATTTTGTGGCATTTTCTAGATTTTTTTTTGTGGCATTTTCTAGATTTTTTTGGTCATTGTCTAGATGATTTTTCTAGCTTTTTTGCCATTTTCTAGATGTATTTGTTTTCATTTTGTATATTTTGTGTGCCATTTTCTGGATTATTTTTTGCCATTTTCCAGATTTTTTTTGTCATTGTCGGGAGTTTTTTTTTCGATTTTTCTAAGTTTTTTTGCCATTTCCTAGATTTAATTTTTTTGTCATTTTCTATATTTTTTGTGCCATTATCAAGTTTTTTTTGCCATTTAGTAGATTTTTGCTAGTCATTTTCTAGATTTTTTTGCCATTTTCTAGATTTTTTTGCCATTTTTCTAGATTTGGTTTTGACATTTTGGAGATTTTTTTGGTGCCATTTTCTAGATTTTTTTTGCCATTTTTTAGAATTTTTTGTGCCATTTTCTAGATTTCTTTTGTCATTTTATAGATTTTTTTGTGCCATTTTCTAGATTTTTTTGTCATTGTCTGGATGTTTTTTGTGATTTTTCTATTTATTTTTGCCATTTTCTAGATGGCCATTTTCTAGATATATATTTTTTTGTCATTTTTTGTGCCATTATCTAGTTTTTTTGGCCATTTTTCTAGATTTTTTAATGAAAAAAAAGTTCTTATCCCATGTGGAAGTGGTAAGTTTTTGGCTTCTTAAGTTTACAAGAAATACATTTTAGACTGGATAGTTCGTTAGCTAGTGCAATGTGCTGTAAACAAAGAATAACAGGAGTATAAAGGTGACTATAGGGGTGTTATTTTGCATGTTTGTCACACACAATGTTTCTGATCATCAAACACATTTTAATATTAGTCAAAGATAACACAAGTAAACACAAAATGCAGTTTTTAAATGAATGTTTTTTTTATTTAGGGAGAAAAAGATCCAAACCCACCCCAGCCCTGTGTGAAAAAGTAATTGCCCCTGCACCTAATAACTGGTTGGGCCGCCCTTAGCAGCAATAACTGCAATCAAACGTTTGCCATAACTTGCAAAAAGTTTTTTACACTCTGGAGGAATTTTTGCCCACTCATCTTTGCAGAATTGTTGTCATTCAGCTTTATTGGAGGCTTTTCTAGCATGAAGCGCCTTCTTAAGGTCATGCCACACTATCTCCATTGGATTCAGGTCAGGACTTTGACTAGGCCACTCCAAAGTCTTCATTTTGTTTTTCTTCAGCCATTCAGAGGTGGATTTGTGGTGTGTTTTGGGTCATTGTCCTGCTGCAGCACCCAAGATCTCTTTAGCTTGAGTTGATTAACAGCTGGCCGGACATTTTCCTTCAGGATTTTTTGCTAGACAGTAGAATTCATGCTTTCATCTATCCCAGCAAGCCTTCCAGGTCCTGAAGCAGCAGAACAACCCCAGACCATCACACTACCACCACCATATTTGACTGTTGCTATGAAATGCTGTGTTACTTTTACTCCAGATGTAACGGGACACGCACCTTCCAAAAAGTTCAACTTTTGTCTCGTCAGTCCACAAGATATTTTCCCAAAAGTCTCGGCAGTCATCATTTTGTGATCAATTATGTTATCTTTGACTAATAGTTAACTTTTTTTAATGAGCAGAAACATTTAAGTGTGACAAAAAGTCAGGAAGGGGGCAAATAGTTTTTCACACCACTGTATGTATGAATGTTGAATCCTAATCCAGCCGCTCGGAACGTGTGGCTGACTAGAGAGCACCTTGCTGGGCCACAGCAGGCGGCTCCTCCCCCTCTATCCTCTGGTTGTCCTGACAGCGGTGATGTGGTAGTAATGTCGTGATATTTGATTAGGACACATCAACAGGTACACTCGGTCACATCCTCATTTCTCCCACTCCTTCTTACCGCCTGGTGTGTTTGTTTTGTTTTTTACTTCCCAAAAACGTTTGATGACGCCTGATTGTCTTCACTCCACAGGAGATGAGAATCCAGCGGCGTGGCGGAAGCTTGCCAAGCCAAGGCGAAACAAGCAATTAACCCATCTCTTGGCCCGCAGGCGTGGAGCGAGCAGGTAGCGCGCGCTCGCTGGCAGACGTCCCGTCCCTGGCAGCAGGGACTTTGGAGGAAAACGACGGAACATGTGGTGGAAGCAGACAGAGGCTGGCGCTGCACGAACGGGAAACAAGCGCCTGAAAGCTTCATTATGTCCCAGCTGTTGGACTCGCTGTCGCCCTCAGCGAAAGCAGCCGTGACGGAATGATGTTATCGGCTCAAACCGGTAATAATAAACTCTTTTGGTGTGTTCGGGGGGGGAAACATGGCTTATTAAAAGTCTTAATGTTGGATTGGGACAGACAGCAGCACTAATTCTCATTCATGGCCATTTCTACATTCAGCTATGGGTAGGCCGCACGTTAATCCTTCCTCTATGGCGGTTAATTGGTTCCAGACCTGACCCCGATAAAACATAAGCCGTGAAGTACAATCTGATATTGACAATTGTTTTACTTATGACATAAAAAAACCTGTTGAAGTTCTTCAAAATATAGTTTCTAACAGCATTAGAGCCCTCTAAACATGAAATAACATCCCTATATTGACCTCCACGATGTTTTACAAAGTATAGTAGACATACTATGTTAATAAATTGGATTTCCTTGTAGTTATGTCATAGAAACCCTGTTTACATTCTTCAAAATGTAGTTGTTTTTTTTACAATATTAGAGCTCTCTAGACAGGAAATAACACCCCTATAGTCACCTTTACATTTGTTTTACCAAAGATACTGTAGTAAACATATGTTAATAAATTGGATTTCCTTGTAGTTATGTCATAGAAACCCTGTTTACATTCTTCAAAATGTAGTTGTTGTTTTTTTACAATATTAGAGCTCTCTAGACAGGAAATAACACCCCCATAGTCAACTTTACATTTGTTTTACCAAGTATAGTAGACATAATACATTAAAAGTTAAAGTAAACCTGTTTACATTTTTTCAAATGTGCTTTTTAACATTATTAGAGCCCTTCAGACATAAAATAGCACCCCTTTAGCCACTTTTACATTTGTATCACCCAATATAGTAGACATAAAACATGAATAAACTGAATATTTCTGTAGTAATGTCATAGAAAGCCTGTTTACATTCTTCAAAATCTTTTTTTAACATTATTAGAGCTCTCTAGACAGGAAATAACACCCCTATAGTCACCTTTGCATTTATTGTACCAAAGATAGTAGACATAATATGTTAATAAATTGGATTTCTTTGCAGTAATATCATAGAAAACCTGTTTACATTCTTCAAAATATGGTTTTTAACATCATTAGAGCCCTGTAGACTTGAAATAACATCCCTATAGTGACCTCCACGTTGTTTGACCAAATAGGCATGATAAACATAATACAAGTAGACATAATACATAAATGCATTGAATATTTTTGTAGTTATGTCAAAGATAATCTGTCTATATTCTTCAAAATCTAGTTTTTAACATCATTAGAGGCCTCTGGACATGAAATAACATCCCTATAGTGTCACCTATACATTTGTTTTACAAAATATTTTAGACAATACATTAATAAATGGAATATTTTGTAGTTATAGCATTGAAACTGGCTTACAACCTTCTAAATGTTTTTTTTTACATTATTAGAGCCCTCTACAAATGAAGTGACATCCCTAAAAACTAAAAATGACAAAAAAACAATTAAATAAAAATTGCAATAACTTACATAAATGCAAAAAAAAATTGCAATTACTTAAAATTGTGAAAAAATAATACATAAAAATGACAAACTCGTTAAAAATTGTAAAATTACTTAAAGTCAAAATGAAAAAAGCAATAGATACACATTTTAAAATGACTTAAATAAAACTAAAAACAATTATATCAATTATAAAAAATACAAATGACAGTAAAAATGTAGAAAAAAATCCAAATAAATGATAAAGAAAAAAACCCTAAAAATCAAAATGAAAACTATATATAAAAATTAAAAGTAAAATATAATTGATTGAATTACACAATTTTAGTTTTTTGTACGGCTCCTCAAGAGGATGGGAGAAATGGAGAGACAGATTTGACTGGGAGGCAGAGTGTGCTGATGTACTGGGAGGGCCGACGGTTTTTCACTTCTTCCCTCAGCAAGGTGTCAATCAACGCACGCGTGTCCAGAACTCCCAACATGACCAACCATCTCCTGGAGTAAGTGGATGTGGGAAGAGGAGACGGGAGGAGATAAGTAGCGAACTTATCAGCTCCCAGTCGCCTCCGTTCTGCCCGTCTCAGTAAAGATGACACCCAGCGGGTCAACCTTTCATCGCCATTACTTGTCGTTCCCCCGAGTCGAGCTGCTGGACGACGGGGAGGCGCTCGGTCGTCTTTCATCGACAATACATGAGGTTCTGACCGTGCACTCGGGAAGTCTGTGTTTGTTTCCAAACGGACTTTCTTACTGGCAACACGGAGAAAAGGCCTGGTCAACCCCCGTCCTGTATTTGGATGAAAAATTGGATGCATAAAAAAAAACACATAAATCCTTGATCAGAAAACCAAAATCGAAGACCAAATATTGTGTTTTGTAACAGTAAAATATTATGTAACATTGTGAAATAAAGTTAAGAAGAAATTTATACATATATATATTAAAAAGTATATAAAAATATATTAAAAGTATTATACATATACAAAATATTGTTTCTAATAATTTATTCTTTCTATATATGTAGACAATTATATATAGAAAAATTTACATATATATATTTTCTATATATATAATTTATACATTATATATATGAAAAAATTATATAAATTAATTTATTCGTAAATATTTTATTCATTTTATTTAACAATGTAATTGTTATATATTTTACTATTACACTAGACAATATAATCATATATATATAATGTAAATATATATATATATACCATCTCCTAGAGTTAAATAATTATTTTCACTCCTGTTAATTAAATAATTTTAGTTTAACTACCTGACTAAAAAATTGTATTTTATACAACAATTTAATTATGTAATAATAAAGTATTCTTTTACATTAAAAATATTTTTTATATAGTATATTTATATATGTAATTTTTTTTTTTTTAATCGTATTTCATCATAAAATCTTGGAATAGTGTAATAGTAAAATATAATGATTTTAAAGTTATAAAATGTAACTAAAGCAGTAAAATAAAATAAAATATATATAATTGTAATGTATGATTAAACAAAGGCAATAAAAGTAAATAAATATGATAAAAAATTAGTTCAATGAAAGTGTAAAAAAAACAAGAAACATAAACAAGTAAGTTATTTAAAAATGCAAAAAATAGTATTACGGAGGACTAAAAAAAACTTTCATAAATAAGTTAAATTAATGTAAAATAAGTTTAAAAAAAAAACACAAATCAAAATTTTTTTTAAACCCAACACAAATAACTTATAAAACTAATTTCTTTATACATATATGAAATAAAATGTTTTAACATAACAAAAAATACATTTTATAATAAAATCATGGAATAATAAAATGATTTCATAGTGAAATATAAGAAAATAACAAATTCACAAAAATAACTGAAAAAAAACTGTTTTATAATAAATTAATGCAATAACATTAAAAACAATTAAATTAATGCTAAATAAACCTTAGTATAAAATGATATTTAGTTATGTATGTGTACACAAGACAATTAGTTTAACAACACAACAGCAAAAAAATCAAATGCTATCATAAAATAATGGAATTACGGAATATGTCAATGATTTCATAATAATTCTCCATAAAATACATACTTACATACAGTACTTTGATGTGATAGCAAAATGAAATAAAATACAAAATATTTTGTTTAGATGTTAAGGCATGTAATTATATTTTTTATAAAATTATTTTTTGTATAAATATAATTCAATAAATGTATTTGTGAACAAATTAACATTCAAAAAACGATTTATTTACAAATATTTGATCTATGTTGCTCCTTATAATCCTTTGTTTTTATGACCTTTTTAGCTCCCTGGAATGATGCTTCTCTTTTCTGTTTCTTTGGAAAAGCTCATGCACAGATTTGTACAGAGAAAGACGCTGCCTACCAAAAGTCTCCACCAGAGGGCAGTGCTGCGCCGCAGCCATCATAAAACGCGAGTGTTGGTGGAAAGTCAGCAAAACAAACAAATCAATTTGCTTGGCTTACCTTAAAAGTATACAACAGATAAAGATACCAAGGCATGAATCAATAAAAAATAAAAATGATTTAAATACAAATAAAACGACTTCAAAGTGCAAAAAATAGTAGTAGAATTGACTTAAATAGAAACATTCATTCATTCATTCATAAGTACAGTAAAGCAAAGTAGAGTAAATTACAGTAAAGTACAGTAAAGTAGAGAAAAGTACAGTAAAGTAGAGAAAAGTACAGTAAAGTACGGTAGAGTACTATAGAGTAAGGCATAGTAAAGAAAAGTACAGTAGAGTCGAGTAAAACAGTAAAGTAAAAAGTAAAGTACGCTAGAGTACAGTAGAGTACAGTAAAAAGTAAAGTACGCTAGAGTACAGTAGAGTACAGTAGAGTACAGTAGAATAAAGTAGAGTGGTGCTACTACAGCAGGCACAGCATACAGTCAAAGAATCAAGAGGGCAGTAAAAATTCACCCCAATTTGTTCCCAAAGGTCACCCTTCCAGAATCAGCTACGGGTCGCCCCAGCAAAGAGCTTTGATTAGAGTTTGGGAGGCGGTGCGCCCCCACCCCGCTTTCGGCTGGAGGGCACGGGAACAAAGTCGACATTCATGTTCCAACCCCTGCGGTGCGTCTGGTTATGCTGCTTCTCTGCAACGCCGCGACACGTGAAGAAAGGCGCGCGCGCTAATTACTGTTTGTGTCTGCTTGGGAGGGCAGCGCCCAATGACCCCCCCGGGGTGGAGGAAATCCCCAAACTACAGACAGAGGCCTACGTATGCCAGTCAAAAACATCACAGAAGATATATATTGTTTTTATTTCATACTCCAAACAAATGACATCAGAGAAAGGTCTACACAAATCTCGACGAGCAGAACAGTTGCCAGGTAGGGAAGGTCTCACGGGGCAGGGGGGGGGGTGCCCCAAAAATGAAAAGACGGGTGGTTTGTGTCTATGAAACACAGCCAGCCAACGCCGCTTCTAAATACTCCGCTACGCACAGTCAGCTACAATCCTTTCCTTTCCTGATTATACCCATTTGATAGAAATATTGCCTCACATTTATAGCAGATGGGTATAATCAGAATATGATATAAATATTATATGAAAGTCCAATACATTTTTCTGACGGGGGTGGAGGGGGGGGGGGTCTATTAAACTTCAAACATCTACAGTTAAAATTGCCTTTAGGGATATTAAAAAATCATTACAATGGCCAAAAAATGTGTCTTTTTGTGATTACAGATTAGAAAATTGCCTTTAAGGTATTTGACAATCCAAGAAAAAAAAAAAAAAAATCGAAATTGCTGCAATTGTTAATTTTTTTTAAATTACCTTTACAGTATAAAAAAATAACAATAGCTGGAATTTTGTATTACTTTTTAACTATAAATTTAAAAAATGCCTTTATTGCAATTGACTATCAAAAAATCCTAATAATAAAAATAGCCTGATATATATATTTTTTTCTTAATCCTCCCTTACTCTATTTTAAAAATCCCAATAGCCGGTAATGTTTTCTTAATTTTTACTTATACGTTGCAAAATTGCCAATACTACATTTAACTATTTAAAAAAATCCTTATAGCTGCTAACTATTTGTGATTTTTTTTATTACAGATGATAAAATTGCCTTTACTGTAGTTGACTATCAAACAAACAAAAACAAATCACAATAGTTGGAATTCTTTTCCCTCTGAATTTTAATTCGAAAATTGGCTTTACTGCATTTGACTATCCCCCATTTCCCCCAACTAATGTGTGGCTAATGTGCCTTTTTGGGGGATTGAAATTTACCAAAAAAAGTTTTAATTTTACAATAAAAAAGTTGTAAATTTACGAGAAAAAAAGTCGTAATGTTACAAAAACGAAGTTGTAAATTTACGGAAATAAAGTTGTAATATTACAGGAATAAAGTCGTACATTTACGACAATAAAGTCGTACATTTACGACTTTGTTCTCGTGATTGTTTTCGACAAGAATAAAGTTGTAAATTTCCGAGTAATAAAGTCTTAAATGAAAAAGAAAAAAAGTTGTAAATTCACAAGAATAAAGTTGTACATTTACAAAGCAAAATTTGCAAGAAAAAAAGTCGTAAAATGATGAGAATTAAGTCGTAAATTCATGAAAATAAAGTTGTAATATTATGAGAATAAAGTCTTGAATTTACCAGAATAAAGTCGCAGATTTACAAGAATAAAGACGTAAATTTACAAAAAAAAAAGTTTACTTTATGTGTTCAGGAACTGGAGTACAACAAAGTATTAGGGCCACACTGAAAAAATAATAATTATTGGAGATTTGGTGACTAAAGTTGTACATTTCCGAGAAAAAAGTCGTAAATTTAAGAAGAATAAAGTTGTAGAGAAATTCGTAATTTCACAATATTCTTCTCACGTTTTCTACAAGAAGAACGTCGTAAATTTACAAGAAAAAAAAAAGTGTGAAATGAGTGAATATTTTCCCCATGTGGCGCTAATGCTCGGATTCGGCGACGTAAAGGCCCCTGGTGGTGTCATACGCACTGGATAGGAAAAATAAATTATTTACAAGCTTCCCTTTATGAAAAACTCACTGCCCTAAAAAAATAGATCTGTCTTTTCCCTGCTTACTGGCGTCTTTTTTTGTTTTGTTTTTGTTTTGTTACGGTCCTGAGAGTTGAATCGTGGATGCAAAGTAGACAAAGTTGTGAGACTCTGAACAGCACAGCCAATAATATCAAGCGTGGCGACGTTTGGTCGCGCACGCACGCACACACGCGCGCACACACGCACACGCACACACACACGCACACACACAGGCGGCAGATGAGCTGTAAACAATAAAGCCTGAGCCGTGTGTGTATCTAACAGTCTGCTCTGGTTTTTTATTGAGAAAGCCCTAAAGCAGGGGTGTCCAAACGTAGAGAAAAATTAAAGAATGCAACTTATATTTTGTAAAGAAACATACGCTAGCAAAAAAAAAAGTGCATGTTAGCTTAGTCCTATTTTATTATTACTTCACTTTCTACTTTTTCTTTTCTTTAGATTGTGACTTTATTCCCATCATAGTTTGACATAGTTCCTATCCTATTATAACTTTCTCCAATCCTATTTGACAGACATTACAACTGTATTTCCCTTTGCTTTTCAGCATGTTATGAGTTTATTTTCATTTTTCGGGGTAGATTTTCTTCCAATATTATTCCCATAATATTCCTATATTATAACTTTTTCCCAATCCAATTTTACTGAAACTTTTTTGTTTTGTTTCTAAAAATGTATATTTTTAAATAACATTTTTATGTAATATTTAAACTCTGTGCCACTATAATGACTTTACTGTAATTTTTCCCATAAAACTACAAGTATATTTTTGTAAAATTGCAACTACTTTCTCGATATTTTTTTTTTTTTAAATAATTTTTTTCTTTAATATTTCAGCCTAATGCTCCTACAAGAAACTTTATTTTTTAATTTTCAAAATAATACTTTTTCCTCTTAATATTTTGACTTTATTTTTCGAAAATAACTGCTGAGTTTTCCATTTCTGCTGTTTTTTTGTTGGTTTTTACAATGTGCTGATTATGGCCCGAGGGCCACACTTTGGACACCCCTGTCTAAACCCGTGGAACCCGTTTATGTCGACGTCCCTTGGACAAAGTGACATCTTGTGTACAAATGTTTGCACATATTTGACATTAGAAAAAGAAGCACTAAACTGTTGTATCAGATTTTCATTAAACAGCGGAACCTCGGTTGTCCTTTTTTGGTTATCGTTAGAGATGCGCGATAGTTTGTGCACACTTGGAGGTAAGAAGGAGTGGAAGAAATGAGGATGTGACCGAGTGTATCTAATCAAACATTACGACATTACTACCACCACCACATCACTGCTATCAGGAGAACCAAAGTATAGAGGGGGAGGAGCCACCTGCTGTGGCCCAGCAAAGTGCACTGTATTCGGGCACACGCTTCAAGAGCAGCCCTTGTGACGTCAGGGAGGTCTCTGGCAAACATGTTTGCACTTTTCAAATGCTGCAGTGCTGGCGTTTCTGGTGGTTGATAAGCAAAAAGGAACGCTTGATTTTCTCACCCGCACAGTTTGTCTTTTTAAATGATTGGATCTATTTAATGTTATCAAACTCATCGGTATGACGTTATTATTCCCCCATACTTTGCGTGGGAAGCCTGTAGATGGATCGTCGACTTAAGCAGGTTCCAATGTCTGGGTCCTCAAACAGCCCTAAACTAGGAACAGAGCTAAAGCCGCTCACTGTTTGTAATGCTTCAGCATCCTGTGTGTACAACATGAACATGGTTGAAGAATCTCTTAACTGAAGAGGCGAGGATGCCATCAAAACGACACAAAGCAGATTTCCTACTAATATGATCCTGCTTGAATGCACTTCTCCCCCCCCACTTTTTGCCGTATAAAAAGTATAAAAAGTGCTACTGACAGCTGGCGGGGGATGCAAAGCAGGGTGAAGGGAAGGATGAGGTTTTTAGGTGCCGGGTGTGTGATTTCAGTCCCAGACGTATGCGGGGGAAGGTGGGAGGCTCCCTAGGAGACGCTGGAGCAGTGGATGCTGGGGGATCCCATTTGCGTCAGCACCTTGTCCAGCCACTGCAAGGGCCCGTTTAAGTGCAGCTCGATCCAGCAGGGGGTGCTGGTCACCGTCTGTCGCCTGCAAGAGATCCGGGACGAGAAGAAAAGACCAGACTTGTATGAATGAAAGAATGCAAAGCGAGAGCGGAGGATTTGAAAGTGGACGAGTGTGAGGTCTTGGCAGGCCCCGTGATCTAAATCCTGTCATTAAGTGTCTCCACATGTCAGCATTCGCCGCACAATAGCTTCTCCCCCCGCGGGCGCCAATCATTGGCTGCGTTCTTACTATCGGTGAGTCAGACTGTGTGGAAAACCGGGAGGGAGCGGAAGAGGGAAAGTCTGACATCTCTTTTTGACGGATGGCATGTGTGTTTGTTTAAAAATAGACCGGCGTGCCAGCCGAAGCCCGCCTCCATTGATGAGGCCTCTGCTTCGTCACAGCAGCAGACGGCTGAAAGAGAGTGGGGGCGGGTAGATATGGCCCTGTTGGGATGTGACTCACTCCCTGTTTTGTTGGTCTGGTCTACGTCTGGCCTGATCTATGCGCGACACTCCAGTGACGGGCTGATGCTTACCTGTACTCTGCACCCCAGCCCTTCACGAAGCTCATGCGTATGGTGCACATCCTGGTCAGCTGGTACACGGCCTCGAAGCCCTGGTTGACAGACTGGGCCAGCAGGGCAGCGAACTCCTGGTTATTGAAGATCTTCAGATTACAGCCTGGACGGGACATCAGGGGAGCAAAACCGCATTAGACCCTCGTTTAAGTGAATTTCCGCAGAGTAGGATAGTCATTGTTAAACCGGTTTACAATCTTATTAGAGACCTCTACATGTGCAATAACACCCCTATAGTATATATTGCAACACTATTACAGATTTTTGTTGCAATAAAAGTCTGGTGCTTGTGTGTCTCACCCAACATTACAGTAACTGTACGGTGGAGAATACTACCTTTGAATGCATCTTCTAAATGCTTTTTTGTATTGTTTGTGTTATGTATTTGTATTTTTAAGCTTGAAAATGCTTGATTTACTTTTTAAAAACATGTCAAATTTACTTAAATATGCATATTTTTTTACTAATATTTTCACAGGGCCCAGAATTCCTTGTGGGGCCCCTAACATTATTAGAGACCTCTACACATGAATCAACACCCCTATAGTATATATTGCAACAATATTGGGGATTTTGCTTGCGATATCACTCAAAACTGCAATAAAAGTCTGGTGCTTGTGTGTCTCACCCAACATTATAGTAACATTACTACACATGATTATAATTTTTGATTGCATCTTCTACATGCCTTATATTTGAATTTTATTTGTTACATATTTGTAAAGCTGAAAATGCTGAATTTAGTAAAATAATATGGTATTAATTGTTGGTTTCTTGTCAAATGTAATTGACATGGGGAATCTAAGTCACAACCGGAATTGTTCAAATTCAAACACTGTCCAACCCTGTAGATCATGTTTTGTCGTCGAGCACTGAGATTTCCCACCTTGTTTGGTGGTCCTTGAAGGCACCATAGTTTGTTTGGCTTCGGAAGCACTACGTGTGACTTGCAGCGGGGTGAACTATCAATCACCAGGGTGATCATTATGGGCCGACCACACTTGCCCCGCTAATTTCATTTTTGTAAATCTCACCTGGTGGGATCTTGCAGACGGTGGCAGGGTGCCATCCGTAGCGCTGGTTGCAGTTGGGGCTCTGAACAAAGATGGCGCTGTCACTGAGACACTCAGCGAAGACTTCTCCTCCGATGTAATAGAGTCGCACTCCGCGGCCTTGAAGGAGGCAAACAACGGTCAACACCCCACACAAAAATACCTCCAATGTCGCGCCTGAGTGCGAAATGCCTGGGGAAGTCCCACCCACCAATGTGTCGCCGTGTTAGCTCCACTGCGGGGTTGCGGTTGACGTTGGACAACAGGCCCAGGCAGAAGCGCTCCGAGTTGGAAGGGTCTGTGAAGCCGTCCACTGTCAGAGAGGGCTGCGACGCGTGGAAGGTTTCTCCTACCCGCTGGTTCAGCTCGTAGTAGGAAATGGAGCACCAGAATGCCGGCTCGCAGTATGTGACGGGCTGGAGATCTGGCATAGGGAGGATGCGGTGAGACGGGGGTCAGTTTGCAAAGAAAGCTGCTTAAAGCGTGCAGACTGCCGAAACAAAGAAAAGAATAAATGAGTTGCTTCCGGGCCACGACTGCACAGGGTCGAGGACTCCATGCAGCATATTTTGGTGGCATATTTTCTCAAAAACCTCTAGCTACTTTTTCTGGCGTCGTTGAAGAGTTTTCTGGTATTTGGGGACTTGAAAGGGAAAGCACGTATTGACCGTTGCACCGTCAGCTCCCGTGGCACACTGAGAGCATAGCGGAGCGCCACGCATCCATGAATCGCACGTGCGCGAGTGGCGCCGCGCTTTACAGAGCGGGACCTAAAACATAAATGTTTCGTAATCCTCATTAAATTAGGGGGAAAAAGCCTCATTCGGACACACTCACATGTCAGAACGTGTGATGGGAGAACAACGTGTGATAGGACGTTAAACAAGTTTTAACTACAAGATAAAAGGTGGAAGCTGGATGTCCGGTTGTACTGTAATAATTACACTGTCTAGACATTTAAAGGTGCTGGCCGAGATAACATTTTTAAATTATTTTACTGTATTTTTATGAAATGATGGCCAGTTTTAAATTAACAAACTGAGAATCAAGTTTATTTGTAGTTCTAAACATAATTCATGTGTTTATACTCCCATGTTTCCCTGTTTTATGCTTTTGTCTACAGCATTTCTTAACATGATATGCAAATAATATGCAAATCAGCCAATTGTGTCATCTAGCAACTTTCTTTGAAAAGTGCAAAAGGTTTGCCAGAAACCTCCGCGGCATCACAGCAGCTGCTCGGAGCGTGTGCCTGAATACAGTGCACCTATATTGGGCCACGGCAGGTGGCTCCTCCCACCCTCTATATTCTGGTTCTCCAGTAGTAGTGATGTGGTGGTAGTAATGTGATATTTGATTAGGTTGATCAACAGGTACACTTGGTTTATTCCAGTCCTTCTTACCTCCGGGTGTGCACAAATTACAGTTAAATCTAAATTCATAAATGTTATTGTGCAGCTCTAGCTTCTGTTGGTTTTTGTCCACGGCTTTCAAGTATGGACTCAAGCTACACTGCCAAAAGACACGGGTCTGATGTTATTTCACCAGGAGTTTGCTGCCAAGACCCCCCGCTGCTTTCCGCCCATAGGATAAACATCGGATATTGTCACTGATGTCCGTGTGGCCTGAACGGTGTCTTGGCCTGTTTCACGGCTCACACGGTGCAAGGAAAACAAAGGCTCTTTCATCACCTGGTTTCCTCTAACAAAAGAGGAGTCAAATCAAACAAGAGCTTTCCCGCTGGGGACGCGTACTAGCCCAACATTTGTCTGCTGGAAAAGGCGTGCAGACAGAAAAGAAAACAAACAGAAAGAAACACACGCGCCCACACGGCCTTCTTACCCAAGTTATTGTGTGTGGGGGAAACTGGGTTAGGAGATAGGTTCGGGGAGCCCGTGTCCATGCTGTGGGTCATCTGGTGATCGCTGGTCTCGCCATCCTCGCTGAGGTAGCCCGGCGGCGGCGTTTCTGAACAAGCAAAACACACTGAATAAGTACAGCATGACTACAGATGGAAATCTGCACAGTAGCTGCCATTTACGGGGCCCATTCAGAACGTAAACATTTGTGTATATACGTGCCGCATTTAGACTGTACCTGTTTGTGCAGAAGAAAACAAAAACCAGAAAGTGACTTTAAGCACACACAGGTTGTCCGATGTAAGTTGGGTTTTATTTGGATATTTACTTGGATACAGATATGCTAAGAAGTTATATGCCGTATATTTCAAGAAAAAAGTGCAGCTTTGTCATATGAGTAAAAAACCTGTTACTACTATCAACTTCACTCTTTGCTCTTTACTCCCCGTAGTTGCTGCTGTCCTTTCTATTTAGAATATAACGACTATATTCTCATAATATTATTTGTTTATTCCCATAATATTATAACTTTTGTCCCAAATTAATTGTCCAAAAATTCTAAAAATGCCTACAAAAATCTTCATGTTTTAACTTTATTCTCGCAAAATGTTTTTTTACATTTCTGCTTCCACGCCCCCAACTTTCTGTGTGTAAATTTTCTCACATAATATTTGGACTTTATACCCATAATTTTGTAACATTTTCTCTAACCTAATTATGCAAAAAAAAAACTTTTTGTTTTGTTTGTTACTCCTAATATTATGGCTTTTTAAAAAACATTTAAAAAATTCTTTAATGTTCTTGAAAAGGTGCAGCTTTTTTGTCATTGCTAAAATATATTTTATCCTAATATTTGCACTTTCTCGTAATACTCTTGTAAAATTAAAGCTGTTTTTTGCTGCTCCTGTTTTTTTCCCGTTCTTCTGGTAAATGTTATTCCCATAATGTTTGGACTTTATTCTTGTGGCATTACAACTTCTTTGTTGGTTTGTTTGTATTTTATGAAACGATCCGTTAAAAAATAACATTCCTTTAACATTTCAACTTTTATGCTACCAAGTGATGTTTTTTTCCCTTATAATATTACAACATTGATCTTGAAAAATTAAGATTTTTACATTTTTCTCATAATTTGACTTTATTCCCATAGTATTTTCTTCACGCAAATTTTTTTAAGAAATTCCAACTTTTTTGAGGTTTGTTTCTCATAATAGTACGATTTCAATTGTCTGCAATATTTTAACACTTTGCTATTAAAATGACATTATTTCCTCCTTATATTACAAGTTTCTTCTTTTAAAATTGCCATTTTTTTCTTGTGATAATGCGACTTTATTCTCGTAAAATTGCAGCTGTAAATTTATTCTCATAATTACGACTTAATTCCTAAAATTAGTTGGATTATTTGGCAACTGTAAATTGTATGACTGAGTGTGAATGCTTGTCTATATGTGCCCTGTGATTGGCTGGCTGGGTGTACCCCGCCTCGGTCACTCAGTTCCCTAGTGAGGATAAGCTTGTAGCGTTCTCACTTTTTCTGCAATCTACTCTTCCAAAAATAGGAGATCTGATATGATGTAATACAATACAATACGAGATGATACCATATGAGATGCTAGCATACAATGATACAATATATTACAATACGATTCTAAATGATGCAATGCAACCCGAGATGATGCCATATGAGAGGATATGATGCGATACGATATTATACAATACGATACAAGATGATAAGGTACGATTCGAGATGATAAGATGTGATGATAAGAAACTATACAAGATGATACCTTACGATATGAGACGATAAGAGATGATACCATACAATTATATAACACGAGATGACATATGATACAACACGATATGATACAACATGAGATGTTATATATGATATAATACAATACGATACGAAATGATACAATACAATATGAGATGATATGACATGATGCAATACTAAATGATACAGTTCAATATGAGATGATACTATATGATGATCCCTTACAATATGAGATGAGACAAGACGAGATGATGCAATACCATACAATATCATACGAGAAAAAAACGATATGATACAATAAGATATGATACAATAAGAAATGATACGATACTAAATTATACGATACTAAATTATACAGTTCAATATGCAATGATATCATATGATGATGGGTTACAATATGAGAGGAGACAATACGAGATGATACAATACCATACAATATGGTACGAGAAGACATAATGTGAAACAATAAGATATCATACAATATGAGATGATACGATATGATGTAATACAATACGATACAAAATGATACAATACGAGTTGATACGATATGAGATGATAGTATACAATAATACAACACATAACAGTACGATACTAAATGATACAATGCCAGACGAGATTATATGAGATATATGAGAGGATATGATGCGATATGATATAATACAATACGATACAAGATGATAAGATAAGGTACGGTTCGATGTGATGATACGATACAATACAAGACAATACCTTATGATGATACCTTTCGATGTGACACGATACTAGATGATACCATATGATGATACAATACAATACAATACGAGATGACCTGATATGATACAATATCATATCATGTTATATGATATAATACAATATGATACTATGTGAGATGATAAGGTAGGATACGATTCGAGATGATACCATAAGATACGATGATCCAATATGATATATGATACGATACTGCATACAAACTGGAAGCACAACGCAATAAAAGCCCAAATGACAAATAAACGGAATATAAAAAGCCAATCATCGCAGCATATCATAGCAATTGGGGTTCCATAGTGACACCTCGTCCTCTTTAAAACAAAAAATGTGAAAAGCAACACAATCAACGCTTGTTTTGTTCCTTTCACTCCAAAACAACAATCCCATTTGAAAAAAACTGAAAGTTGTTGCACATAAAACAACCCCCTCCATGTGCAACGTGTTATTATACTGTAGTGTTTGGTGCCCAAACTGTGCTGCTACTACCTGGTATGTAGTTGCTCTGGGGCTCAATGCCTGCAGGGAAGTTGGTGTTTTCAGGGATTGAATGGCTGTAGTCATCCAGAAGTGGAAACTCACTGGGAATCTCTGTGTGTCTGGGCACCAGCACCGGGGGGAGGACTAAGCATAAAAGAAGTACACAAACAAAAACAAAAAGTGAGTGACGTAAGGAGGGGAAAAAAAAAACAGATGCAAAAATAAACATCATACCTGGGGTCTCTACCCTCTGGTAGTGATATGGGTTGACGCACACCTCATCCTTCTTCGTGTGAAAGGCGTAGTCACACAGCTCCACCGCTCGCAGCTCATGGTGGGACTGCAAGTCGGGCCAACGCCACAAGCGACAGTAGATAACATGAGGCAGACCTTTTCTGTGGGACACCTGCAGGCGGCCATCCAAAGACCTGGACAAGGGAGGAAAGACAGCACAGTATTTCCCGTTAAGGCAGGGGATGCCCAAAGTGCGGCCCGGGGGTTGTTGGCGACCGGCTGTTGATTTTTAATTTAACCTCAGCACGTTCTGAAAATATAACTTAACCAGAAAAATTAGCAGCAAAAATGGAAACATCTGCAGTAAATTTACAAGAATAATGTCAAAATATATTTAAATAAGGTGTAACCTAAACAAAGAAAGATTTAAAATGGTGAGAAAAAATAAAGTCATATATGCACCCGCATATATTTAAATAAAAAATAAAGGTTTTTTTGTGGTGATGTAATGAGACACAATACATATCAAGTTTTTGGAAAATCGGGTTATTAAAGTTGAAATATTAAGAGAAAAACATAGATTCCCACAAGAAAAACATTTTACGAGAATGAAGGTACAATATTATGTGGAAAAAAAGTGTCAATATTAAAGAAAAAATATGTTTTGTTTTGCCAACTTATTATGAGAAACTGAATAAAATAAAAAATAAAGTGAAAATTAAGTTGGGGAAAATATTATGGGAATAAAGTCAAAATTGTATCGGAAGACAATTTACACACAGACCGTTGAAATAGAAATGGAAAAAACAGTAATGTAATTTTACAAGAATAAGCTCATAATATTATGGGGAAAAATAATGACATTTTAGTAGCGCAGACTTGAAACCTTAAAGAAAAATGGGAGAAAAGTCGGAAAACTATGAGAAACAAAAAAGAAAATAAAGCAGTACTTTTTGGAAAATGACATTGGGAAGAAGTTACAATAAAATGGGACTAAAGTCTAAATAAAAACGTTTTTTCTTGAAATACACAGTATATAACTTCTAAGCACAATATCAAAGCAGCCTTTAATTTTTCACAGTGTGGTCCTATGGAAAAAGTTTGGATGCCCCTGGTTTAAGGCTACAGAAATGCAGAGACAACATGATATGCAAAAACGGACTTTGTCGATGTTGTATAACTCTGGCGGGGGCTGCAACGAGCGCTGGTGCCGGAGATGGGCATAATGGGGTTGTGGCCGACCATCTTTGCGCACAATGGCCCGCGTTTATGCAACAATTGATTGGCACACGTGTGCTATCTGCTGCTACGCCAAGGCTGACCTGTGAACCAAACAGAGTTGCAGTGTGGGTAAAAAAAAAAAAACATACATACACGGAGCACAAACCCTCCAAAGGCCGACCGCATGTTTTATTCTTTTTTTGTACGATATTTCTCCCCCAACTTATATTTTCGATTTTTATCCATCCATTCATCAGTAAGGAGTGGACTTCCCGGTCCCCAGCGACCTCTTCCAGCTCCATCGGGAGGACACCAAGGCGTTCCCAGGCCAGCTGTGAGACATAGTCCCTCCAGCGTGTCCTAGGTCTTCCCGGGGGCCTTCTCCCGACTGGGCATGCCCGAAACACCTCACCAGGGAGGCGCCCGGGAGGCATCCGGACGAGATGCCAGAGCCACCTCAACTGGCTCCTCTCGATGTGAAGGAGCAGCGGCTCTACTCTGAGCTCCTCCCGGATGGCCGAGCTCCTCACCCTATCTCTTAGGGTGAGTCCAGCCACCCTACGAAGGAAACTCATTTCCGCCGCTTGTATCCGCGATCTCATTCTTTCGGTCATGACCCATAACTCATGACCATAGGTGAGGGTGGGAACGTAGATCGATCGGTAAACAGAGAGCTTTGCCTTCCGGCTCAGCTCTCTCTTCACCACGACGGTCCGGTACAGCGACCGCATTACTGCAGATGCTGCACCGATCCGTCTGTCGATCTCACGCTCCAACCTTCCCTCACTCGTGAACAAGAACCCGAGATACTTGAACTCCTCCACCTGAGGCAAGACCTCACTCCCAACCCGGAGGGTACAGTCCACCCGTTTCCGACTGAGAACCATGGCCTCGGATTTGGAGGTGCTGAGTCTCATCCCAGAAGCTTCACACTCAGCTGCAAACCGCTCCAGTAAACGCTGAAGGTCACAGCCTGATGAGGCCATAAGGACCACATCGTCTGCAAATAGCAGAGACGAGATCCTAAGGTCACCAAGCTGGACTCCCTCAACACCTTGACTGCGCCTAGAAATTCTGTCCATGAAGATTATGAACAGAATCGGTGACAAAGGGCAGCCTTGGCGGAGGCCAACGTTCACCGGAAACAAGCTCGACTTACTGCTGGCAATGCGAACCAGGCTCCTGCTTCGATTGTACAAGGACCGAATGGCACGTAGAAGCGGACCATCAATCCCGTACTCCCGGAGCACCCCCCACAGGACACCACGAGGGACACGGTCGAATGCCTTTTCCAGGTCTACAAAGCACATGTAGACTGGTTGGGCAAACTCCCACATACCCTCGAGTACCCTTGCAAGGGTGTAGAGCTGGTCCAGTGTTCCGCGACCGGGACGAAAACCACATTGCAGCTCCTCTAACCGAGGTTCGACTAACGGTCGTACCCTTCTCTCCAGCACCCTGGAGTAGACTTTCCCAGGAAGGCTGAGGAGTGTGATCCCCCTATAGTTGGAACACACCCTCCGGTCACCCTTTTTAAAAATGGGGACCACCACCCCGGTCTGCCAGTCCAGAGGTACTGTTCCTGACTTCCATGCAATGTTGTAGAGGCGTGTCAACCAACACAGTCCTCCAACATCCAGAGCCTTGAGAAATTCTGAGCGGAACTCGTCTACCCCCGGAGCCTTGCCACTGGGGAGTGATTTGACTACCCCAATTACCTCAGCCACGGTGATAGAACTGTCCACGTACGTATCCTCAGACTCTGCTTCCTCTATGGAAGGCATGTCAGTGGGATTGAGAAGGGCCTCGAAGTATTCCTTCCACCGACCAACTATATCCACAGTCGTGGTCAGCAAGCCCCCGTCCGCACTGTAAACAGTGTGAACTGGGGGCTGCTTCCCCTTTCTGAGGTGTCGGACGGTTTGCCAGAACCTCTTCGAGGCCGACCGAAAGTCGTGCTCCATAGCCTCACCGAACTCCTCCCACACCCGAGTTTTTGCCTCGACCACCGCCGAAGCCGCGTGCCGCTTGGCCTGCCGGTACCTGTCAGCTGCTTCGGGAGTCCCGCAAGCCATCCATGCTTGATAGGACTCCTTTTTCAGCTTGACGGCAGCCCTAACCCCCGGTGTCCACCATCGGGTTCGGGGCTTGCCACCACGACTGGCACCGACCACCTTGCGGCCGCAACCACAACTGGCTGCCTCAGCAATAGAGGCACGGAATACGGCCCATTCGGACTCAATATCCCGGTCCTCCCTCGAGATGCAGGCGAAGCTCTGCCGGAGATGAGAGTTGAAGACTCGACGAACGGGAGATTCTGCCAGACGTTCCCAGCACACCCTCACTACGCGTTTGGGTCTGCCAGGTCTGTCCGGCATCTTTCCCCGCCATCTAATCCAACTCATCACCAGGTGGTGGTCAGTTGACAGCTCAGCCCCTCTCTTCACCCGCGTGTCCAGAACATGCGGACGCAGGTCTGATGATACGACCACAAAGTCGATCATAGACCTGCGACCTAGGCTGCCCTGGTGCCATGTGCACTTATGGACATCCTTATGTTCAAACGGGGTGTTTGTTATGGACAAACTGTAATTCGCACAGAAGTCCAGCAACAACACACCGCACGGGTTCAGGTCAGGGAGGCCGTTTCCTCCCAACCACGCCCCTCCAAGTCACACTGTCATTGCCCACATGAGCGTTGAAGTCTCCCAGCAGAACTATGGAGTCACCAGCTGGGGTGCTCTCCAGAACCCCTCTAATAGACTCCAAGTAGGCCGGGTACTCTGAACTGCCGTTTGGCGCATACGCACAAACCACAGTCAGGACCCTTTCCCCAGCCCCAAGGCGTAGGGAAATAACCCTCTCGTTTACTGGGGATGACTCCAACACAGAGGCACCAAGCCGGGGGGGCTAACAATAAGCCCACACCCGCTTGCCCCCTCTCCCCTGCGGCAACTCCAGAGAAGAACAAGGTCCAGCCCCACTCAAGGATTTTGGTTCCAGAGCCCAAACTGTGGGTTGAGGTGAATCCGACTATATCTAGTCGGAATCTCTCTGCCTCTTCCACAAGCTCGGGCTCCTTCCCCACCAGAGAAGTGACATTCCATGTCCCAAGTACCAGATTTGGCCGCCGGGACCTGGCCGACCTGGCCGAGGACCAGGTTGCCCGGACACCTGCCCTCCACCCCTGCCCAAATCACAATGCACCGGACCCTTATGCTTTCCCCTGCAGGTGGTGGGTCTGCGGGTGGGAGTTCCCGTGTGGCTTCTTCGGGCTAGATCCCACGGGTGAAGACCTGACCACCAGGCGCTCGCCTGTGACCCCCTCCCCTAGGCCTGGCTCCAGGGTGTGGCCCCGGTATCCCACGTTCGGGCGAGGTGCGGTCACTCCTTTTTTTTCATAGGGGCCTTCTGAATCACTCTTAGTCTGGCTCGTCACCTAGAACCTGTTTGCCTTGGGAGACCCTACCAGGGGCATAAAGCCCCCGACAACATAGCTTCTAGGATCACTCGGGCACTCAAACACCTCCACCGCGGTAAGGTAGTGATTCACGAAGGGGTTTCGATTTTTCTTTCTTTTTTTTCCTCATAATATTAGGACTTTTTTTTTTTTTAAAGGTATTTTTTTCTTTAATATTTCATCTACTTGCGAATAAAAAGACATTATTTTTCCTCGTAACAGGTTTATTTTTGTAAAGTTGAGACATTTTCTCTCATTAGAATACAACTCGTCTTAATAGTTTGACATTATTCTCGTTATTCCTTTTTCCTTTTGTTTTCCAACCATTTTCTTTTTGTAAATTTTCTTCTTGACTTTGGACCAATAATATTGTGACTTTATTACAACTTTTTGCACAACCTTATTTTCCAAAAATAACTTCATTCATAATTTTGTTTGTTTGTCATGGTATTATGATTTTTTTAATTTGGTATTTTTCCCTAATATTTAACCTCCTTGCTAATAAAATAGCATTATTTTTCATCATGACTTGACAAGATTATTCTAGTAACATTGCGACTTTTTCTCCTTTTAAAATATGACTTAATTAGTGGGGTTTTTTCCATTTGTGTTTTTTTTTTCTTGTAAATAAGTATATTTACAGTAATTTTTTTGTAAGTAACTTTCATTGTTGTTTCCCATGATATCACCACTTTTTTTAATTGGTATTTTTTCTTTAAGAATTTATCTCTGTGCTGATAAAATGACACTATTTTTCCTCATTGTTTTGCTTCTGATGATATTCCGACTTGAACAATTTAATATTTCATCTTTATGCTGCTGTGTGATGTTACAATGTTATTATTGTTAAATTATGTTTTATCTTGTTAGATTACAACATTTTGCTTTTAATATTTTTGATATTATCCTTGTGAAAATGGTGCTGATTCTTCAATTTTTTTCTATTTTTTTAGTTTTCTTGCTAAATTACTGTTTTAGAAAGTGCCAAATGGACTTGGGACATCCCTGGACAAAACTTGCAAACGGAACCAAGTGCGATCTCGCGTGTCACTGTCATTCAATGGGTAATAAACTGAAGATGGCGTAAAAATAAATGGCCAAAATAAAGACTCCAATGCTCCGTGCACAGTCTCAAGTGCTATGTGCTTAGGCATTCTTACAATATCTTTAAGGAAAGGGCTGGGCTCACATGCACTAACATGCACACATGTGACCTCCTATCCAAACAAATAAGTGGGAAAGCTTGGGTTACAAAGGACACTGAGCGAGTATGACCTCACTCACTGGGAAGGACACCACGGCTCCACTACATTTTCTACACACATCCGGCCACAAAATGGTATTGAAAGATATACACAGTATATGATAATATATACTCATAATAATGTATAATAGTTTAGTGGGAAATGTATTTTATCAAATGTATTTTTACTGTCTGTCAAACGTTTGCAGCCTTTCTGGAAATGCTCCCTATCTTGATGTGTAGTTTTTTTTCTCCCCAGATGGGAAAACTGAGTCGGGTGGCTATGAGGTGGAACATTATCCGGTTCGTTTTCATGCGATTAATGTATGCGTTTAGTATCGCGAGAAATTTTGTCAGGTTTTAATTTCACGGCCCTACTATTTACATTCATACCTACAGTTAATCCATGAAACAATGATTCGGAACTTCCCGCGCTCCCCTTTCTCTGCCCAGAATGTGTACATTACTGTCCTCAAAAGAGTGGTCTTTGTCTTTGAGGCGTACTTGGAGGAATAATCATCTTCTGAGTAATAAAAGGCAATACTTGTGACATAAATAACATGTTGAAAGCTCAAACGTGATGCAAAAAGCAGCTTAAACGTCTCTTGATGAATTGCCTAAAGCTCCGTGAGCGTAACATGGAAAAAGCATTAGCGAGGCAAAACGGTGAATGGAAGAAAAACTTTTACTAAAATGATTTAGATGTGATTATATTTATAAATATGATAAAACTGGCCTTAAAGTAGGAAACACTTCAGTCTTTTTGGACGCAATAAAAGCAAGACTGGCATTTGTTGAGAGTAGACGTGTGAAATGATGTAATGTGTTTGGTATGCGTCTTATGTGCTCCCTGCTGCGTGGGTGTCTGCTGGGACTCGCCTCCATTGTGGGCTCACACGGACACGCGCAAAATAATCCGGCAGCTCGGCATCCCAGTTTGCCTCCTTTTCCGTAAATTGGTATCTCTGAAGACGCGCTCAACGTGAAGAGACGGTATGACGTCAGTCACGCTCATCGTACCAACGCCACCGTTTGCGACGGCCCACCACAAACTTTGGACCGCCGCGAACAGACTTGGCGCTGCCTAATAAAGCAAACGGGAACAAGACTTCTCAACAAGTAGCAAGTGCTGCTGTGGGCGCCTCCCCCCATTTTAAAAACACTCACATTGAAAAACATTAACAAAAACAAACCACGGGTTCTTTACATGTTTGTTTTGCTTTTCTTGTTGTCTTTACTCACTTTCTGCTAAGCAGCAAATTTGGCAATTGAGTCACGGTTGAACTGGTGTGGGAAAAAAGGTCATCCTCTCATTCCGTGTGGAAGTGGTAAACTTTTGGCTTCTTTGTCCTTCTGCACCCATCCGTTTAAAACACTTTAAGTTTAGAATGAGTAAATTGGAGAGCTTAGCTAATTATCTTGGTCTCGTGCTAATCCTGCAGTGATACAGTGTCCTTCGCAAATGTGACATGAACAAAATAATATTGAATCCTACTTCACAGAAATTCCCGTATTGCAGTCGAGTCTGGAACCAATTAACCGCGATAAATGAGGGATGACGTTACCGTATCAGCAAAGCCAAAAACGTTTACATTCAGTAAATACTCCCAAATGCAAAAAATGATGAACGAAAGGGATAAATGGACATTTAAGGTTACTTTTACCTTCATTGAGGAGGTGATTCTTGATGTCATTGTTACAAAAGACACGATGAGGCAGCGAGACACCACACGGACACCACCTTCCTGTTTTGCCATGAGTTATTTTCTTGAATTCAATAGTGTTTCTCACCCCAATAACCCAAAATGGAGACAAAGAACGTTTCAATGCCAGCGCGTCACGTCTTTTGGGGGACACTCACATCAAGAATCCTTTCAATCGTTGTTTACGTGCATTTAAAATTGCTTTACGCATGTTAAACTATAAAAACGTGTATTGTGTTAAAATTTTTTAGAGTCAGCAGCTGATGACATTGTAGACGGGTGACGTAACTGACTTCTGGTGCCACTCGCTAGCTTGCAAGCAAAGGACACTCTGTGATAAAAGAACACGTTTGGATTCACACGGTGTATTAACAACACAACACGCTAACCGGAAGATGCACGTGGACCGAGGTGAAATTTTCGCAAAAATTTTCGGCGGCAACTGGGAAAACATGCTAACCGGGGCGGACACTAACCAAAGTTCCACCGTATATATTGGATGTGGGGATGTCACCAGGAGTGTAAAGCACTTTTTAGGGGCGTGAATGTTAGTGTTGTGACGTTCGCGAACGAACCGGTTCTTTTGAACGGCTTGTTAACACCAATCGAATCGCAAGTGGGAGCCGTTTGGTAGGATATCTTAATTCATTCCTCCCAGAAGATAAAACGAGTTAAGGCCAGGTAGGCTTCTTGAAACTTAAATATCAAAATGAGCTACATGAGCCAGTTTTTTGAACTGCACTTCAAAACGAACGGCTCGCCAAGATCCCATAAATCCCATCTCTAGTGAATGACAACGTTGCTGCAAACTAGGGGCGTGAAGGTCCACTGAAGTATTTATACTGAATATTCCAACTCATTGTACATGCGGTACACTCTTCCTACATGGCCGTTTGATCACAACGCTGTGAAACATGGCCCTGTGAAAGACAGGTCCAGACACACATTATGTGCCTCTCAAATGAGTCACTTCAGTGAGGACATTTACGATGCTGATGAGAAACACCTCTCCTGCAGTAAAAACTGTACCACTTTCACGCCCTCGCCAACTGCCGAGGAGGGGAAGCGGCAGGACTGTCTAAACAACCTCAAGCTGCAAAACACACGGCATTGTTTTGAAATGGGAGGCTAATGGAAGAGCCTTATTTCCTTGCAGGGCTGCGCATCCTTGTCTTTCTGAACAGAAGGTGTGGGCTTCCAGGAATCCACGACTTTCAACACTGACCAGAAAATGGTCCAACAAGATCACAGAGCAAACGGCATCCACAGGTATCGGTTTTCCCGGGAGGGCTATGAATGGTGACCCGAGACTTTGACTGATTGGAACTCAGTGTGTGAATAATTGAGATTACAATCTGTTCTTGCAAACATAAACGCGTGGCTGTGGAATTGCAAAAATAACATGGCGGGAATTATCTCCTGAAAAACATAGTAACTTTCCCAAAAGAAGATGTATTATCCACCTTGAAGACGGCGGGCGGATGGAATATTTTGTGTTTCTGTCCAACCCGGTGTGATGTCGGCTCAGACAGAGCGGATTGAGTCTCACAGACTTTGGATGTGGGGGGCAAAACAAACACTCCGGGGCAGGCCTGCTCACCCTGAGACACAAACACTGAGTGTTTAAGGTCAATGACGTTCCAAAACAATACCTCCATCACACACTCATCCGCCCATTACCTCTTTTCCTGGAACTTAAGATTTGCTAATATACACTAAACAATGAAGGGCAACGTCTGTTTTGTTTGTGGTTGGTAAAGGCTTTTCCATGCAGGACATCTTTGAAAATGGTGGTGCAATTGCATGTAAAAATGAAAAGGGGGTTGGGAGACTGAGTGGGCGATGGATAAAGAAAGGAGGGTGGTGCCGGACAAAGGGCCTGGCAGGGTGTCTCGGCAGCTCAGGGGCAGCTCAGAGTGTCTGGGTCCCCTGACCCCCGCCCCTCATCCCCTCTCTTCCGTCTGTCTCGCTGTCCCGACTGCCTCCGTCACTGCACCGAGCAAGGGAGGGGCTAGGAAGGGGCGGTGGGGGTTTGTCGCGATGCAAAGGCCTTTGTCTCACAGGGCACTCATAACAGAGTTGAAGCCCAGTAGCAGTCAGCAGAGTCCCGATGGCCTTCAATGACAACCAGTCACAGTTTTCTTGGTTCTGACCCAAAATGCTGTACTCCATTCCTTTAAGGTCCTAGTCTTCAGGGGTCCGAGTCCGGGTAGCGGGGACAGCGGTCTCTGTAGGTTCCACCAGGAGAACACCAAGGCATTCCCAGGCCAGATGTGTCACATGTTCCCTTCAGCATGTCCCACGTCTGTCCCGGAGCCCCCCTACCAGCCGGGTACTCCTCCCCACATAATAACTGATGTAATTATTAGTGTGATGTTGAAGTTCTTTGCCTGGGCATAATAATTCTACACGCTCACTAGACGTTCTCCAGGCTGGCCTGGTAGTGTTCGTCCCGCTTTCGTTGGTCCGGCACCGACCAAACGATATCACCTGTGGGAGACAGTTAAGCTGGCTTTTGCTTTTCTCTCCCACACAATTGGTTCCTTTCCCGCAACGGCCCCTTCAAAAGGAAAAGCAACATCTAATAGCTTTTCCAGAGAGAGTGGGAGGTGTGTGTGGAATACGTTCCAATGGTTCAATTGCACCACTGAAGGAATGTACTCAAAAGCCAAGATTAACTTAGATTAACTTTCCCCCCGCCCTTGGAATTCAATAAAAATGATACCGCTGGCATCTTGAAATCCAAAAACAAGTACTCAACAACAATTACTGTACACTAGGCGACCAAAAACAACCCAAAAAATGACAGGACAGGGCATTCAGTAGACATGCCTTCATTTTTGATGTTTCAAGTAGACCACTAATACAATTAGTGACACACAAAAACTTAACACTGATTCAATTATGTTTTTTTTTTTTTTTTTTACACAGTCAGGAAATGCTGCCGTATAATATGAAATGGGACCACATTTTTCCCTCCACAAAAACAAGCTACATGAAACAGGCCACGAATGAGTTTGCGTTAGACAGTTGATGACCCGACTGGGCCGTGTCTCAGGTAATAAAAATGAATAACGATTGAAATATTCCAGATGTAAATCGTTCATAAATTAGGACCGGAGACATGCCGCCCGGGTCTGCAGGCCATTTCCTTTAATCAGCAAATGCACACAATTGAAAAAGCATATCATGGAGGTACGCTATTTTTGCTGATTTACACCATCTGTGTAAGCCATTCAGTTACTTGAGTGACAGCTCCATTCCCAAAAACAACATCATGAGTCAAATGGGATCGATTATATCGCTAATAAAATGGGTGATTTCATTATTACTCAATCCAAAAAAAAATCAACAGGGCTTCATTAATTAACTAGACGAACGAGGGACTTTTCTAATAGTCAACAATGCATGGCCACTTGAAGAGGAAACACGTGGGTTATTTGGACCTTTCTTCGTTTGTAAGCTAAGCAGCTGTGAGGGCGGTGAACTCAAAAGTTCATCAACTCAGAAGAAGACTCACTATGATGGATGTGACTTGTCTTCTACAACATTGGCAAAGCTACTGCACGCTCCCTTAACTGGTCCAAAGCGTCTTTGAAGCAGTTCCTTCCTTTCCATCATGTCAGGTTGTTTCCCCGCATGCGCTCAGTGGTAAATCAGCAACTGGTGGAACACAAAGGCGGGTTTGTTGTCTAGAGAACGTGTCTGTGTGCGCGCACACGCCCCCGCTGATAGTTGGATACACAGCGAGGGCAAAGTCGAGGCTGAGCTGTCTCCTGAAACCGCAAACCAAACGGCAGTCCACACCTTCCTAGAGGCCCCCGGTCATCTCAAAGGGCATTGTTGTGGGCCGACAGGTTGACTAGACGGACAAATATCAAACAAATAGCCTTGTTAGCTTTTTAGAGCAGAATATACAACCACACCTTAAATATGGTGAAAAAAATGGACTTTGGTGACTTCTCAACATACTTTCACACCATACTGTCTCAGCTGACTCGGGTATATGACTTGACAAACAAAAGTACTGAGAGGCGGAAAAGAAAGAGCGTAATACCTTCAAGCACCACCGTGCATGGTATGTTTACATAAAATCAGTGAATGAGACCGTAATACCTTCAAACACCACCGTGCATGGTATGTTTTACATAAGATCAGTGAATGAGAGCGTAATACCATCAAGCACCACCGTGCATGGTATATGTTTTACATAAGATCAGTGAATGAGACCGTAATACCTTCAAACACCACCGTGCATGGTATGTTTTACATAAGATCAGTGAATGAGAGCGTAATACCATCAAGCACCACCGTGCATGGTATGTTTTACATAAGATCAGTCAGTGAAAGCACATAAGACAATGTGACATGTAGTTAGCTTCAAATCAGGTCAGGAAATTACACCTGCCGCGGTTTTTAAGCTCTTTTGGTTTATGTGTAAATATGACAAGATTATTTGCAGGGTATGTACATCATTGGGAAAAAAAACTCTCATTTTTGTACACTGTTAAGGGTTTGGGTCAGGCTTACCGTAACTTTAACCCAACAGCATCAAGGGTAAGTAATTTCCGTTCGTGTTGATAGTGTTACAAAGAGCCCTAAACACAGTCATATTCAGTTGCTGTTGACACAAGATGTGTGACTCGCCTCCGCGGGTAGTATCAGAGGCGGGACGCGGTCTGTGTGTAAAAGAATTCCGCGATGTGGGAGGGTGTGAAGTTTAACACAGGCGCACTTCCCGCTAACTTTCATGTTGAAGGTAATTGTTGCCATCCAGCCGGTATTGTTTATACCGCAGCAGACAATGATGTTTATGATGTATTTACTGAGTTCTACTACTGTGTTGTACATGATCGAGCAGTGCAAACACAGAATGCAGTTGGCCCAAACCCAGAGAGCGCTGAGGCAGGTACAAGGCACACAGTGAAAAGACGCAAACATTCAATTCAATTCAATAATTCGTCAAAAAATACTGAAAGACAAGTCATATGTAGCGTTCCGGTCACCAGGCGTCAGTAATGTTATATTGATGATACATTATCTCCACACTGTACTAAGGTCAGCCATGGCATGTCTGTCATGATAGAGTGGGGGGGGTTCTCCCATTTTGTGTGGAAGTGGTATGTTTCCCGTTTCACATTTTGTCCCTCTTCCTCACTCTGTTTGAAACAAGTTTAGAACAAATAAATTGGATGCAAACAAGTTAGCTCGGTAGCTTGCCATGTGTTATAAACGGCAGCCCCGGCAGTGATCCGCAGCCTGTGCTTTAGCGTTGCGCAATGTGATGTAAACAAAGAATAATAGAAGTGTAATGGTGACTATAGAAGTGTTATTTTGATTGTTGGATTATTTCAAACCACACAAAATACACCGAACAGAACATAAACAAAATACACATTTATATTGCCATTTTGCTATTGCTATATTGTCAATAGTATATTTCATGTCGATAGCAATCTAATAATGGTAAAAACAGCTTTTCTATGTTGTAACTACGAAAATATTCCTTTTATTAATACTGACTCTAATTTTGTGGAAACTCACTTATTGCGAAACCAATTAACCGAGATAAACAAAGGCCAACTGTACAGTGAAACCTCGGTTTGTGTCGTTAATCATCTCCACCAAAATTCATTTTTATCAATATTTTTATTTATTTATCAAAGTTCTGGCGCTTGCAACTCTATTTATTGTCATGATGAGTTGGTTTTTTTGCAGCCGTAAAAAAAAAAAAAAGCAGACAAATACACAGTGCACTTGAACACATCATCAGCGCGGCGCTTAGAAGGGGAAGAAAGGGAGGCAGAAACAGAGTTGTTCATTGTTGTGTGTGCATTCTGTGAACAAATAACAATGGCTGTTGTAAATACTTTCATCACGCAGATGAACAGGAAGGTTTTGGAAAGCGAAATATGACGGTATCCGGGAAGGATACAAATAAAATATGATTCAAGTTTGAAAGAAACTTTCAAAAGCTTTCATTTGTACCTGACGGCTTGAGTCATTTTAAGAGTTTGCGAGGTGGCCTTGTTTGTTCGCGGGATCAGAAAACGAAGCGGAGACAGGGAGAGAAATAGGCAGCGGGTAAGTCACTGCAAAAACATCGCCATGCTAGTTGACTGACTCAGGCCTGACTGTCTTATAATCAAGCACTTGCTGTTTATTGAGCTCCAGAAAATGGCCACTCCTTGTCAAACCACAGTGACCCACGGGGGGGGGAGCAAAGCAGAGCCGCAGTCCTGCCTAGGTGATAAACCAAACCCAAGACAGTAAAAGGCTGTTACTTTCAATTTAAGAATGGGAGTTAAAGGGCGGCGTGTCAAATTTAGTAACATATAATAGTGAAATGGCAGACTGACGCCAACAGCAAACTCCAGAGAGAAGAATCACATCACCGCCAATATACAGTCTTCCCTCGCAATATCGCCGTTTACCTATCGCTGCCTCTTTTTTCACAAACTAATGAAAAAGTAAACGGTCGCTGTTTTGCAGGGTTGGTCCTTTACGCAGTCAGAAACTGGGAAGTCGAACACTAAATGAGGTTTCGGGATGCTCGCTGATGTGGAAGTTTGGTGTAAATAAAGGACAGGAACGTACAAGTTTATTTCTTTCCAACAGTCTAGGGACCTTCTCAACTCACGCAACACGCTTCCGGCCTGCTTCCAGCTATTTCTTGTTTACCTGTTTTCATAAATAAGGGTTTCATAACACTAGCTTTACTATAGTTTTGGTATTAATGATATTCCAACCCCAAAAAAACCAACCTCTAGTTAGGGCCCTCATTTAAACCTTGCTAACTTTTAGAACTCAGCGCTTTTAAAAGCATCGAAATCGAGAACCGTCAGGGGCCGGAATCACAACGGAGAATCGGGATTGCCATCGTTCAAATTTAGACGATACCAAACCTACTGTTTTCCGGTAGACCGTGGCCTGTCGCTAGTCAAAAAACATTGAAATGCCGGTTATATGTCGCATTCTGGTCACTATGCGACACTAATGACACAAAACATTGAGACTTCAGCAATAGAGACCACTGTTGGCAGAATCCTTTTAAAATGACGCAAGATAACGGTGAATTGGGCTCCATGCAAGATCTCGCCTCGTGGCGTAAGAATGTTGGTGAGAACGGTGAAGGATCCACCCAGAAATACACGGAAGGAGATTGTTCATGAGCACAACAGGGCTGGGACCACAGTCTCCATTAAAAATACAGCGGCGCCTCAGCGGACGTCATTAATCCGTTTCAGAAGGTCCCACTCAAACCAAAACAAACTGTAACCAAAGCAAATCTCCTCATAGAAAATAAAAGGTAAATATACAAGGAGGTTAAGATCTTGGAGTGGCCGAGTCTGTGCCCAGGATCTTAATCCTATTGAAAGGGAGCTGAAATGTGGAGTTGCCAAGCAACCACCTCAAAACTTTCAGCCAAGTAACTGTAAAAAAGAGCGGACTGAAGTTCCTCTTGAGATGCGTGCGACCCTGGTGAGCAACAACAATTAATTGCAAGAGTGTTGTAACCACGTTAAGGCTGAGTTACAGAGGAGCGCCTCCCGAATATATAGTGAATGGATGTCCTTGTGTGAGAGGGAATACTCAAAGCTGCGGAGACTTGCTTGCTTTCCACATTTGGACAATTGCCCGCAGGGTCCTGGGAATATTCTCCCATTTGGTGAAAAACACTCGACGTCCAACAAACGACATTTTGAAGGGAAGCTTAACTCCAATCGACATTCACTGGAGCGTCATTTCCTGCTTCTTTCACGTGCCCAAACAATACTGTTGCACCACAAATGGTTTTTTTCCCAACCTGGACAATCAAGCCGTAGCCAATCAAAAAGGAAGTACGGGGTGTGGGAAAGGTCTGACACCCCCCGCGGTGGTTAATAGTTAGACCTCTTGAGTTAAGCGTATTGCGTTCACGTAAAGGCGGCAAAATGCTGAGTAGTGAGTTATGATGTGTGGGGACAGGAGTTGTTCAACACTATATAATTACCTGTGGTTTATACACCTGTTAGAAATGGCGGTTCATAAAGTCTGCATTCATGCTCCAGGTCATGCGTCAGCCAAAAGCCAATCATTTATTTGCGGCGCCGCCTTATTTGTTTCGCACAAACAGAAGCTAGCGGCGTGAGCGTAGTTTAGCAGAGCATGCCAGCGCAACTGTGTAGCGCGCGATTCCAGCAGTAGGAGTGTGTATACAAGCTTTTTCCGATGCCCGCTGATGTCGTGCAAGTTCTGGCTGAAATAAGGATGAGAGGCAACATTTATTCTTGCTGCCAGCTCGTCTTAACCGTCAAGGGGTACGTTTCGAAACCCGCGGGCATTTTCTTGTGACTCCATTGCAGTTTCTTTGCCCACTCATACTTTTTTCACCGTACTTTTCTTCAAAATGAGCAGCGTGTCCTGCGACACCCGTAAGAATTATGCAAATTTGACTAAATCGGACGTGTAATTTTCACAACAACAGCTGTGTTTGTTTACTCACTGGTCTGGCTAAGCCTTATTGTGAAGTTCAAGTGTCGGAGAGTCGCTGACCTCAACACGGACAGGCCCGAACACGCCGGCAGCTGCTCTCGGCATGCCGGGGACACGGGAGAATTAAAAGCAGCAGCAGCCCCCGCTGAATGGGACACTGTTAGGCCGCACTGACAGCCAGTTCTGATCCTGGGTCATCTTAATGCGCTCTCCCTCTTCCCCTCTGCATTAGTGGTGGGAAATAGGAGACCCGGATCATGGCAAACGCTGTATAAATTTCCGGGCAGGCTTAAGTGTCAATGCTGCTGGCCCGAGCGACAATATGCACACTTGTGACAATCAAGAATCTGGGAGTGCCCCGTGCGCTCTTCAGTTCTAGCGAACACGTGCTATGTGAGTCAATCCAAGTTACAGCCTCTACGCGTTACTTAAAACAATTGAAGGCTCGTTCTGCTGCTGTTACTGCTTTTGCACGGTACCCGGAGAGATAAGGACGGCAATTTCAAGTTTGCTGATTCATTACCCGACGGTTCAGTAACCTTCAGCAAAAATATCCCCCCCTAAGTTACTTTCCTCGTTGAGTAATCTGTGCGTGAGTGACTCACTCAGTATCACTATGTGAGTAAGAGTGAATAAGAAACAGCATTTTAAGTATGTTAAAATGTCCCAATACCTATTTAACCCCTTAAACGCCTCAGAGGCTACGTTCACACTGCAGGGTATGATGCCTAATTTGGATTGTTTGTTAAAATCCCACTTGGTACGCGATCGTTAAGAAAACATCTTTTAATCGGTTACCAGAGCTGTTATGACGTCATAAATCTTCACATCGGCCAGCCATAGCATTTATAATAAGAAATACATTTTATTTCTTAGGCGGAACTCAAGGTCGCCGTACATAGTGACAAATACAATAAAACAGTTAAAAACATAAAATACTATTAAAAACAAATACATGATAAAAAGACAGTTATGGTCACAGTGCAAAAGCTTTTCTGAACAGATGAGTTTTGAGTTTGGTTTTGAAGTGTGGAAGAGAGGCAGAGTTGCGTAGGTCAGAGGGGAGGGTGTTCCAGAGCTGGGGGGCAGAGCGACTGAAAGCTCTTCTCCCCGTGGTGACGAGGCGGGCCGGGGGGTACACTGAGCTGGAGAGAGGAGGAGGAGCGGAGTGACCGAGCGGGTGTAGCAATATGAAGGAGGTCGGTCAGGTATGGGGGGGCGAGGTGGTGCATGGCTTTGAATGTGAGCAGAAGGATTTGGTAGTGGATGCGTTGTGCGGTGTGGAGCCAGTGGCGCTGTCGTAGGACTGGTGAGATGTGGTTTATGGAGGGTGTGTTTGTGATGATGCGAGCGGCGGAGTTTTGTACCTGTTGAAGTTTATGGAGTATTTTTTTGGGGGAGACCGAACACGAGAGAGTTGCAGTAATCGAGGCGGGAGGTGACGAGGCCATGAACAAGAACGGCGGTGGAATGAGGAGTGAGAGAGGGACGGAGACGGTGGATGTTCCGAAGGTGAAGGTAGGCGGAGCGAGTGATGCTGTTGATGTGGGACGTAAAGGAGAACGTGCTGTTGAGGATGACACCCAGACTCTTTACCTGAGGGGAGGGGAAGATGGCGGAGCTGTCAAGTGAAAGAGATAAATCGTTGATTTTATTAAGGGTGGATTTAGTGCCAACGAGTAGAAGTTCTGCTTTATTGCCATTTAGTTTGAGGTGAACCAGGATTTTATTTCAGTGAGGCAGTTGGTCAGGGAAGTGGGTGGGAGAGAGGAGTTGGGTTTGCTGGAGATATAGAGCTGGGTGTCATCCGCGTAGCAGTGGAAGTGGATAGAGTGCTTTCTGAAAATGTGACCAAGGGGAAGCAGGTAGATTATGAACAGTAGGGGGCAGAGGACAGAACCCTGGGGAACACCAGATGTGACAGGGAAGGAGTGTGAGGTGAAAGACTTGCGTTGAATGAACTGGGTGCGGTCTGAGCGGAACCAGGTGAGGGGCGTGTTAGTGATGCCGACGGAGGAGAGTCTGTCCAGGAGGATGGGGTGTGAAATGGTGTCAAAGACTGCACTGAGGTCAAGCAGAAGGAGAATGGATAATAAACTAGAATCAGCAGAAAGGAGAAGGTCATTAGTGATTTTGAGAAGGGCAGTTTCAGTGCTATGGAGGGGACAGAAGCCAGATTGGAATTGTTTATACAGGTTATTTGAAGAAAGGTGGGTATGAAGTTGTGCAGCAACAGTTTTTCCAAAAAGTTATAAATTAAATTTATGAAAGCTTTAATGTCAATTACCGCAAAAGCTGCTAAATCCCCCCACATTGTTATATTTCCACCACAAGTATTACTCCTACATTTATTTCATCTACATATTTACGCTCCTTGACCATGAAAAACAAAAGGATTTGAATGATTTAAACAATGCTAAAGATGCTAACATACTAACAAATAATAATAGCGTGTAATAGCACTGTTTGCGTAAGGACCTACTTCTGAAAATGATAAAATTGTTAGCATGCTAGCACTTAGTCTGATAGCGCTGATAGTGTCTGCTTAAATTTACAATAATCAAAATCAGGAATAAAATGTTAGTAAGCTCAAGTCAGCATGCAAGCAATGCTAAATGCTAACACCTACCATGATAGTGTCAAAATGACAAAAAATGTTAGTACGTTAATGTTACCATGCTAGCAATGCCAAACAGGTTAATGTTAACATGCTAACACCTCACATAATAATGCAAAGTGTTTATATGTGTGTCTAAGTAATAAAAAATGGGTAAAAATGCTACTATGCTTATATTCACATGCTAGCCATGCTAACAGGCTAAGGTTAGCATGCTAACACCTAACATTGTAGTTATATTAGCAAATAAAAGTAGCAAAAATAATGCTAATTGTAACCGAGGTCCCAACCGAAAGTTTGATGTTTTTGGCGTTCCAAAAATGCTGTTTTTCTGGCGGACAAGGGTGTTTGTGGAGAACCATGAAGAGCTAAAATCTCGACACAGGGCTGGTCGATTTTTGTACAAGAGATTCATTTTCTATTTTGTTAATATTGGTTTTGTTGCATACGATTTATTTTTATTCCAGATAACGACATACAGGTAAAACATTTTTACCTTTCCTTTTTTGGAAAAAATAAACTTATTTTTTTTCCCCACAGAAGATTTTCATTCCACTTTTTTGTTTTCAATAAACAACCCAAATGTGCATATTCATTTCACTTGTTTCTAAATTATACCAAAGAAATAGATGAGTGGAGTCAGCATACATTAACCAAAATAAAGTTGAATTCATCGTGATTTAGGTTTTGGCAAAACCGCCCAGCCCTAGGTGCACGTGTGGCGCACTACGTACAAAGAAAGTTTTCCACATACAAAGTGCGTACCTTTTGTTTGTTTGACATGACCCAGAACCTCTGCAGCTTGCAGATCAGCACAGCACACACCCAACTATCTGTGCATTTCTTGCATTTTTTTTTCCACGTAGACCGGCCAGCAATAGCTCGTATGACCTGTTGTGACCTGGGCTTGAGCAAGATCAACAAACCAAAACATTGGATAAGATGTCAACAAATATGTGCGTAACCAAGGAATATAGGATAAAAAACGACCCGCGAGTGTGTGCAACCCAGAGGACATCATGTTGTTTTGGGTGCGTCGGGTCTGGGTGAGGTTTAAAGAGTTCCTGACATGATTTATATACATTATATGTTTTGTTTTTGTTACATTGTTCAAGAGAACAGTAAATTTGCAAAAAATACATTTATAGTTCATGACGCCACGCATGACGAACCAGCTCTCAGTCTCGCCTCTCAGCTCAACGACTTGATTCGGTGTATTTTTCATGAAAATAGCAGTCCTAGCAAAACCTTGTGTTGCTGCTGGATGTGCACTTTCACGAGAAGCGTTTTGAAATGTTATTCTGAATGTCAAGGAGCCACAGAACAGAGCAACTCATGTCTTGTTTACTTAATGCCTTCTAAACACTATTCCATGATAGCAACAAGGCTGCGAAGCATTATACATGCTATTTAAACATCTTTTCACAGCCGTATGTATGTTTACAGTTTCATCAGGCTATAAAGACCACTTCATGCTCATTAACAAGCCGATTTAAAACAAATGATGGGTAAGCAACTGCAGAGTCATTTACACTTCATTCTCCGTTTTGAAGGCGACAAATCTTCTTCTGCTCTGCAAGTTCTCTGTTTCATCTCCAAATGGTTCTCCTCGGAAACTATGGACACATGACTCACATCTTGGTTGTAATCACCGTACGCCGCCGTGTTTGTTTACCTGAGTGATAGCACTTTGATGGCGTCACTTCTGGAAACGAGACTGAACAGCGAGGACTACAAACGTAATTTTTGCGACTTTGCTGTTGGCGTTCAAAGAACGCGCAATGTAGTAAGCACAAAGTACCTTTTTTTCTTTGGTTGTTGTAACGTTGGGTCCAGAGCAGAGTGAAGTGTGAAGGCGCCCTTAGATGCCCTCCTCACACAGCTCTGGGAATAGAAGAGGTCATTCCTAGGCTGAGTTACAGCACAGGCACATAGCGGCCAGAACAGCAGAGCAGATTAAGGCCAAGTTATATAACCTGGACGCCGTTGGAGCAGTGCAGCCTGTGCGTTGCACGCGCCAATAATGCACAGGCTGCATGATATATTGCACGCGCCGATAATGCACAGGCTGCATGATATATTGCACGCGCCGATAATGCACAGGCTGCATGATATATTGCACGCGCCGATAATGCACAGGCTGCATGATATATTGCACGCGCCGATAATGCACAGGCTGCATGATATGTTGCACGCGCATAAACCGGCTCGTTTGTTTACATACTGTTTCGCTAGCCGCCCTCGCGCACCGTACTTATTTACATAAACATGTACGTATTTACATGTCTCATTGTTGCTAACTAACGGCTACGACTAGTAAACAAGCATAAGTGTTTGTGTAAACAAAAACAAAAAAGTTAGCTGTGACCAACCTGTCCGTGCTAGCAAGGTAGCTAGCGGCGGTGCTAACTCGTCCTACCTCGGGATGGTGATGCATTTGGTGTTGACGTTCTGCGTGGTGATGGCTTTCTCCAGCTCGTCCAGCTGCCCCGTCTTCTTCAGCTTCTTCACAAGGCTCTTCACGGCTTTCTCGCACCACTTCTCCTCCTGGCCGTTCTGCTCCCCTTTCTTCCAGCCCAAAAGTCTCTTGACGATGGGGGGAGTGAAAGGCAAAATGGACATTTTGAGGTTTTTGAAGTTCCTCCAAATGCGTCCCAAATTTCGCCTATCGGGTAAAACCAGAGTTTGAAGTGAATTTTTAGGTGTGAAATAGGAAAGTCATGCCGATTGAAGTGGCTACAGTGGAGGTGAACTCCGTCCGCCTGACTGGGAAGCTCGACACTCAACTCCTCTGTAATGGCAGGCTGTGGCGTTAGTGCCCCTCCGCCAAGAAACCTAGTCCCACCTAAACTTTCTCACTTATTTCCAAACGTAAACCAGGAATACCGGCCCAAACGTCACACGCGGGCACACCAAACGACCACTAATAAATACTTGTTTGGATAATGTGTTCTGTAGCCGCTGAATACGACATAGTTTTTTTTGGATTTAGTTTTAAAGTTCAAACTCATCCGCGGCGCTGCTTCCACCATGTGTGAAGTTTGCATTGGGGTTGGGCCGATACTGCTCATTTTGGTATAGGTTCGATAACACGTCAATACAAGGTAGCATTGCCGATATTGAAACTTTGACTTAATTCTCATAAACTTACAGCAGTTTTTCTTGTGTTTTTTTTATCCTACTAAAAGGACTTTTTCAGGGATTTAATGCTTTTTTGTTTTCCTGTTAAATATTTTTTAGAATGTGCGGTGAGACACCCCTGAGTTAAGTGATATTTATACATAAACTGTCTAAGACTGAGACATACCTGCTGTAGCCGTGCCACCGAAATAGACAAAAGCAAAGAGTTTGTCTGTCCAGTATTTTTAGCACAAACGACACACTGTCCTTACAGAGGGTTTGGGGTGCATACCAAAATTTCCCCTCCAGGTCGATGCAACTATTTTTGTATGACTGTGACCTGTCAATGAGGGCACTGATGAAAGGACTGCAGTAAAAAAAAAAAGAATAACAGCCTTCTGACCGTGCAGGGAGAACATGACAGGAAGAGGAAGTGGTGGCTCTTTCAAGCTTCCACCCATGTGACATCATCTCGCAAAGCACCTTGTGCACCCCTGCCGAAATCAGAACTCTCTTAATCTGTGCCCGTCAGTGTGGATTGTAGTCGCTATGAACTGTCGGTGTGCAGAAATGGGAAAAAAAACAGCTGTAATTTTATCATTTTTTATCATGTAAAATAATATTAGTAATAAATATTTTTATAATAATTTTAATTGCATATTTATATGAAAATTGAAGACAATTTTGATGAAATTGAAATAGTTGGAAATTAAAAACAGCAGCAGAAATGGAAAAAAACTGTAATTTTATCATTTTAAGTAAAATAAATAATTTTAGAATAGTTTAAATTAATAGTATAATTTTAATATTATGAAAATTGAAGAAAATCTGGGTGAAATTGAAATAGTTTTTAATTAAAAACAGCAGCAGAAATGAAAACAAAACAGCTGTAATTTTATAATTTTTGGTAAAATAAATAATTTTATAATCATTTTAAAATAATTGTTTTATTTTAATATGAAAATTGAAGAACATTTAACGAAATAGAAAAAGCTGGAAATTAAAAACAGCAGCAAAAATAGGAAAAAAAACAGCCGTAATTTTATAATTTTGTAAGTAACAACCATTCATTTTATAATACTTAACCTAATAATTGTAGAATTTATGAAGAAAACTTTGATGAAATTGAAATAGTAGCAGAAATGGGGGTGTGTGGGAGCAGATGTAATGTTAAAAGAATAAACTAAAGTAATAATATGAATAACACAAATATTTCTTTATAATTTAAAAACAATTTTATAATTTTAATACTATGGTATGGAGAAAAAAACTAACAAAACAAATAAAGTTGGAATTTTTGGAACATTTCGCTGAGGAATGAGAAGAAATTTTTGCTTTGCAAAATATCAAAATGGTGTCCTCCTTTCACTAAAAAGCTTTGGACACCCACGCTCTAACGGGACGGCCGGCAGGTCACAGGACGGTGACGGGCCAAGACGGCTGGTTTGTTTTGGCGGGGCGAATATGGGGATGGAGTTACAGACGGGCCCAGCTAGGGGGGGTAGGGGGTGGAGGCATTGTGGGATGGAGTGGTGGGGGGGGCTCCTATGAGAAAAATTACTGAGCACAAAAGACTGAATGGGTGGCGAGAACCTAGAATTCCATGGATGAGAATGACATTGTGCTGCATCTGACCCCCGGGGGACCTGCTCCTCAGTTGTGTGTGCGTGTCAGCTGTTGTCCCACAGGAGAAGGAGGGGTCAAGAAGAGTAGACCTGAGCTTCAGTATGACACACCAGTAACACCAGGACTTAATATCTTCATCTGATATTAAGAGTTGATATCATTGATATCATTAATATTAAATGTATACATCATCATCACAATGGGCAGGAAATTAAGATTTTTTTTATACAGTTTAGGAATTTGAGTCATTCTATGAAAATAAAAATTTAAACATTAACAAAAAAAATATTTTTAATAAAATATTAATAGAAAATATAAATATGTAGACCAAAAATACAGCATTTTTTTCAAAATGTTATTTTTCAAATTGTTTTTTTTTTATACATATTTTTATCGTTTATGAGTTTCAAATATCATTATGCAAACATATGATTATGTATACATGTGGTTTCTCCCCACAAGAGCAAATTTCCTGTTAGCATACCTGCTTCATGTCACTGATAGCAGGCAGGATATTAAGCTGGAGATTTAAAAAGGGAAGCGGCGCAGATGATTTGGTGATGGGGTGATGACTCACTCGGGATTTCCAAAACGCGACGGGCATGGCGGTGTTTCGCAATAATCATCTGCAGATGTGTGACTGACTGACTCGGGAACACGGGTTCGATGGACAACAGGCGTAGCGCATGCTGACTTATTGAGCAGCAAATCCACCCAAAAATCCTAAAAAAAAAAAAAATACAGTGGAACGCCTGTTTTTACATACCAAAATGTGCCTCGGTTTACATACATTTTTCTGGTTAGCGTACGATACGTCTCATTAACACGCAGAGTCCGACTAGTTTTTGCACAAAACATCCTCAGCTTCTAACAATGAAGCTAGCTTGCTAAGTCACAACATGCAACTATGTAGCCCGTCTACAATGTCTGACTCTCAAAAATGTTACCACAAAACACATTTTTATAGTTGTACGGGCATAAATAGTCCAAGGAAAGCTAAAGAAGCGCTGACTAGCTAAAGCCTCACCTGAACTAAATAAAACCCTCATTACAGAGTCAACAGCAGGTGCGCTCTCCAGCTCACTCTAACCACAGTTAAGGTGGTTAGAGGCGAACTACAGTCGGCCGCTGATGACATCACAGACGGGCGCCGACCCCTGGTTCCCGTCTCCGTGCCGTGACGAGATGATAAGATGCTAACAAGGAGGTTTCGTGATAAAAGTACAAGAAGCAGACAGTTAATCGGGGCTGTCAAATGATTACAAATTGTAATCAAATTAATTAATCATAATTAATCACCATTCGCCTGTGTGTGAGAAACATGCCATAAGACGTGGCTTGACGAATTTTATATATATTTTGGTAATTAGAGCATAGAAAACCTTATGACTTTCCAAATATGCTTTTTAACATTATTAGAGACCTGAAGACATGGAATAACACCCCTCCTCCTATAAGTCGTTGTTTACAATGGATTGCACACCTAGTATGCTGCAGGGGCACGCTAATGAGCTAATAAGCTATCAAGTTAGCCTCGGATTTATCTATTCTAAACCTAAAGGAAAAGTGTGCTTTTGAAAAAAAAAAATGCTGCCCATTATCCACAATCCTTATGAGATAGATGGACGCGCATGCCTCTCTCTTTTAAATAAAATATAAAAACAGCTTTCATGGTCGTATTGATTTTACATAGCAACATAGAAAGGAATGCTACACCTAGCATTAGCTAACCCAAACTCAAAAACAAAAACATATATACATATACATTTAGATGTAAGAAGTTGGTGCACACCTGTAGGTAAGGAATGGAACCATACAAGCAACAACAGGCTTTCACTAATTACATAATCATCATAATAACATGGGCGACTGTTGTGGCCAGCTAAATGTCAACTCTCAACCCCCAACGTCACTTCCTGTCTCATTTCATGTTTATTATGCCTTATTTTCTGTTATTGTGTCAACTATATTGGGTAATAGAAGCGTAAAGGTGATTATAGGGGTGTTATTTTGTGTCTAGAGGGCTCTAATGTTAGATGGATCAATCAGTATTTGAGGTTACAGTGGTGGGAAAACAAAGCCTGACACTAGAGCGACCTCTAGTGGATAAAAAGTGCTACTACATGAAAAGCATTACTAAGGGTTCCCCTAAGTGTAAACAAACTAGACCACGACTGCAGAAAAATATAAATTAACGCTGATTAATTCATAAAAAATATGAACTCATCTTATTTGTATAAAATTTGTATTCATCAATTTTATTTATTATATTTATATAATGTATTTACATATACTTTTTATAATTTTGACATGTTTTTAAATAGTTGTAGTAAAAATGTTATACTTCAATAAACAAGTAGAGGGCAGCAAAGGCCAGCATTCAAGCATCGACTTTTTCCTAGAGCAAAATACATAACATTCTCCAAGAACAATTATGGTTACTGGTACATGCAAACAAACAATCAACTGAAACAGTTTGATGGTTTCAATAAAAAAAATGATGGTAAAACACTTTATTGAAATTTCCACTGTAAAGTATAAGACATAAAAGAAAAAGGTTTTTTAAGATGTGGCTGGGAAGCCCACACTCGCACTTTACCCAGCATGCCTTGCGGATGAGAAGCTACTATAAAATAGTCGGTGTGGTGCCGTTCACATTGTATATTTGGTTATTTTCGGTTGCCTTGTTTAGCGCCTGCAGGGGTGTCCACTTCACTGTCCTAAAATGTTTTCTTCCCCATTTCTGTTGTTTTTTAAATAAATACTGAATGGCATATGCAGAAGTACGAAAAACATACATGTACAGTTTACACAAAAGGCTGGAACAATACATTAGAACCGTAAAAAAAAAAAAAACAGCCTTCAAGAGCAGGTTAAACAGCCAGCGCAACAAAAGCAAGGCAATACAGGATGATAACGCTGCCTGGAGCACCGCTATTAAAGATACTGAAGCAAGAGAAATTCATGCTTCAGTATCTGAAGAACACAAGAACAATCAATTGAAGACTGAAGAACACAATTGATGAAATGACTGTGCCATCTAAGAACGAACACTAAAATCATCACACAAAACCTTCACACGCAAAAGGTAGGAAAGAAATATGGACAGACAAGTACCAATAAGAGTGTAGAATTTTTTTTAAAACAAAACTGCTTCCATCATGCATTGCTTCCCAGCTAAACTGCCTGTAGTTGAAAACTCACTTGCTAAAAGTACCAATAGGTGTAAAGAGGGTAGAATTTAAAATAAAAAAATTTTTCCTTTTTTTTTTTTTTTCTTTTTTTTTTATTTTTTTTTTACTCTTTTTTTGTTTTTTTTTTCATTTTAATTTTTTTTTTTTTTTTTTTTATTGTTTTTTTTTTTGTTTTTTTTTAAAATAAAAAAATTATTATTTTTTTTTTTTTGTTTTTTTTGTTATTTTTTTTTTTTTTTTTTGGTATTTTTTTTTTTTTTTTTTTTTTTTTTTTGTTTTTTTTTTTATTTTGTTTGGTTAAAAAAAACTGCTTCCCATCATGCATCGCTCATATTGTCACATGTACCAATAAGTGAAGTGGGGTTTTTTTCTTCCAAAAAACGCTTCCCCTCATGGGAAGTAGTTTTTTTTTTTTTTTTAATTCTACATCTTATTGGTACTTATAGCAATATAAGTGTAGAACGCTGGGAAGCAGTTTTTTTAAATTCTACAATTCTATTGGTACTTGTAGCAATATGAGTTTAGAATAAAAAAAACTGCTTCCCATCATCACGCATCGCCCATATTGCTACATTTACCAATAAGTGTAGATTTGTTTCTTCCCATCATGCATCACTTTCCAGCTACAAGCAGTTTTGGTTTGAAGCAAGTCCCAACAAGTGTACATTTTAAAAACGTAGCTGCTTCCCATCATGCATTTCTTCCCCGCCAAAAGCTTGTGGCTGAATGGGAAGCAATGCATGATGGGAAAGTATTTTTTTGAAAGCCATTTTTGCAACTTGTCTTGCATATTTATTAGCCACCTTTAATGATTTTAGTGTTCTTAGATGACACAGCGAGTCAGACAGTTCTGTTGAGTAAAAACTTCCAGTGAACGTCTTGAGTTCCTTTATAGCTCTTGATTGGCTTCAGCCAAAGAAAGAGCCATGGCTTCCTCACCAATCCGCAGGTAGCACAGTAAACTATTGTACAGAAGTACGCATGACGTTAACAACAATTAGGTAGGTGGACGTAGATACCCACACCATCGATGCTTAAAGCGGAATCGATGAGTCTGTACCCTAAAATCACCACACAAGAGTTATACAGATAATATATTCCCTCATGAACACAATTGTGATCTGCTAATTGCCGATATCAGTGACCATCGCCCAGTGTTTACAATAACACTTTCTAAATATTTACATAATTAAGCACTTCCTGTCTACCAAGGCAAAGAGAAATCGGCCGCAGATGATAAAGGTTCTCCCCAAGGAAACACACATTAGATTTATAATTTTAAAAAACACATAAGATACACAAAAATACACCAAACACAGACAGTGAAGAAAGATTATAGTCAATATTTTGACATTATTCCTCAAAAGTAACTTTTACCCAGTGGCAGATGCTTGTCATTCAAGGAAGGGAAGCTTGTTTTTCCCGGCTTACGTCATAAATGCCCGCAAAGCATGCTGGGTAGCTCAGCAGCAACAACGATACAAACAAAACATTGTTAATGTTAACTTCTCCTTGTTTACTTCTCTTCAAAGTATTTTGCAATCTAGCAAAAAAAATTGACAAACAGCAAAAAACAGCCCAATGCACATCATGACATTCATCTTGTAACGTGAGGAATTTTTTCATGTCGGAAGTACCGGTAGCTACTTCTCTGCTCATGTCATCCAATTAGATTAGCAGCAGCGTCTGAGGGGCGGGGCTTCTGCGGGGCTGTCTTCTCCAATTGGGAGTAGTAGCGCTGCAGCATGTCATTGCGCACTCACTGTACAGCGGGCTGCGGCGTGTCAACAAGTTCTGCTTTCGGCTCAACTTTTATCTCGTCAGACCACAGATTTTTGTCCCAAAAGTCTTGGGGATCATCAAGGTGTTTTCTGGCAAAACCGAGACGGGCCTTGATGTTCTTTTCATTCAGCGGTGGCTTTGGTTTCGGAACTCTGCCACGCAGGCCGTTTTTGCACAGTGTCTTCCTTATAGTGGAGTCATGAACACTGACCTTAACGGAGGCCAGTGCTGCCTGCAGTTCTTTGGATGTTGTTGCGGGGTCTTTTGTGACCTCTTGGATGAGTCGTCGCTGCACTCTTGGGGTCATTTTGGTTGGCCGGCCACTTTTGGGAAGGTTCACCACTGTTCCATATTTTCGCCATTTGTGGATAATAGCTCTCACTGTGGTTTGCTGGAGTCCCAACGCTTTAGAAATGGCTTTGTAACCTTTCCCAGACTGATGGATCTCGATCACTTTCTCTCGCATATATTCGGGGATTTCTTTAGATCTCGGCATGATGTCTCGCTGTCGAAGATCTTTGGGTCTACCTCACGTTGTCGGGAAGGTCCTATTTAAGTATCCATCCAATGCAAGCCCGGTACAAGGTTCTAGGTCTAAGGAGCAAATCTGGCCTGTATAAACACAGGAGTGCACACAATCTTCATGAAATACGAATGCCAGCCTGTATTTAGAATATAACAACTCATATTTTTCAGTCCATCATATAAAATGATGCCTTCGAGACCCGGGCTCAGATGTTTATGCTAGGCGGCCCACACAAAAGAATGGCACCGGCACGGCTAAGCTAAGCTAAGCTAAGCTAAGTGAAGCTAGCGGTTTTCTTACCACTTCCGTTGGAAACACACACGAACTCGCGGATGCGATGCTCTTTCCGGCAGCGGCAGTTGGCGCCTGCGATGCGGAAACGTTGAAAGTCAGTCCCCGAGAATTGCACAGTGAAACAAGGTCAGCCAGCCTACCTGTGCGCGGTAACAGATTCCCCGAGTGGCAGCGGCAGAGAGCTTTTCCGCCTAGCTAGTTCATTGGCTATCGTGAGTCATGTGACCAAAGCTGAGACCACTGATTGCTCGGGTAAAACCACGTGACTCACCAGCTCGATGAAATCTTTTAAAAAACATACAATTATATACAAATATGTATATAGTGTGTATATATATATATATATATAATTAAGTATATAATTTAATTTCAAATTATACATTTAATTACATTTATAAATTAAAAAATTACGTAGTCTCAACCAGTCTCCTATCTAGTCATTGAGGATGAACTGAGTAAGCCTGCTCAAAGACTGAATAGGACAGCTCCAGTCTAATCAAGTCCCCTATCTAGTCTTTGTGTGTGAATTGATAATGATTGATGGCAATGATTCAACACTTTACATGACCTCGTTGCACCTTTGCTTTTTTTATTAGGTGGGGTTTTGACTTTATTCTCGTAATATTATCGTTTTCCCCCAACCTCGTTCCCCTTCATCTACTTTTTTCATGGTTAAAAAAAAAGAAGCTTGCAGCTCTCCTCAGCAGCGTGAATCAAGAGCATGGCGCCAACAAACTCAAATCAGCTCCCTTCATCAGAAGGCCCAAGTGAGGGCGGAGCCTGCAGAAGTCCCGCTACCAACAGGAGGAAACCTGAGCTGGGTTGGTACCGCGTTGGAATTTACTGCCCTGCCATCTGCCAGAGCCAAAACCTCATTCTGGAAGTTTGGAAAGCAGAGTGGAGTGACAGCATTTCCTGCATCCATTTCGACTCCCACAATATGGAAAACATTTCAGCCTCCCAAAGAAGAAAAGTGTGCTTGCATTTCATGTTGGTATTGGGGCGGAATTATCGGTCAGCAATAACAAATCGAAAAGCAGAAAGGTCCTGAAGCAGGATATGCGTGATACGAACATGAACTACACCGCTCCATAAGCGAGGGACTGCAAACTTTTTCCATTGAGGGCCACACAGTGAAAAATGAATTTCCAATTTTCCAACTATTTCCACTTTTCTCTTGTAAATGTTCTTATAATTACACTTTATTTCCATTATATTATAACTTTCCCACCACCCAATTTTCCAAAAATTGCAACCTCATTCACTTTTTTGTTTCTTTTTAACATTTCATTTATTTTTTCTCATAATATTTAGTTTTAAATAAATATTTAATAATTAAATTATGAATTACTGTAATTTAAATTCATTCATATATTATTAATTTGTTCTATTTCTGCTGCTTTTTTATTGATACTTTGCAAATATTTCAACTTTCCTTCTGTAAATGGTCTTCTCGTGATCATGACTTCATTTTCCATAATATTTTGACTTTATTCTTTATTCCATTTCAAAAATTGTGACGCAATTTTAGAATACATTGTTATATTTTTTGTTCGTTAAGTATTTTAATAAATATGTTTTAAATTTGATATCAGGTATTTGTATTTTTACACAATACACATTATGGTAATAAATTAAGACAACAACAAACAACAACAAAATTTGAGGAGCCACTTGGGAGCCCAAAGATTTGGCTCCTTTTAGTGAACGGAGCCAAAAGAGCCGGGATTTCCATCACTAGTACTTTGATGGTGTCACTTCCGGGGCAAAAATAATAATTCTTTCGGCGCTGCAAAGGGGTTAAAACGGACTCGGGGAGTGTCCTGGTTGCTCATCAAAGAGGCCAGCACCCCCGGGCGGTGTCGGGGTGGTGGCTGAAAGAGAAGAAGGCCGCCTCCCCCCCACCTTCCCGTGTCTCTGTCTCCTTATAATTACAGCGTGGCTGACAGACACGCTCCTTAAAATGACAAAGCAAAGACGGGCTGGAGGCTCGCCGTGTCAATGCGGCGACACGTCCCGGACCGTAAAAGGCGAGCGTCGTTCATTCTGCTTCCTCGTTTCTGAAACGCTCGGGGAACCTTCCGTCGTTAAGCTAATTATACCTCAACGGGGATTTCGGACTTTGTAATCGTGGAAATAAAACGCTGCAGTCGGGCGCTATGAAACCGGCCTCACTTTTTCCCCTTCGGCAGGGGAATCGCTGAAATAATAGGGCATGATACGTGTCGGGTGAGACACACAAGCACCAGACAGGTTGGAATGATCCTTTTTTTATGTTTTATTTACGTCTTAAATGGCTTACTTGTGTATTATGTCTACTTTATTGGGTAATATGAATGTAAAGTGGACTATAGTGGTGTTATTTTATGTCTAGAGGGCTCTAGTAATGTTACAAATCGTATTTAGAAGGCCGTAAGCACTCGTCACGGTTGGGTACAGAACCACTTAACCTCGATAAAGGCGGTATTGCGGTAATAATATCAAATATTATATATGTGTATTAACAATACATCATAAATCTGTAAAATATAATGTAATAGTAATAATATTTATATTAATCATACTCTTTTAATATATATGAATATTAAAATCTCAAGTGGCCGCTTTTCTTTTGCACACGGCTGCAAAATAACCCAAAACAGGTCTTCAGTGAAGATAAAAGTCACCTAAAATGTTTACTTATCCCTTTCGCATTTTGGAGATTTGTGAAGTAAGTGTGTTAGCTAGCAAAAAACTACAGAGTCGACCACTGATGACGTCATAGACGGACGACGGCGCCGACCCCTGGTTCCCGTCTCCGTGCCGTGACGAGAAGATAGGATGCTAACAGGGAGGTTTCGTGATAAAAGTACATGCAGAAGACAGTTAATTGGGGGTGTCAAATGATCACAAATTGTGATCTAATTAATTGATCATAATTAATCACCATTTGCCTCTGTGTGGACCAGTCCAGGGTGTACCCCGCCCCCTGCCCAAAGTCAGCTGGGATAGGCTCCTGCGTACCCGCGACCCTAATGAGGATAAGCGGCGTAGAAAATGGATGGATGGATGGGGGCCTCTGTGTGTGAAAGATGCCATGACACGTGGCTTGACAAATTTTAAATATATTTTGGTAATTAGAGCATAGAAAAAAACCTATTTATGACTTTCCAAATATGCTTTTTAACATTATTAGAGCCCTAAATACATGGAATAACACCCCTATGGTCACCTTTTCACTCATATAAGTCATTGTTTACACTAGTATGCTGCAGGGGCAAGCTAGTGAGCTAACAATTTATTTTTGGATTTGTCTATTCTAAACCTAAAAAAATGCTGCACATCATCCACAATCCTTATGAGAGGGATGAACGCGCATGCCTTTCTCTTTTCTGTGCCTTCCGAAAATCTAGAAACAGCTTCTTTCCTGGGCGTATTGACTTCACATAGCAGCCAAGAAAGGAACTGCTAAATTTGACAGGAGTTGTTCATTCCCACACAATAAGGCCGCGAATTAAAATCGCCACCTACCGCCCGTCTTGCCCTTATCACCGCGGTGACAACGTCGCCGTCAAGAAAATGGCGGCTCCCCCACGAGGAGCCACTGGACTGAGGCTGACGCCGACTAAGATGTAGGTGAACTGAATCCTTCCATTGTTTCCCCGCCGCAAATTGTAACCCCCGAGAAGACGCTTTGGAATGTTTTCGGAGGAAAGCTCGTATTTGCGGCTTTTACGAAAGCTTTTATTATACACACCATTGCATGTAATACATCAACTCCGCCTTGAAAACGACCGGAACCTTCCGAAATCTTAGACCAAAACTTAATCACGGGTTCCAGCGAGCGTCTGGGTCACACAAAAATGTCTGCCTGCGTGTCTCCCGGCGAGGCTCTTTGGGGTTTTAAGGGCTTTCCGCTGCTTACGCGGCGTTTTCTTCTCCCCGCTCAGTCCCTTCAATGCAAATAATTGCCCCGCTGAAAAACTCAAACAGGATAAACACGCGACTCTCTCCCGCAAAATTCGGGCCCCCGAGTGCCCGATTGTGGTTTGTTGTGTAACCGCTGAGTTACGCGCTTGATTTTCTAACCACTGGCACTCTAACGCCTTACTGGTTTCCATTGCTGCTGCTTGCATTTGATACTTCAGCTCCATACACGACTTTCCACGTGTATATTCGGCGTGTCCCTGCACACTTGTGGATTTTTACTCCTCAAAAAAAAATTTCCACAGAAAAAAGGCAGTTTCTTTGTTCTCCTGGACATTCCAAATGGTTGTTGTTTTTCACTCTTAGTTCACTGGTTTTAATGTTGTTTTCACCTCTAAATGAAGGCAAAACCTTCATTCATTCCTTTTCTATACCGCTTATCCTCGTTAGGGTCGCGGGAATGCTGGAGCCTATCCCAGCTGATTTTGGGCGGGAGGCGGGGTACACCCTGGACTGGTCGCCAGGCAATCGCACGGCACATATAGACAAACAAACACTCACACTCTAATGGACAGTTTAGAGTCTCCAATAACCTAACATGCATGTTTTTGGAATGTGGGAGGAAACCGGAGTACCCGGAGAAAACCCACACACGCACGGGGAGAACATGCAAACTCCACACAGAGATGCCCAACGGAGATTCAAACCCTGAACCTCCTGACTGAGAGGCCAACATGCTACCCATTCATCCACAGTGCTGCGAAGGCAAAACCTATCCTACGCAATCTGAAACTCAGTGCAATCTGAGAATACTTTAAAAAAACCAAAAAAATACCTGCAATTTTACAAGAATAAAGTCAAAAGGTCATCCTTTTCAGAAAGTAACACTGATGAAGAAAAACAACCTAATTTTACCAAGCGTTATGTTGAAATAGTCCAGAAAAAAGAAAGACAAACTAAATAATAAAGTTTTGTTTTTTTGGTTTTGGAAAATTGGGTTGCAGAAAAAGCAAAGATGCTGCTAGACTAAAGGCAAAAATATTATGGAAATAAAGTCATAATTATGGGAAGAAAATGAACACAAAGAAAGCTAAAATATTAATATTTAAAATGATAATAATATTGCTATAATAAAGTATATATACAATAATATTGCTTTAATAAAATTATTCCTGTTCCTGTTTGGAGGGACATGGCAACATATTGCGGTGGATTAGTCCTTAGACCCGTGAGACATTTCCCATGAGATCAATAGTATCTGTACCAAGGATAGCAATATTAGTATCGGAGCGAAACTAGCGCGACGAGATGGATATGTTTACGTTTTCTTCTATGTTTATTTCCAGAAATATGCAAATAAAATCACATTTCTTGATTTTATGCCACAGAAAATTACACTCTGAAGATTTGAAAGTGGTTATGGCATGCAAGATGTATACACAAAAAATACATTCCGATATATTGCAATCTGCTAATTTAATTTCAATTATGTTTCACTCTGTGTGCACGCTAGCGGCCCCGCCTCCACCCACCGAGACAAAGAGACTGTATGACTGACAAAAAGGGCTCACTCGGCACCGAGCTGCCGAAAGCGATGCACAGAGTGAACTCTCTTCCCCCCAGTTTTAAAGGGACATGGCAATATATTGAGGCCGACAAAATTATCCAGACTCAAGTTTCCCTGACTTACGGATACTCAACAAAGACTGAAGTTTCAATGACTCACGAGTGCTAAACAAAGACCTTCATTTCACTGACTTGTCCGTACTCGACAACGATTCAAGTTTTACTGACTCATGGGTGGTCGACTAAGACTCGAGTTTCACTGACTTACAGCTGCTCGACAAAGACTCAAATTTCAGCGACTTAAGGGTACTCAACACAGACTCAAGTTTCACCGACTCACTGGTTCTTAAAATAGACTAGAGTTTCACTGACTTACGGGAGCTCAACAAAGACTGAAGCTTCACTGACGCACAGAGTGAACTCTCTTCCCGCCAGTTTGGAGGGACATGGCATCGCCGGTGAGACATTTTTTGTCTTGTTGTAATCTCGCGAGATCTCGTGCCACCCGCGGCGTCTACGGGCGAGTCGTCTACCGAAGAGGACTATTTGGTTTGATACAAATGCTTTATTGTGTGTAGAGCGTACTTGGAAAGAATGAAAACATGGGCGCTTAAAGCAGCTTTTCCTACTCCTTACAGTTTAAGTTTGCAAAATGACACTGAGAAAGTCTGCAATGCATATAGAAAGCATGAAAAGTGCATATTCTTGTTCCTTTTTTGTCTTTTGTCAACATGACACTATACATAAATAGTAAAATGACTCAAGTATTTACATGTATAATATATTTTATCAAATATAGATCAACTTTATATTAAATCTTGGCATCCACGCCGTGTGCCTCTGCTATGTGTGGCTGTTTAGTAGCACCTCCAACCAGCACGGACAGGAAGTGATGAACTGTCTGGAGTAGCAGGGGCCCCATCCTTTCGCAAAACTAATACGAACACTGTGGGGGTCCCAGGGGCCCTCCTGGCTTTCGGGCTTGATGCCGTGCTCGGCCATCCAACTGGAGCTCTCATAGTCAAACACCTTGAGAGAAAATCCCGGCATCACCCGCTTCACGCTCAGCCCCCCGGCGCTGAGGAGGTCCAGAGTGGGCGAGTGGACGAAGACCGGGTGCTGGCTGCGGTTGTACATCCACACACCGTCCGGCTCCCGGCTCAGCACGATGCCGTGGCCGATTTTGCTGCGGATCTGCTGTGCGCCGCCTCTGTTCCCTCCTTGGCCAGGGTAGCCCGGAAGCCCGTGGCCGCCTCGGTCGTCACGGCGACAGTGGTTGATGTTGGCACGGAGCTGGCTGAGGCAGAGGCCCGTGCCTTGAGGTAGGTCGTAGAAGATGCTGAGCGAGGGCTCGTGGGCTGGATAAAGGCGACCCACGCGTGTGCGCTGTTCCCAGTAGGCGACGCTGCACCAGTGAGAGCGACGTCCGCAGGAGGCCGAGGAGCCGAGGGAGGAACCGGTCTCTGAGGGGAAGGAGAGAAAGCGGGGAGATTAACTTCCATGCAAGCAATTCAGTTTGTCTTTCTGAAAATCAAATTGATGATCTAAATTGGGGTCATAAATTGCCGGACAGTATGAAGTGTGAAGCTTCTCCTGACTGCATCGGACAACATGAATACGTAGCGCCCCTGAACAGCCCAGCAGACTGGAAGAGTGTATCATGACTCACGGGTTAACTTGGTCTCTTACTTTGCCCTCCTACTGCTACCTTAACCAGAAAAAGGATACCAGGTGACATAATGTTACTCTAAACGTGTATACGCTTGTATAAAGATATATTTGTATAATGTATGCTTTTCACACACTCAAAACTGAAGTTTTACCAGCTTGGAGGTACCCAACAATATATCGAGGCCGGCAAAAATATCCAGATTCAAGTTTCACAGACTCACGGGTGCTCAACAAAGACTCGAGTTCCGTTTATGTTTATATATTTCATATTTATATTTATGTTTATATATTTCATATTTATATTTATGTTTATATATTTGAATATATTTCATCTATTGAGTCCTGGTTTTACTAATGAGTGCCCACTTCAGTCGGCGTCAACATATGTGGTCCTAAACAAGTGGGTACATAAATGTGCAAGCAATGGCTAGTTTCAATTTCAATAAATAAAATAAAATACAATTAATTTGAATTAATTTCAATTCAATTAGACCAGAAATGCTGCATTATTTTCTATATTTGAGGTTCCCTTTTACTGGACACCATCCATGAGTTGAAAGCGGCGCGCTAACGAGTCCACTTCCTCCTGGGACGTCCCCCGGCAAAGACGAGAGGGGCGGGAAGCATTCAGCTCTCTGTCAACCGAGTGCAAGCCTGTGAACCCTTGACCCCCCCCCCAACAAGACCTCATGCTATCAGCTCACATTAACTCCCACGCTGAATGATGCCATTATTTTTCCCCAGAGACTTTACTGACACAGAGGATTTAAAGACCCGTGCCCCGTCGTGGCCCCATTCTTGCCGCGTCCCGCCACCCGAGCACCCCTGAGAGGGAGTTACTTGGAAGTCGGACAGAGTTGTCGGGGGCGGGGGGTAGCACGGGCTAAGTGATGAGATAGCGCCTCTTGTGTGCACACACAACTTTGCCGTTCTGGTCTGACAGTGTAGCTATTATCACACACGCACGCAAACACACTCACACACACAAAATTGCACTTCTCATTTGAGGCCCACGTGTATCATTAGCGAATTCCAAGCTGGCAACTCCTGCGGTCTGGAGTTTTTACAGCTCTACAATCACACACACACACACTTTTACAGGCCCTGCTCTTCCCTGTAATAAGGTAACACGAACATGTCTGGGGGGGAAACACAGCAAGACTTTATGAGCTGGAGATTCAATTCATTCCCATGGAAGACGTTCGACAAAACGTAGTCGACTTCTTCAAGTGTCTGTCGATTTGGCAAGTCGAGTCAAGTCGCTGGTAAGTTCAGGTCAATGTAGACAAGGGCGTGGGGCCGTCATGTTGGTGCTTTGAGGCCCCAGACGCAGCCACGGATAAGTCAATACATCCGTTTAAAAAAAAAAACGTCATTGTTTTTTCTTGTTGTTTTTGTTAGTTCTCTTGTTCAACTGGATTTTTGGAATCCGTCGGACCAAATCAATATGAAGCAAGTTAGTGGTTCGGTCGGCAACGTATCAGAAAAGAGGTCCAAAAATGTCCCAAATCAAAGCCCCCGCCGCGGGGCCGTGGGTCATAAAAAACGCCCAAAAAAAGCACACTAACTTAAAACTGTTATTTCCAGATGCCTGCAAGGCATGCTGGGTAGTCCAGCCTCAACAACAATATGAACAACAAAACTATCGGTATCAAGACTATGCTAACTCCTCCCTGTTTACTTCTCCTCGACATATTTTCGCAGTCTAGCAAAAATGTGTCAAACACAGCAAAAGGTTGCGAGAAGGAGCACCGCAAGCTACCCAGCATGCTTTGCGACGAGATACGTGGGTATTGCATGTATTTGTACGCCCACATGGTGCCTTAAGTAGTTTCGCTGTTAAAGGTTTAAAAAATGAATTTGGACGGGCTCAATGGGCCGGATTTAGACACTTGGCGGGCCTAATGTGGCCCGCGGGCCGCAGTTAGCCCTCCCCTGAGTCAGACGATATTTACATTTACCAAATACCAAAATAGTCATCGTCAAGTAATCATCAATTCCTACTGACTGTGAAACGTTTGGAGCATTTCCTGAAATGCTGGCTTTTCAACGGTATTAAAGAGCAACATTTATGTTCCCGTAATTTTCACACCATTTTGTGCAGTCCTGTTTGTATTTTCCTTGCCGTCTTGGCGAGCGTCGGATGCGCTTGAGGCGGGCAAGTTTGTTTTTTTGTCGTTACTGCTTTCGCATAAATGACTCGTTAACATTAATATTTCCCCACACGAGGGGCTGCGGCATTTGGCATCTTTGTCCCCCCTCCTGACGTCGACTACACTACCTCGCATCGCTCCTCACGAAGCTCCACTCTTCTGCTAGCCGTTTGTGTGTATGCTATCCGCCCCCGCCACACACCGAAGTGGCAAAGTGACCGTATGACTGACAAGAGGTCTTACTCCGTAGCCTCTTGGTGCTGAACCAATGCACAGAGTGGGCCCTCTTCCTGCCTGCAGACACATAGCAATATATAAAAATGACTTTATTGATTGATTATCTGGTGTGTCATAAAACGACAAATGACTCATAAATACATTTTTCCAGCTAAATTTCCACTATTTTCCCTTATTTTTCCAGGACATTTCCCATATTTTGTAATGCATTAAATTGTGTGACTATATGCTAATAATATGGGCTAAAAACCGCCCCCGCGCCGCCCTTTGGGCAACCCTGCCCTAAACCCCTCTGAATGTGTCATTGTGGAAAGAAGTCAAAATTAGGCGTGTTGGGAAATAGAACACAGACATGCAATTATATTATAACGTAAACAAACGTCTCCGCTTGGATGACATCAGAAGAAGAACAAGACCCATCATGATGCACATGCGTCGGTTTTACCGTCTCTGCTGGCCATCGTCCAACAGGAGGTATCGTGAGCTGGCGTGAGAACGCGGCAGCAGCGAGAAGCTTGTGTGAAGTTCTTCAATGGAATTTTTTTTTTCCCCAAGACGGGTTAAAATGGGAGGTTATCAGTGTGTTTATGTTTGAGGAAGTGTGTGTCTGCGAGATTGCGCGTTGCGTGCCTGCATGCATGCCAGAGCTGGCAACAATTACGGCGTCCTGCAAGCGTTTAAGCCGGCCAACCCCAAAAGTGCAGCGTTTACCAATTAGATAAGTAACCTTTGTTGTTTTATTTCTAAAGCACTGTCTCTTAGTGCCAATCTTAGCGTGAAATGTTTTCTGTATTATGAACAAGTAGAGTGGAACCTGCTTGTGTGTCGGACAATTTCAGAGCCGAAGAGGTCAATTGTACGAAAAATGTGTCGGTAGAATTGATGACTTGGTCATAAGCAGGAGCCGTTCAAACCTTGCTGTTTTTTTTTTTTTTACTGAATTGGGATGACTCATCTCTTCTCACTTGTTTACTTACTCGAGTTTCTCAGCACGCACTCTGTGATTGGTGACGCAAATTAATCAAGTACCCAATTTAGTCAGCCGGACTTGTTGCGGATACTCTTTGCGACAAGCAACTCAAGTAAATTGAGTACCCGATTCACTGGAGGGGACTTGATGCACATGTTTTTTGCGACGAGTGAATTGGGTACCCGATTCACTGGGGGACTTGTTGCACATTACGCTTTGAGGCAAGTGAATTAAGTACCCGATTCACTGGGAGGGACCTGTTGTGCATGTGCTTTACGACAAATGACTCAAGCAAATGAAGTACCCGATTCACTGGGGGGAACTTGATGCGCATGTTCTTTGCGACAAGTGACATGGGTACCTGATTGACTGGGGCACTTGTTGAACATGCGCTTTGAGGCAAGTGAATCGAGTACCCGATTCACTGGGAGGGACTTGTTGTGCATGTGCTTTATGACAAAGTACCCGATTCACTGGGAGGGACCTGATGTGCATGTGCTTTATGACAAAGTACCCAATTCACTGGGAGGGACTTGTTGTGTATGTGCTTTATGACAAATGACTCAAGCGAATCAAGTACCCGATTCACTGGGGGGGACTTGATGCACATGTTCTTTGCTACGAGTGAATCGGGTACCCGATTCACTTGGGGGACTTGTTGCGCATGCGCTTTACGACAAGCAGCTCAAGTGAATCAAGTACCCGATTCACTGCGGGGAGGGGGGTGACTTGTTGCACCTACTCGTGAATTGGGTAACCCCAACAGCAAAAATGAGGAAAAATAGAGTAAAATGCCTCTCCCAAAGTGGACAGTAGCAACACACACGCACACACAAACACACGCACACACACAAATTCTACGTGGATATTATTAGCATTATATGAGCGTGGCTTTGATTTTTGACGAGCTTCCGCAGCTCAACGACTACCCCTGTTAACTCCGGCTCGGGGTAAAGGAGGCTTCCTTGCAGCAAACCTCAACTGGCAGGAGAGCAGGAATACAGTTGTGATGGGCGGAAAAAAAACAGCGAGCGAAATAGAGAAGCGGAAAATGAAAGAGAGCGCAAGAAGCTGCCAAGCATAACCGGCATTTGTGGAAAGAATGAAGGCAAAGACACTGCGAGGAAAAGTGGGAGTGAGGGAGACCCTTGTCCTTTATCCAGTGCCAAGCATTAGATTCCCCTCCAGTTATTAGACTCTTCCACTGTGCTGACTGAAGTGGGGGGGGGGAATTCACCTATGGACTATTCTCTGTCACCTCTAGGATGTTGTAGACTAAAACAAACATGGGCGAGGGCAGCTCCCTCCCTCTCCCTCTCTCAACAAATGCGACTTCAAATGCAGCACGCCACTTTTAAGCTGGCGTCTTCGCTATCTCTGCCATCAGAGCGCCGTTTTATCGCCAGACATTGGCTTCACAGTCTGCCACAAGACACACACACACACACACACACAAACGCACGCACACACAAACGCACGCACACAAGTCCTTCCCAGTTCTTCCATAAAAAGATCTTGTGATGTGAAACGTTTGCGGTGTGAAACCCTACGCTTCCTCTTTAACGGCGCAAATAAGCCGTGTCGTTAATAACTCATGTACGCTCATAAACGGAGGAAATGCTCGGTGCTCAGCGAGAGAGGGAGAAGTCTCCTTGACGAGGAAGAGAGAAAGCGAACAGTTTCCTGCATTCTCTGCAAGTCCGGCCAGTGAATTGTCAGGTCTGACATATCGTCGCCCCTCGCTGTTCCACTGCCTTTCCAAAAAAAAAAAAAAACAATAATAAATGATGATTGACTATGGCCTAGTATTAGTCCAAAAATATTGAAATACAAGTTATATGTACTTTATATGTACAGTACTGTGGTCACTACGCATCAGTAATGTTTCACACATTACATTACATTACATTTCACATTGCATGTAAATTGACATGCCGCATCCTCTCGTTCTGCGTGGAAGTGGTAAGTTTTTGACTTCTTTGTCCTTCCCCACTCTGTTTGAAACACTTTCTTAACTTTAAAATAGGGCTGTAAATCCATTAAAATAATTGATCATGATTAAGTTAACCGCATGTTGTCTGTTGTTAACTTATAATTAATCACAGTTAATCGCAGCTAGAAATAAACTATAATAAATTGAGTGAAAGAAGGTTGTCCTCTCATTCTGTTCGGAAGTGGTAAGTTTTTGGCTTCTTTTCCCTTCTTTGACACTTTAGTAACTTGTTACTTTAGAATAGGGCTGAAAATCTATTAAAATATTTAATTGCGATTAATCAAAATTTTCCCCCAGGTAACTCATAATCATCCTTAATAACAGATAGAAATAAGTTTCTACCTATAAAAATCTTATAATAAATCTGTCCTTCTTCCCTACTTTGTTTGAAACACTGTCTTAACTTTAGAATAGGGCTGTAAATGTGTAAAAATATATACATATAAACATTAAATGTCACATACAATTGTAATTATTAAATTTTCTTGTAAAATTATGCCTTTCATTCTCGTAATATTACAGCCTTTATTCTCATAAAATTTGAACTTTTTTCTTGTTTTTGTAACGCGACGACTTTTCTCTCGTAAAATTATGACATTTTATATGACGACTTTTATTCTTAAAAAATTACAACTTTTATTCTCATAAAATTCTGACTTTCATTCTCATAAAATTGACATTTTTCTAAAAAAAAAAACCCACTAAATTTTTCTTGTAGAATTCAGAATTCAGCTTTTTTAATTTTTTGTCGTAACATTTCGACTTTTTAGTCATAAATTGTTACTTTTATTCTTGCAATGTTACAACTTTTATTCTTGTAAATATAAAACTTTTGTTCTCGTAAAATTAGGACCTTTATTCTCGGAAAATTATGACTTTTTGAAATAAAATTCCGGCTTTTTTTTTTATATACTTTTTTTCACAACAATATGTGTTTTATTAAATAAAATAATTACTGTTATCTTGTAATGTTATGACTTTTGTTCTTGTAAAATTCCGACCTTTATTCTTTTAAAATGATGACTTTTTCTCATAAAATGACAACATTTTTCTTATACTAATACAACTTTTATTTTTGAAAAATTACAACTATTTTGTTGTAAAATTATGCCTTTCATTCTCGTAATATTACAACCTTTGTTCTCGATAAATAAGACTTTTTTCTCGTAAAATTACAAGTTTTTATTCTTGTAAAATTATGGCTTTTTTCTTGTAAAATTATGACTTTTGTGCTCATAAAATTATGACTTTTTTCTCATAACATTACAACTTTTATTTTCATAAAATATCAACAATTTTCTTGGAAAATTATGCTTTTCGTTCTCATATCATATCTCATATTCTTGTAAAACTATGGCTTTTTTTGTAACATTACAACTTTTTTCTTTGTAAAATGATTACCTTTATTCTACTAATATTAGGACTTTTTTTTTCTCGTAAAATTATGATTTTTTTTCCCCTCGTACTGTTACGACTTTTTTTTCCCGTAAAATAACAACGTTGTTCTCGTAAAATTACGACTTTTAATTTCAAAATCTCAGATGGGTTTTTTTTGTGGCCCTAACACTGTTGAACAAAAACTTACCACTTCCACAACTTTTTTCCCCTCTCGTCATATCAGACATGATGACGTAATGTAATGTAAGCCAATGTCTCAAAGTATATATAAATGTCAATACTACATATCACTTGTATTTCTATATGTTTTGACCAATTGTAGCACATTGTCCGCCATCATTCATTCATTTCTGAAAAACGGCGACGTGGCGAAGGAGCAATGACGGAACCGCAATATTTCGAGGGATGACTGACGCAAATCTGACACGGAGACTGTGAAAGCGGACCTGCCCCCTTCAGCCCCACCAACACATTCTTGAACAGGCCCTCTTTCTTGACACTTCCTTCCCCGCTCAGCCAGTCAGCGAGGTCAAGCTGACAAGTGTCTCATGGAGCCCGACGCGGGTCGCCTGTGCGGCCTTCGTGCCCCACGACCTAATTACACACACTTAGAGGAGGGACACGCCCACTTCCTCCACCACGTCGGCAAAAAAAAGCAATTCCGACTAATACCTGATATACTGTAGCAGGATGTTATCAATGTTTGGAAATTCTGGTCCACAAAAAGACTGGGAGCACGCAAACGCGCAGAAAAGTGACTGGAAATAGCGTTGCATGCGTGGGGGGACCTCTGCCTTGATAGCTTATCAAATAGTTACCTTTTATTCCCATCATATTTGGACTTATTTCTATTTAATTACTACTTTTTGCCCAGCCTGATTTTCCACAAAATGATGGCAGACCCGCACGGTGGCTGAGTGGGTAGCACATTGGCCTCACAGTCAGGAGGTTCATGGTTCGAATCTGCGTTGGGCATCTCTGTGTGGAGTTTGCATGTTCTCCCCGTGCGTGTGTGGCTTTTCTCCGGGTACTCCGGTTTCCTCCCACATTCCAAAAACATGCATGTTAGCTTAATTGGCGACTCTAAATTGTCCATCGGTATGAATGTGAGTGTGAATGGTTGTTTGTCTATATGTGCCCTGTGATTGACTGGCGACCAGTCCAGGGTGTACCTTGCTTCTCGCCCAAAGTCTGCTGGGATAGGCTCCAGCATCCCCGTGACCCTAATGAGGATAAGCTGTACAGAAAATGAATGAATGATGGCAGACCATCATGCTAGCGTCAGCCTTCCCAACATGCTAGCCAGTATTACAATACGCAGCCACTGAGTGCTACATTAGCACGTTAGCATTGCTAGCATGCTATCGTTAGCATAGTTACATTTTTAGCCATTTTCTTTAGTGTTAACCCAGCGCCACCATGCTTGGTTTTTTTAGGTAATACTTTAAAATTGCAGTATGAGGAGAATTGAGGAACAAACCTACTTAACCCTAACTACTACTCATTAGTTCTTCTTCGTAGTTCTTAGTAGTAACTACTCGAAAATGTACGTGACAGAGTCATTAGTTCATCATTAGTTCATCATTAGTTCCTCATTAGTTCATCATTAGTTCCTCATTAGTTCCTCATTAGTTCATCATTAGTTCATCATTAGTTCCTCATTAGTTCCTCATTAGTTCCTCAGTAACTACTGCATTTTTGTGTACCGTATCGTGAGACAAGAGTATGAATGTGAGTGTGAATGGTTGTACGTCTTTGTTTGTCTATATGTGCCCTGCGATTGGCTAGTGACCAGTCCAGGGTGTACCCCGCCTCCCGCCCAAAGTCAGCTGGGATAGGCTCCAGCATCCCCGCGACCCTAATGAGGATAAGCGGTATAGAAAATGAATGAATGAATGTTATTTATGCTAATGTTACCATTGCTAACGTGCTAACATTAGCATGGTAGCATCGTTACTGTTTTCCTGCCTAGAAACATATACAAAGACTTATCTACATATATCTTATCTATATAAACACTTACTGCTATCATGTCTGGTGTTAGCATGTTAGCGCTAGCATGCTCATATTAGCATAGTAGCATTTGTTTGACATTTGGAATATCAAAATGTGTTAATATTGTGAATATGAACACACTTAGCTCTACCGTGCTGGGTGTTAAACCCTGCAACGAGGCCTTTGTGAAAATGTACAGTAATCAGCGCTGACGCTCGGTCAAGGTGTTTGTTTCTGACGTAAACACATTTTCAGCAATTCCGCTTCACGTCCAGCGAGTCCAGAACGAGCCCAGAGCGTCCTTAATTTCATGGACTCAGTGCCTTTCAACATCTGCAAAGAATCTTTAGGTTCGGCAGCATGGCGGGATTCCATTAAAAGCCAAATTGGGAGTTGGCAGAGACTCTGAGGGAACAAAGGAAAGCCACAGCCGGTCCTGTAATTTAAACCTTATTTTAAATTGCAAAGGTCTGACAACACGGACCGGGGCAGAGTGCTGAAAAGACACAACGGGAGGGCAAGAGACACTCAATTAGACTGTGTTCGTTTGACAATAAAGACAGGCGGCGATGTTGAATCCGTACAGTCAGACCGAAAAAACGATGACGCGGATAAAGACGGAATGATGTGACTGAGAACAGCGGAACCCGTTTAAGTCCACATCCCTCGGATTGGATGACTCAAGCTGACCTAAACCGTGGATTTTTTGCACATTCTAAAAATATAACTTAACGAGAAAACTAAAAAAAAAGTACAAAAATCAATAGTAATATTATGGTTTAAAATTATATAAAAATTAAATTCAAATAAATGAAATAATAGTTTTTTTAGTATAAAGTTAAAAACATAAAGATAGATGTTTTTTTTTAAAGTTGCAATGTGAAAAACAAACAAAAAACAAATAAAGTAGTAATTTTTGGACAATTAGGTTAAACAATGTTATTAGAATACTGCCAAAATATTACAATAAAGTACAAAAAAAAAAAAAGCTGCATTCTAGCCATAAAAACTTTACGAGAATAACGTTGCGATAGCATGAGAAGAAATAAAAGTCATAATTACCAGAAGAAAATGTACACCAAAACAACGGAAATATTTGAAAAATAAAAAGAATGAAGTGGGGAAAAAACAGCGGTGAAAAGGTTGTACTTTAACAAGAAAAAGTCCTAAAAAGTCCCTATTCGGTGGAATATAATGTCATTTTAGTAGTAGTCATTTTACAAAAATAAGCCAAAATATGAAGAGAAAAAAGTTGCATTTTAATGACAAAAAGTTGTAATTTCACATTTTAGTAGCATAAAGTTGAAATATTGAAGAAAAAAATGTTTTTTTAAGTCGTAAAATGGAAACCAAATAACCCTTTTTTTTTGGAAAATTAGATAGAGTAAAAAGTTACAATGTTACAAGAATAATGTCAAAATATAGTGTTAGTAAAGTCATAATTACGGGAGGAAAATATGAATATTTAGAAACAAAAAAAGATGTCATTTTCCACGAATTACATCAAAATATGAGAAGAAAAATGTTGCATTCTAACGGGAAAAAGTCTTACTTTTACAATTATAAATATTATGGGAAAAAATAATGTCATTTATGTTGCAATAATACGAGTGTCACGTTTCGCTCGGCGCGGCATGGTGTAACAACCCCGAGGATGCTGAGAGCTGGACGTCAGGCAGGGGAACAAAGCAACGGCACGGGAAGAGGGAAAACTAACAAATAACAATCAGCCGACGCCCGACTGGCGCACGCACCTGAACATAAATGGCAGGGAAAACAGGTGCACGTAATTAACTGAGTGAATGAACCAAAAAACGGGCCAGAAAACACCCGAAAATAACAACACAGGAAAACCAACTAGAATGAAACCAAAACTGTCACGAAGACAAACATACAGATCGTGACAGTGAGAAGCAAAAAACAAAACAAAGCCGCAATATTATGGGAGTACATTTCACAAAGATTGTTTAAGAAGGAAGTTGAAATATTAGAAAAAAAACCACCAAAAGGAGACATAAGGATAATAGCCAATAATACTGTATGAGCTTCCATTTGTGCAAAAAAGGTTGCATTTTGCATAAAGAAGAGAGAAGTCGACCGCGAAAGAAGAGAAGAGCTTTGGTCTCGTGCCGAAGCTTTGAAGGTAAAGTAGCAGTTCCTTTCCTGTTGCCCCATCCGCCCTTCGCCAGTTGTTTTTGCATTTTGTTTCCGAGTAACCGCAAACGGGCTTTCGGGAAACGGACGTTTTGGGACTCAAATCCAGCGTCGTAAACCTTGCGTGGCGACCTCGGCTTAAAGGGTCCCTGATGTGATTCATCAACTTTGCTTAAACGTCTAATAGATTGTTTGTGATTGTGCCAGTTTCGAAAGCGAACGGTAAATTCCGACTTGGTTCAGCATATTTTGCATCCAAATAGCAGTCGTGCCAAAATGCCGTGATGCTGCCGGATCTTCACAGTGCCCGAATGACACTGTAACTTTGTTTTCTTTTCCGACAGATAGCTAGAGACTGATGGAGACCCATGTTGTATTCTGGTCGCCAGATGGCAGTAATGACGCAAAACCATACATTACTTTACCTTAACACTGCATAAAATTATGATAGAGTGGAAATAAGTTATCCTCCCGTTCCGTGTGGAAGTGGTAGATTTGTGGCTTCTGACGTTTAGAAGATTTACATTTGAGACTAACTGGTTAGCTTGCTAGCTAGCAGCCGTCTCAAGTCCTGCAGCATAAATAGGAGTGTAAAGGTGTGCCTATAGGTGTGTTATTTCATGTGTACAGGGCTCTAATAATGTCAAAAATTGTACTTCGAATGTCATAGACAGGTTTTCTATGCTGTAATCACAAAAATATTCTACTTATTAACACAATTAATTTGTCGCGTCAGATTTGGAACCAATATACATGTACCAACTGTTCAAAAAGCCCCAATTTTTGCATGTTTTGTCTTTAAGCTTCATCGATAACATTTTTGCGTCAAACATCAATCACATATGAGCAGGGGAAAAAATGAAAATTGACCTGCAGTATGACTGTAGCCTTAATTACACACAGACCGTCACTCTGGCACATGCCCAGACTGAGCTCTCATTCAATGTTTTAAAGGCTCGAAAGCACAGTCGTTGTGTAAACAAAAGGCAAAAGTGACTTGGCTAACACGTGACAGTACAGTAATGAGCCAAGTGACACATTCCCAGCAACTGCGAAGCACGGTGCGCTGAAAAACACTCGAAGCGGAAAAGTCCCAATGCTGAGGTTTTAGCTTTACGGTTGGTGAGTGTGAGGAAAAGTGGTGTGAAAAAGTGTCCCTGATTTCTTCTATTTTGCATATTTGTCACACTTTAATGTTTCAGATCATCAAACAAATGTAAATATTAGTCGAGGTCAACACAACTTAACGCAAAAGGGAGTTTTTAAATGACTGAATGAATGCAAAAATGCAAAGCTACATGGCCCTGCGTGGAAAAGGGATTTTAGCCCAGTAGTTCAGCCGTGTCATGTCCGACATGATAGAGTAAATAAAGGTTCACCTCCCATTCCGTGTGGAAGTGGTCAGTTTTTTTCTCCTTACTTTGATCTATTTTTCTGTACATAGAATCCAGGAATGCTCTGAACTCCTATTAGTCCACAAATATTGAAAGACAAGTCATATTTAGTATTCTGTTCAGTGGGTGTCGGTAATGTTACATTGATAAAACATGACATGACATTACCTCAGTGGTTCCCAAAAATTTTTTTGCAGCACCCCAAATTTGGAGATAAAATTATTTTCTCGGTCCCCCCTTCCAAAAAATATGGTGTAAATGAAAAGTGTTTGTGGTAGCCCCGCGTCCCCCAGTCGTAACGCCAGGCCCCCCCCTGGGGGGTAACCGCCCAGTTTGAGAACTACTGGATTACCTTAACACTGCATTAAGTCAGCCATGACATGATAGAGTGGATAAAGGTTCACCTCCCATTCCTTGTGGAAGTGGTTAATTTTTTGCTCCTTACTTTGTCCTATTTTTATGTACATAGAATCTATGAATGCGCTGAACTCCTATTAGTCAATACTTTTTTTTTTGTGCCCCTCTTTTGGAGTCAAAAATATTACATGCGCCCCTCTTCCCGAAAAATACGGTAACAATGACAAGTTGTTACCACCCCAGGGTGCGCGCCACCGATCTTGAAAACCGATGTTTTAGCCCAAAGCTAATGAGTGGTTGGGCCACCCTGAGCAGAAGCAACTGCTAATAAGAAAAAGTTTCATTGAAAAACTGCATTTTGTGTTCAGTTGTGTTGTCACTGACTAATATTTACTTTTTTTGTTGGATGATCTGAAGCAGCGAAGTGTGACTAACTAGGAATAACAAATCAGGAAGGGGTTTAACCATTTGCCAGACGGTTGCAGGTGTAAAAGGTAAAAATTTGGGAAACAAGTAAAAGGCATTGCATAAGGTCCTAGCAACGCGCGAGTCATGCTCTGTGTCCTTAGAAGCGTGTCGTGAAAAAGAGCTGTGATGGAAAATATTTGAGGAAATGGCAAACGGTTAATGGGCCAGCACTTGATGTCGAATTCCATAGTCTAATGTGTCTCGGTCGGCCATAAGAGCAAGTGCTGCACGCGTGCCAGCACGCAGGGCGATGAAAGGGCCCGTTCGTGCCAGACACAGCACACTTTGGATGCTTACTCTTTGCACTATTTTTACATCCAATGCCCGACTGATATCCCACAAATTGATTCTTCCTGTATTCTGCGCGGGAACCTAATTTAATATTCATGCTCACTGTCTAATCTGGACCACTGAGCCCCCGTGAAACGTTTAGAGAAGCTTGCCAGGCGGTGTCGGACCAACCCGGAACAGTATATCCGTCTTCCGAACCTCCAAGAATGTGCCTTAACTATTAACGCTGATATGTTCAAACATGTATCAGATGTCACTCTGTCGGACCCCCACCCCGGGCCTCTTACGCCCCGAGACCCCCAACCCCCACCTTCCTAACATTCCTGGGCTGTGCCCCATCAGTCAAAGAGCCAATTCATGGGGTTAATGCTGCAGCGAGGGCAGGCAGAGCTTACGGACTCCGTTGTCGGGCCAATACCTTGCCCAGCTTACAAAACAAACGGCATCATCACATTCAGCTGTGGCTTAGTCTCATTAATAACGTCTTTAACAAACAACAAGAAAAACGTCTGTAGTAAACAAAACATCAGCTCACACAGAGCGGCCGCAAGCAAAGCACCAAGCGCCGCAGTCACAAAAGGTCCACGGAAAATAGCAAAAGGAGGAAAGTGCATTAGAATAAAGTACTGGTTTTTCCCTCAGTAACTACTCTATAATGTATGTGACTTAGTCATTAGTTCATCATTAGTTATTTATTAGTTCCTCAGTAACTACTCTAAAATGTATGTGACAGCAATTAGTTCATTATTAGTTCTTTATTAGTTCCTCAGTAACTACTCTATAATGTATGTGACTTAGTCATTAGTTCATCATTAGTTATTTATTAGTTCCTCAGTAACTACTCTATAATGTATGTGACTTAGTCATTAGTTCATTATTAGTTCTTTATTAGTTCCTCAGCAACTACTCTAAAATTGCAGAGAACAATTATTCAAACGAACAAACTGGCAACAAGCTGTAGTTACACAGAAACCAGAATTACTCATCATCAGCAGGTGCGCCCCACAGCTGCCTCTAACAAGAAAAACAAGTATTCAGCACTAAAAAAATCGAACCTCGCATAAAGGCTGTGGTTGGTACATCACTTCTTGTGTCTGTCCGGTGTTCCGAACATCTTCTCCTCTGATTTTGGATCGACATTTGCAATAAAATCGACTGTTCCACCCCCAAAACGAGACATCCTTCGGGCGTCGCGTTTTGAACTAAATCTGCTCGGCCCATCGTTGCCTTGACTTAGCCCAGAAATAAGACGGTGAAAATTGTTAAGTCTGACTGATTTGGTCCAAATACAGCCCAAAAATCGACACTTTCCCACCATATTTAGGCGGGAAAGGCACGTCCTCATGATCCGTTCAATTTTCAACCAAACGTATGGTAATGACAACTTTTTAAGGAATTTTTGCTGGGTGGGTTGTAACTAGGGTGCACCCACGACAATGCCGATCTGGAAAAACCCAACAAAATTGGCGTTTACTTGTTGTTTGGATTATGACCTCTTTTTTCTTCAATATTTCAACTTAATGCTACTAAAATTCTCCCCATAATATTGCAACATTATTTTTCTCATTAGGTTACAACTGTACACTGTAAATATTTTGACTATATTTTTAATAAAATTACCGCGGATGTTTCCATTTTTGCTGTTGTTTTTGTTGTTGTTTTCTTGTGGAATGATCTCTTTAGAATGTGCTGAGGGCCAGTAAACAAAAAGCGCACCCCGACACCCTGATATAGTGAGACTCCAAACGACTAAGCACGAACTGGACAGAAAAGTCTATTTTATCCCCATCCCAGTGAAAATATGCCAACCCGGACACAGATTGCACTCAATAATCCTAAACGTCGTACTAATACCATTCTAAATTCTGTCACGAAAGAAACATCCTTTCAGCTCAGTGCAAGCTTGTGCGTGTGTGCATGTTTGTCCCGGTAGAACCCCTATTGAGCACACTGCGCCGATCTTATCGCTAAGTCATGGCACAAATTCCTCTCTCCCTGACACACATGCACACACTGGCAATAAGCAGCTGAAGGAAAACGTGATAGAGTCGCTGAAGTCGGCTAAAAAGTGTCCTGTTTCCAGCATTGCTGGGGTTTTGAAGGGAATGAGTACTCATTGAATGATAAAAGGGGTCGGGGGCAAAGGTTTGTATGGACCACGCCCTGCTGAACCTCCACTAAAAAGCTGGCTCCCAAGGAAAAAAGAGGCACTTCTGTCATGAAAGGAAGAGACGTCAAGGATCACCCTTATTGATAACTTGATCTACTTCCTGTGATCCAAACCGACACGGCGCAGATCTCATCATTTTTTGGGTGCTCTTTTGACTCTGACTCTTGGCTCCACAAGGAGCTGTGGTGGTGGTGGTGGTGCGGGGGGGGCAGACCACACACACACACACACACACACAGCATGTCTGTAAGGGAACTGATCTTGTTCTGCTTATGTCGCCAGGCGCACAATCGGTGGTCCCTCCCGCCGTGGTTCACCTTGAAAACAATGACTCCTTTCCTTTCACTTCCGCCCAAAACAACACCTTTTAGTTAGGAAGTGTGAAATTCACCTTCTAAGTCATAAAAGGTTATAAAGCCATTTCTAAAGGGTCGGGACTCCAGCAAAACACAGTGGGAGCCAGTATGCAAAAATTACAAAAACATGGAACAGAGGTGAACCTTCCCAGGGGTGGCCACTAACCGAAATTTACCCCAAGGTCACAGCGATGACTCATCCACGAGGTCACGAAAGACCCCACAATAGCATCCAAAGAACTGCAGGCCTCACTTGCCTCACTTAAGGTCAGTGTTCATGACTCCACCATAAGTCTGGGGCTGTTTTGGTGCTTCAGGACCGGGAAGACTTGCTGTGATAAATGGATACGTGAATTCTGCCGTCTAGCAAAAAATCCTGAGGGAGAATGTCCGGCCATCTGTTGGTGACCTCAAGCTGAAACCAACTTGGGTTCTGCAGCAGGACAATGATCCAAAACACACCAGCAAGTCCACCTCTGAATGGCTTAAAACGAAATGAAATCAGACCTGAATCCTACTGAGATGATGTAAAAAGGCGCTTCATGCCAGAAAAGCCTCCAGTGTGACTGAATGGCAACAATTCTGCAAAATTCCTCCACAGCGCTGTAAGAGACTCATTGCAAGTTATGGCAAACGCTTGACTGTAGTTGTGCTGCTAAGGGTGGCCCAACCACTTATTAGCTTTAGGCTAAAATCTCTTTTCCACGCAGGGCTGTGTAGCTTTGCATGTTTTTTCTCCCTTAATAATAAAAAGTTTCATTTAAAAACTGCATTTTGTGTTCAGTTGTGTTGTCATTGATTAAAATTTACATTTGTTTTGATGAGCTGTAACATTTAAGTGTGACAAACATGCAAAAAATAAGAAATCAGGAAACAAACACTTATTTACACCACCGTATATCAATAAATAATAAGTCATGTTGTTTTGTGGCCTATTATTAGTCCAAAAATACGCATTTTGAACCAAATGTTACATTTTCTGCCTAAATTTCAGAATTTTTAAGCCTAAAAATGGCTACATGAACTAAAATCCAAATACAAACAATAAAGAAGCCACATTAAAATTGTGAATGTAGTACTAATCTAAATAATGATAATCATCATCATCATCATGGGCTATTGTACACAACACACACAAGTACAAGTCTTATTTACGTCTTAAATGACTAATTTTCCCTGGTTCTGTCATCTATAATGGGAAATACGAATGTAAAGGTGACTATAGGGGTGTTATTTCATGTCTAGAGCGCTCTAATCATGTTAACCAATGTATTTAAACAGGTTTTCTGTACACTAGAACTACAAAATGATTCCATTTATAACTATAATTCGCGGAAACTCACTTATCGCAGTCGGGTCTGGAACCAATTCAGCGCCATAAACGAGCGCTTACTGTATATTTAAACATGATATACTGTACTCATACGGAGGGGGGGAAATAAGTATTTTATCCCCTTGACCCCTTTACATAATAAATAACGCTTATGGTATTTTTGTTGAAAAAAAACACATTGTTATTATAGTCCACAAAGCTTACCGCACTTTAAGTGGATCATGAATTTGTGTGCACAATGAAGTGAATTATTTCTTTGTTTGGAAAATACAAAACCTTTTTAATTTAATTTATTGTGTTTTATTTTATTTTATTAATTTCCCACCCATTTTGTATTCATTATTTTTGTGTTTTATATCATATTATTTGTATTATTATTCTTTTGGAATTTTTCTTTTATTTAAAACAAAACATATTTCTTGTTTCCTACTAGTGTTACACATTTCATTTGATTTTTAGTGTTATTTTTAATATTTGTATTTTTTCCTTGTCCTCCTCACAGCACCAGCTATCATTTTTGCAGCTTCCATTTGCTTGGTGATATTTTGTTTTCAACGCTTTTCACGTAGGAAGTGAACCCGATTTCAATTCAAGCTAACAAAGTGTAACCACGTGATGTTCTTGTTAGGAACGTTAGACTAAAGCATACCATAGCCCTACAAATGAGCATGTTTTGGACAGTAATAAATCACGTGTTTTACTTTTTTTTTTTCCTCAAGAAAAAAACTTTTTTTCCTTTGGTTGAAGGAGGTACTTAAATATCTCCACAGGGGGGTGGAGGACCACTGGCTGTGGAAGACCCACATACATAAACGATTACATTCCGGCATAAAAATAGTGTTATTGCTTTGCTAAACTCCACCATGGCATCATCTGAGAGAGGGGTTCTTATGTGGGACACATCCTGGGACCCACATTTTCCCATGGTGTATAACGTGGACCCACTTTTGCAGAAGTCAGAAACAAGCTGCTAGATGAATAGGCTGTATTAGGCTGTAACCAAAAAGTGTGACAAAGTGAAGCCATGGAATTACCGTGCAAAGTGCTTCGGGCAGCCAGAGGTCTCTGGCAAAACTCTTCAAACGTCGCTTTGCTGGCATTTCTGGTGGCTGATAAGCTTTTTTGTGCGGTCCTAAATGTTTTCTCGCCCCCTCATCGTGGAGGACTTGGCTTGGGAAGTGAATGTTTGTTTACAAGTGAGCTAGGGGAAGTTACGACAGGTGATCGCGTTCTTTGAAATGATCGGAGCTGTTTTCAATTCCCCAAAATTAAGACTTGATGTTAAAACCCGTCTTGCCTACAATGGAAAAGTAACAGGCCTTACTTCATAACAGTCTCTGCGACAGGACACCGGAGAAGACCCGGATACTGTATCACGTCCAAATCCCTATAAAAGCAGCGCTGTGTCCACGGGGATCACCTGCAGCCCGGCAACAGCCGGTGTCGGACACGCTCGACAAGACGGGGACGAGCACATCAGCCGCGTCTGGGATGCGTGCTTCGTAGGTTTCCCTCAATCTTTCAGCACCTTCCACCACCCAGTCCAGACAGGCGTGATGGAGTGGATTTGTGGGATTGCCTTTTTTTTTTTTCAAATACTACACGGACCTCTGCAGCCGACCTCAGCACTTAAACAAATAAAGCTCCAGTTTCATCATCTAGAGGGGGCTGTTTCCTGTCCGAGCGCAAACCTAAGCCCCCCCCCTTTCCACATATACACACACAAATTCTACACCTAAGCCAGATCAGCCACCCCCCACCCCCGAAAAAACGCAAGTCTTTTTCCACCGCTCAATTGCCGAGAGGAATGGAGGGATTTGAGGGAAGAAAGAGGGGGGATGGGTGCTTGGCGAGGCAAAGGGGATTGGGTGTATGCATGGGGATCTTATTGCAATGAAATATTTGGCTGTGGTGGGGAGAGGAATTGAGAGATGGTGACGAGGTGGGGGGGGTGGAAGGCTACTTTTGCAGCGTCGGGATAGCGAGAGACCCCAAACACCCGCAAAGGCCCCCGTGCCTTGCTGACAATAGACGCTTTATGCTGCGGGCTTTGGGGGTTATCTTAGCTGCCTTGCAAAATAGGAGGGAAGCAACGTCGACACAATTTATGTCGCGGGTGCGCATACACCCCTGGAACCCCCGATGCTTTATTTGCATGAGACAAACTAACAAAACATCGCGCTCACCTGTGTGGGCTGCTGGCGTGACAAGGGGGGGCTCGGTTTCAGTGTGAGACAGAGGAGGAGCGTCTGGAAGGCGGAGGGAAAGCACAAACGTTGTGAGACCTTCGTCTAGTCAGTACATTTCACACGAGTCAAACGTGAAGGATGCGTAGGATGCTGTGCAGGCCCACAAAACAACAACAAAGCAAGCTGGTGTATAATCACAAATAATAGTATAATCTGTTCGCTCTTCATATACAGTTGTGTTCAAAATAATATCAGTCCAATGTGACTAAGTACTGTTATTTCTGTAGTTTTAGAATGAAATCAGAAGAAAACTGAAGACTACTATCAAAATGAATGGAAGAATAACCAGAATGGCAACCACTCAGCCAATGATCAGCTCCAGGATGATCAAAAACAGTCTGGAGTTACCTGTAAGTACTGGGACAGTTAGAAGACATCTGTGTGCTAAGCTAATGTATTTACAAGAATCCCCCGCAAAGTCCCTCTGTTAAAAAAAAAGCCTAAAGAGAAATGGACGATCATTTTGTGGACTGATGAGAGTAAAAATGTTCTTAATGAAGACAGTGAAGCATCATGATAGGGGCTTGTTTCTCCTACTATGGTCCATCCATCCATCCATTCATTTTCCTCCGCTTATCCGGGTCCGGTGTTGGGCCTATTTATCCCATAGCAGGGATCATGGATCAGTTTGCATATGTCAAAATACTTGAAGAGGTCATGTTGCCCTAATGCCCTTGAAATGGGTCTTTCAACAAGACAATGACCCCAATTACACTAGTAAACCAGCACAATGTTGGTTCCAAACCAACAAAATTAATGTTAAGGAGTGGTCAGCCCAATTCCCGGACCTTATTCCAACGGAGAACTTGTTTGCCACGTAGCAATAAAAATATACTAATAAGAGTGATTCATCTGGTTAGTCACATTGGACTGCTACTATTTTGAACACTACTGTGAGTATTCACACATCTCTTGGTACTCTTTATATAAAAAAAAGGCACTCGCGACAAATCTAGGCCATGTCCATACGGGAACACTCCTGAGATTTTTTTTTTTATATAATATGAAATTTTGGGAATGTAAAACAAAAAAACGGATGGACGGAGAGACGTTTTTCACTCACTTTTTGCTAATCAAATTCTTCGATTACGTCATTATGTACCCCCCCCCACTGTCCCGCCACATATAGATTGCAGTCCTGTGGGAGACACTGAAAGGTCCTACAATTAACATATTGTATTATTATAATATATAATATTTTTGTCAAAAACAAACGTCAGCATGTAAACAGACCCGTGATGAGCGACACCAGTGATTTTGTTTCCCACCCCATACTGGGTCAAATTCAGGCTGGTATTGGCGATACCGATCCGACACCAATGCTTTGTATTTATATAGTAAATTTAATTTCTTAAATAAATAAAATATGGGGGCCGCACGGTGGCTGAGTGGTTAGCACATTGGCCACACAGTCAGGAGATCTTGAAAAACCTGGGTTCAAATCTCCGTTGGGCATCTCTGTGTGAAGTTTGCATGTTCTCCCCGTGCGTGAGTGGGTTTTCTCCGGGTACTCCGGTTTCCTCCCACATTCCAAAAACAAGCATGTTAGGTTAATTGGAGACTCTAAATTGTCCATGAGTGTTTGTTTGTCTATATGTGCCCTGCGATTGACTGGCGACCAGTCCAGGGTGTACCCCGCCTCTCGCCCAAAGTCTGCTGGGATAGGCTCCAGCATCCCCGTGACCCTAATGAGGATAAGCGGTATAGAAAATGAATGGGGGGGGGGGAATAAAATATGAATTTAATACATTATTGTTTGAAATACTGCAGATTCATAATTATAGTCAACGGCAAAGAATGATTAATATTTCCATAATTTACTATGTTTTTCCCCCATATTCTTACATTTACGATCTGACCGGTGCAATGAAACATACAGTATGTTGTTTCCCATATTTTCATTTATTTGTGGTGGATTGACATGCATGCATTTGGACCGTCACAAATAGATTTGGTTCTCCTTTTTAAAAAAAATGCATACACTTGGCGCTACCCTGGTTCATGAACACATTATAACGGGACTGTCTGTGTAGCTTGTCGTAACGCACCTCATACGCATCTGAACTTTCTTCAGTAATATAGTGAGCTACTAGACGTACATTAGCTTCAAAATCAACACACATGGAGACCTGGGTTTTTTTTCCCCGACTCAATGATGCCGACACCTGCTTTGTCATGTGACTGCGGCCAAACTCACCTGGTGGCTTGTGTTCATCCGAATGGGACACAGAGTACGGGGGTGGAGGTGACTCTGTAAAAAATACAAAAAATAAAAAAAGTTACACAGGTTTAATCACACACTTGTATTACTTCACGGAGAAATCCCTCGTATATTTTCCTGTTCCACCTTCTCCCGCTGAGCTCGGGTCTATCATGACTCCTCCAGTCGCAAGCTCTACCCCTTCAGCGCCGACACGGAGCGCACGGCCCCTTTAAGAGCAGAGCCAGTAATTGCCGAGTCCTCAGTCGAGATACCGAGCGAGTCAGTCTGGCGCCAGCGCTATGCAAACTGTATATTATCGGCACTCCTCCGCCTAAATAACAAGCGGAGGACCTCCTTGTCAGAGAAGAAAAACCAGAGCCTCGTTTGCAACTTGAGAGCGACCTTCAATGGGATTATGTGGCAAGTTCTCTGTGCACATTCAAAACAGTCTGTAACTTTTTCAACCGCTTTCTCATGTGCTGAGTCATAAAAAGGCAATAAAAACATCGGCCGGGGTTGCTTGTTTCGTGTCGCAATTGATGCGGATTCTCATCTTCGGCCTCATTCTTGGAGGATTTACTCCAGAATGAAATAGAAAATGTTGACATTTAATCAACAAACTGCCAAACGTCATATAAAAATAACTAACTTGGCCAAAAGCAATCCAATATGCTAACAAGTTAAATATAATTCAAGAAAAAAAACATGTCTGGTTTGTGTTACTAGCGTCAACATTTTTCCTCCTTTTCTAAAAATAATTTTTATTAGCAGTAATTGTATTTTTACCACGCGCCACATGGGCCAGTAAGAAAATAGCAGCGGGACACAAATGGCCCCCCAGGGTGGACAAGGTATGGACTGATGGACGGACAGACTGACCAATGGGCAGACACGGACATAGGTAGGTAGTTAGATAGACGGAAGGACTGACGGAGAGACTGACCGACAGACGGTCGGATGGACTGTCGGACACATACTTAGGTCGGTAGGTAGACCTAATGACCTGAGGGACTGACCGACAGACAGATGATCAGCTGGACGGTCAAACAGACACTGACACAGTAGGTAGGTTGGTAGGTGGGTAGATGGAAAAATGGATCGATGGACGGACAGACTGACTGGCGGAAGGTCGAGCAGACAAACAGGCACTGATGTAGGTAGATAGATAGGTAGGTAGGTAAATAGATAAATGGATGGACCGACAGACGGTCGGACGGACGGACACAGACTTATGTCGGTAGGTAGATGGATAGATGGCTGAATGGACAAACGGACTGACGAATGGACGATCGGCTGGACGAACACAGACGTAGATTGGCTGGTAGACAGATTCACAGCAGGTAGGTAGGTAGATGGATAGAAAAACAGATGGACGCACGGGCGGACAACCAGACCAACCGACTGACAGAGTGAACAACGGATTGACAAACAGGCGCTGATGTCGGTAGGTAGGTAGGTAGGTAGGTAGGTAGGTAGGTAGGTAAGTAGGTAGGTAAGTAGGTAGGTAGGTAGGTAGGTAAGTAGGTAGGTAGGTAGGTAGGTAGGTAAGTAAGTAAGTAGGTAGGTAGGTAAGTAGAAAATATGCATAGATGGACAGACCGACTGATTGACGGACGGACAGTCGGGCAGTGATTTAGGTAGGCAAGTAGGTAGATGGATGGTTGTAAGATACATAGTAGGTAGAAGAAGAAGATTGATAGACAGACAAACAAAAATGGACGACCAGACAAACGCAGATGTAAGTAGGTTGATGGATGGATGGATGGATGGATGGATGGATGGATGGATGGATGGGTGGATGGATGGGTGGATGGATGGATGGATGGATGGATGGATGGGTGGATGGATGGATGGATGGATGGATGGATGGATGGATGGATGGGTGGATGGGTGGGTGGACTGACATACCGACCAACCGGCACATGCAGGTAGATGGGTAGATATCAGATATATACTTAGGTTGATAGCTCGCTAGATCGATTGATTGTTGGATTACCTGGCCCACACAAACGGCTGTAGTGGTACGGGTTGCAGCACACCTTGACACCGTCCGGCCCACCGAAGCTCTGGCAGTGGCTAAGCGCTTTGAGGCGGGCTGATGGCGGCAGATCCCTCCATCGGTACATCTGACACAGGAGGTGCTGAGATGAGACGCGGTGAGCCCCGGACCGCAGCTCAGCGCCGGGCACCATGACGCACTCGCTCGCCACCCCGCCTTCGGACTCCACAGCCTTCAGCAACACGTCCAGACTTCTCTCGGGGAGTTTTTTCAGAAAAGCATGAGCGATATTCAGCAGGCCACACTCACAGCTGTCTTTCTGGGGGGTCCGGGGTCTGAGGTCCCCAAACACACAACATGTCACCGGGCCACCGTCCTCATCTTTTGCTCTGCGGCCCGAGGCGCACATGACCCCGGGGTCACCGTCGGCTTCCTCCGCGGGGTCCCCAGCCTCCCCCGCGGGGACCCCGACGCGTGTCACCGGCCCCTGCTGCTGTCTGTGCGGCCCGGAGCCACACGGACATCCTCCCTCGGCTCGGCCGCTTCCATCGCTCTGGGTGACCGCACGGCTTCTCCACAGTCGCCGTACAAGTCCGGAGCGTCTCGACCGGAACATACGACAACCTAGACCGTCCTGGATGCGTCGTGTCGGTCCCGTCCGGCTCTCGCAGGGCGCCGCATGGATTTAGACTCGACGTCCAAGACGTGTGGATGGTGCGCGGTGCGCACACCATGCGCGACCCGGGCTGGTCGACCTCAGCGGCATGAGAGGGCGTTCAGTCCTGGGGGAGCCTCCGCAGGAACCACGCACACTATTCCGACTCTTCACCTCCACGCACGGTGACCACTTCCCAGCATCTCAGCATGTGAAGGAGAACATCCGAGAAGCTGCCAGGACCCCGGCGCCTCCTGCTTTGAGGACCCCGACATCCATGGAGGAAAAAAAAACTTCCGTGAAGTAAATCCGGACTAGACGGAAATCCCGACACGCCAAAAAGTCCCCGAAAACCCACCGGAGAAGATTTTTTTTAAAGATGACTTCCGTTCTTTTCAACGGAGCTGGAATCGCTGCTTCTCCTCACTCTGCGTGCACACGCACACGTTCCCCGCTCGCACACGCACACGCACACGGAACACGTATCGTGTCGCTCCAAATGTCAATAGTGTCGATATCACTTTCGGGTCAATACCACCTGTGATGATGTCGATATTTTTCCACTTTTATGGTTCTTTCTGTGTACATACACACTAATGAATAAATGAATGAATGAATGAATGAATGAATGAATGAATGAATGAATAAATGAATGAATGAATGAATAAATGAATGAATGAATAAATGAATGAATAAATGAATGAATAAATAAATGAATGAATGAATAAATGAATGAATAAATGAATGAATAAATAAATGAATGAATAAATGAATGAATAAATAAATGAATGAATAAATGAATAAATGAATGAATGAATAAATGAATGAATGAATAAATGAATGAATGAATAAATGAATGAATAAATGAATGGATGAATAAATGAATGAATAAATGAATGAATGAATAAATGAATGAATGAATGAATAAATGAATGAATGAATGACCGAATAAATGAATGAATGAATGAATAGCTCTTGCTTTTCTTTGTTTTGCACTTTTATCTTTATTTTGCTTTTTAAATGTCTCTCAGCATGAAGAATAAATCAAAATGTTATTCAGATGCACTTGGATTTTTTTTTCAAATTGTTGACATACTTTTGTTGATGAAATATTTTTAACTATATTATATACATATTTTAATTGTATACATGTCTCTTTGATTTTGTATCATAATGTACTTTGTATGTTTTCTTGTGTTTTATCATGACTCACAAATTACAGGCAAAATAATTTAACATTCCTGACAAAAATCAATTTTAAAACAGTATCGGTTTCGGTGTCGGCACTACTGGCTCTGCATTTACCTGGTATCAGATCGACACCAAAATGTGCAGGATCGCTCACACCGAACACGCAGCCAAGCGTCCCAAGCAAGCACCGTCAAGGCAGAGTAGCAGCAATCCAGTTCCGTGTGTATTTTCAGAATAAAAGCACTGAGCATGTCCTTACGCAGAGAAAAATGAAACCTTGACATATGCCAAGAAGTTATGTCTTTTTCAAGAAAAAAAAACTAACCCTAGCCCCCCTACGTTTGTGTCTAACTGGTTAGCTCGCCAGCTAGCAGCCATCTCGAGTCCCTCCAGCATAAGAGTTGCAATGTGGCGTAAACGACAAATAAAAGAAGAGTAAAAGTGACTGAGTGTGTTGTTTCATGTCTACAGGGCTGGTGTTAAAAACGGCATTTACAAAGTCATAAACAAGTTTTATGAAAATATTCAATTTATTAAAATTGTAAATTTAATTTTAAAAAAAGTCACAGGCCGCAAATGTCCCGCAGGCCACACTTTGAACGCCCTGCTTTCTAATTTATTTTTTATTTTATTTTGACTTTTTTCTTTTTGTTTTTCTTTTTATGTTCGACTTTTGTATTTTTATTATATTATTATTTTTATAATTGACTTTTTTGTTTTTATTTCTATATTTGACTTTTTTCATCTTTGTTTTAATGTTATTATTTGTTTTTTATTTTATTTTAATTTTTATTTATGACTCTTTTTTGTTTTTCTTTTTATATTTGACTTTTTTATTTTTATAATTAACTTTTTTTTGCTTTTGTTTTTCTTTTTATATTTGACTTTAATTTTCTGTCGGACTTATTTTTATTTTGTATTGTATTTTTATCATTGACTATTTTGTTTTTATCTCTATATTTTTATCCTTATTCTTATTAGCCTGATTCCCAAACGCAAGGCAAAACAGGAGCTTTCAGAGCACTGCTTTTATTTTGGAGCTTCTCTCTCCTCCCTCCTTCGCCTCCCTGGGCCCCAGAGCGACCAGCTCGGCAGCCATTGGTTGATTCCTGTCATCATGTGCCAGTCTAGACCCTTTGGCGGCAAGGAGACGTGCTGATTGTTGCGCAAACACGGTTTCAAGTTTCTCAACTCTTAAAAAGTCTCAGCATCCTGCTTTGCTTCAATTGGAAAGCACATCTTGCTCCAAGAAAGGAAAGTCAACAAAAGAATGAGAGAGGAAATGCATCTTAAATGTCAGACAAATAGCGTGTGAGCTTCCAGAATGATGTAATTCCATTTTGCTCCAAACTACAACTACAATGTTAAACGTATTCATTCACGTTTACTAAAGTAACCACTCTGGGGGGGCCGACACATTCAAGTATCGACGGTTAATCGACAGTCGATTTTATTTTGTTGTGTTTTCCTGTTGTTACACTTTTTTTTTTTTTACAGCATATTGTTACAAACAGGGCACCGTCATCATTCGCATTTGAATATACGGGACATTTGATGGGAAAATACGGGACATTTAATGGGAAAATACGGGACCTTTGATAGGAAAATACGGGACATTTGATGGGAAAATACGGGACATTTGATGGGAAAATACGGGACATTTGATGGGAAAATACGGGACATTTGATGGGAAAATACGGGACATTTGATGGGAAAATTAGGGACATTTGATGGGAAAATTAGGGACATTTGATGGGAAAATTAGGGACATTAATCAGTATAGTTTTACAGTGGTAGTCTGGCATGCAGGAACAATTAGAATTGCAATATTAAAGATGAATGGAAGGGACAAATTAACATTTAAGGTTACTTTTACCTTCATTGAAGATGTGAGTAAAAACAGGAAGGTGGTGGTTGATCTCGCCGCCAAATCGTGCCCTCGGGAACAATCACATCTTCAGTGATGGTAAAAGTAACAGTAAATGTTCTTTGAACCCTTTTATTCCGCATTTCCGACTGTTTTGGGATCTAAAAAATACACACTGTTGGGACTCACGAAGCGTGTTAACACCACGACAAGACGTGCACGCAAACCGAGGTGTAGATCTACGATGTTAACCAAAAAACACACTAACCGGGACAGACTGCAAGCAAGGTTTCAAAATCTTTTAGTGAATGATAGTTTTTAAATGAATGAATTTCAATTTCATCGCCTGATTCATCTGATTAGAGACACGTTTGTGAGTCGGAGATACGTACGCTGTGTTGGAATTGCACTGCAGTTGATGTGTGAAGGTCAGAATAAAGTTCTAAAAGAGACGGCAGACTTTGTGTGACCCTGAGGGGGCGCTACGCGTTAAATAATGTAAAAACTGTGTAACCTAATTAAAGAAATGAATTAAGTGAACATCGTTAACGTGCTATTTTTGACAGTAATGACCCAAAACAATGACAAGACATCGAAACCTTAACACCGCAGGAAGCCGTGTAGTCCAATGTGGCATGTCCGCACGGTAGAGTGAAAAAAGTTCTCCTCCCGTCCCGTGTGGAAGTGGTAGGTTTCCTGCTTCTTACGTTTACAATACGAGGCTAACCAGTTAGCCCACTAGCTCGCGGCCATCTGGAGTCCTTGCAGCACAAGAGTTGCAGTGTGTAAGCACTGCATAATAGGAGTGTAAAGGTGGTCACAGGGGTGCTATTTAATGTCTACAGGGCTCTAATCATGTTTAAAAAAAACGTATTCAGAAACAAGATTGAATCCTGTATCTTTGGTAGTTATTTGACGCAAATAATAATAATATTATGTTATAAATAATAAACCCAGGAGATTCTAGCTAAGGTAAAGTAGGTAAGGTACTGTAAAGTAGCTCATACAAAGGAGGCCCAGAACTGGGAGCTGCCCATTCAACCTGAGCATCTCGTCTTTTAAATGCATTTGGTTTTGTCGCAGGATCGGATGCAGGAAAGCAAGCAAGCTGCTGAAGATAATCTGTCATTCCAGCCAGCGAACGCAAACATTGTTGCGTGAGTGGCGGTGATAAGGTGTGTGTGTGTGTGTGTGTGTGTGTGTTTGGAGTGTGGGAAGACTTGGGTGGGGTGTTTCGTAGAGGGAGAGAGAGCAGACGCCGTGTCCAGCACCAAACCGCCTCCCAAAATAAACGCCCGTCCTTGCGCCTCCACGTCTGTCCGGGGGCAGACCCGCAGGCTCCCGGCTCGCCGAGCGAGGAGTCTGGGTCCGGGCGGCCCGTAACAGGAACAGCATGTCATCAGCTTCATCGCTGCCCTAATGGCTCTCCTCAAGCCCGGAGACACGGCAGACGGCGCGTTACCCCAGCGAGGCGGCACTTCACCCAGACATACACGGACACAAACACTCCCCGGCACCACTGAAAGGAGCCAGAGGCCTGCTTATGAAAACATGAAGGGGTGGCTGGAGATAATGTCTCGCTGGACCTCTGGACCCCGGCCAGACTGCGCTCTTATGCTGAGGGAGAACAAAGCTTTGGAACACCGGCCTGCTAAAATATTCATTCTTGACTTTCAAGAATACTACTTTCATTTGAACGTATTCTATTTACTTTTATAAAATCAAATTGAATTCAAATAAAGTCATAACTTAAGTGTGAAGGATGGACATCTATGAGTGTGGAAAAGGCTACAAAAAAAGCTTTGGGACTCCGGCAAACCACAGTGAGAGCCATTAGCCACAAGTAGCCAAAACGGGGCGGCCAGCCCACCAAAATGACCCCAAGAGAGCAGCAATAACTCATCCAAGAGGTCACAAAAGACCCCGCAACAACATCCAAAGAACTGCAAGCCTCACTTGCCTCAGTTAAGCTCAGTTATGTCCATGCATAACTCCACCATAAGAAAGACACTCATCAAAAACGGCCTGCATGGCAGACTTCCAAGACCAAAACTTGCCAGAAAACATCTTAATGATCCGCAAGACCTTTGAAAATACAGAAACACAAAAAATACTCTGTGGTCTGACTTTTTGGAAGGTGTGTGTCCCGTCACATCTGCCGTAAAGGTAAGGCCGCATTTCAGAAAACGAACATCGCAGCAGCAGTAAAATACGATGGTGGTAGTGTGATGGTCTGGGGCTGTTTCGCTGCTTGCTGATATATGGAAGCGTGAATTCCGCTGTCCAGCAAAAAATCCTGAAGGAGAACGCCCGGCAATCCGTTGGTGGTCAGCAGCAGGACAATGATCCAAAACGACACCAGCAAGTCCACTTCTGAACGGCTGAAGAAAAAACAAATCAAGACTTTGCCGCCCGACCTGAATCCTATTGAGATGCTGTGGCATGCCCTTAAAAAGCCTCCAATGTGACTGAATGACAACAATTCTGCAAAATTCCTCCACAGCGCTGCAAGAGACTCATTGCAAGTTATGGCAAACGCTGTTGTTGCTTAATAATAGTGTCCATTAATAATAGTTTTATTTAAAAACTGTCATTGACTAATATTTACATTTGTTTGATAACATTTAGGTGTGACGAACAAGCAAAAATATAAATATATACATGTATTTGTGCAGATTTGTACAGATTTGCTAAAGGCAGACCGGGTCAAGAGGTGACGCGTTTTCCTTGTCAGAGCTGAGCCTCCGCCCATCCTCGTCTGCTGGACTTGTGGCACCAGAGAGGGTGTAATCCAGCCCGGCTCTGCCCTCTCGCTCACAGTTCAGCTCTAACGCTCCATCGAGCCTTTGAAAAAGTACGCAGACACCCTTTCAATGAATTTCCATGCACGTGTTTTTTTTCTCCCTTCCCTCTTAAACGCGCCGCATATTTATTTTTCTTACTCCCTCTGACTCTCACGCTCGCCACGGCTGCACCGGTCGGCTCATTAATCACTCTTCCCCTCTCCTGCGAAAAACATGCTCGCTAATTTAATGGAAAACACTTTCCTGGATATTAACCCTGGATTGGGACTTCCACCATTTCTCTAATAGTGTGAGGTGCGGACGCCGACTTGGTTTTGTGTATTTTTTCCTAAAAATAGTAGTCGGGCCGAAATGTTGTGTTGCTGCTGGATGTTAACAACACCCGAGTGATGCTGTGGGTTTGTTTTCTTTTCCAAAAGAGAGACACAAATGGAGGAAAAGTGCAGAAAACAGGAGACGGATGGCCGCCCGCCTCGAGTTCTGTTGTTTGCAGTGATCATTTCACTGATGACTGCCGTGAAGCACACCCTGAACTCCATTACGGAAATGGGATTTTCTACACTTGCTTGTTATTGTTGCTATTGTTTTTAAATAAATTTGTAAAAATCTATTTGGAGTTAGGTTTTCTGTGTGTTGCCTTGACTTTGGCTGTACTGTCATTTAGTTTACTGTTTTTGTTTATTTTGTAATCGTGGTGTTCCATAGCAAACTGGATGTATTATCAATGAACGAAACTATGAATGAATTATGTGCAATTGTCTTTATTGCCACGTTGTGAATTGAAATGTTATCATTTATTTTATGATTATTTTTACAATTTGCTATGGTCCAAAAAGAAGAATGTATGCATTTTTTTTTTGCCTAAAAAAATATTAAACAGGTCATTAAGTTGTGACCCACTTTATTTAAGAGTATTTTTTCCTTTTTTAAATTATTTTGTACAATTAAAATAATTAAATGATGAAATTTAGTTAAATGAACATTATTTTTAACATTTTTGTTTACGTTATTTGAGTTCTTATTTTATTTCTTCAACACTTTGAATAAAGTCATTTCTTAGGACTTTTAAGTCGTTTTCAATTTCAATGTTAACAGGATTTTGTACAGTTATTTAAAATATTTGTTTTTATTATTTATGTTGTCTTAGTGATTTTCATTCTTATGTCTTTGTATTTTTTTACACTTAAGTCCTTTTTCAGTTTTTTCATATTTTTATTCTGTTATTTCACATAATATAGTACCATAACAAAACAATAATCTATATTTTTAAATAGTTTTTAATGTTTTTATTGAAGTGATTTTAATTAATTTACATTTTTTTTGACACTTTTAATTTTTATAATTTATTTAATTATTTCATACACTATTTATATAATTTTTTAATATTTTATGTTTTTGTTTATATTCCTTTTCACTATTTTTTTTTTACACTTTGTCATTTTTATCTTCTTTTTACTTCTTTATTGACGTACTTACAGCTTCATACACTGCGTACTACTGCGTATTTATAACAATGTACAAATTCGCAGGAGGAAGAAGTCGGTTCTGTATGACATATTTTCCTGTAATTGTTGACTTGCTTTCTGCGACCCACTTTTGGGTCCCGACCCACCAGTTGAGAACCACAGCTTACAATTTACAAGAGTAAAATATATAATGCTGTGCCCCGGACTGGCCGGAGTCATGTGGACGGCGGCGCCGATGGCATAGCTGATGACCTTTTATGTATTTATTTGTGAAAACGCCGGTGGTTACCACACAGACGAGGGCCTTCGGCCACGGGCCGGCTGCCGTTTGACGCCCCTGCGCAACCTGATCCACATGATGCGCATGCATGTGTAATAAAAAAATGGATTCCTTCTGGCATGGAACAGAAGACCCTGAGCAAGATGGCGCTGCAAATGCGGATTGAGGGTATGTCTTTGAAGCACACGCTCAAGTTTCCTTTTAAGGAAAAGATGAGCGGGCCGGGAGCGCCGCCAAGCCGAGCTGGAGATTTGTGTGTCCAAAGCAAGATGATAAAACGGAACGCACAAGTAAGCGCCGCCTCTTGGTGCTGCACGTTTAAAAATAAATATTATTATTATTATTATTGAGAGTCTGGTGCTGAAGGTTTGGGTCAGTCTTCAAAGACCAGGGTTAAAGGTCTAAGGCTCCACCGCCGGTGCCCACAATGCCCCCCAGTTTCCTGTTATGTCTGGCATCGGGGGGTCTACAGCCATGGAGAATGTGATGGTTACTTTCTGGTGGACTACAAGTCCACATTTTTGGGGATCTGCAGCAAGCTTTAAAAAAGGAATGCGTGTTCAAACTCCTTATTTCATCTTGTCAGGACTTTTCTTTTTTACCGCCATCATCCTTGCTCTCATCTCCAGCTTCAACCAAGCCAAGAAGCTGTCAATCAGGCATTTCCATACTTTCTCCACACCGATATATTTTCTACATGCTCAGACTAATTTGCTCTATAAACAAAATATTTTAGTACACATATAACCCGTCGTTTATGGCGGTTGATTGGTTCCAGACGCAAGTGTGATCGGTGAACTTCTACAGTAGTAGGATTCCTTCACGATGAATGGAATTTATTCGTAGTTAGAGCAAACAAAACCTGCTTCCTAAATACAGGTTTTACCACTTTTAGAGCCCTCTAGACATGAAATAACAACCCCATAGTCACTTTTACGATCGTATTACCCAATATGGCGGATATAATGGAAAATATGACACCTTAGACATGAATAAGATAAGTGAATTTCCTCCAAGCAGGGTTTCTTATTCATACGTGTAATATTTTCGTAGATACGGCCTCTTAAACCTGTTTTGACCTTCCAAAATATGTGCTTTAGCATAATTACAGCCCTCCAGACATGATATAAAACCCCTATCGTCACTTTTACACTATTTCCCAATGTAACGGAGATGATAATGCAAATATGACACAAATATGACATTTTAGCCATTTTCATGAGCAGACTGTATACATCAGCAGTATTACAGTATGCTAGGTGTTAGCATGCTAACATTAGAATATTCACATTTTCATAGGTAAACATCTCCAAACACTTAACATTCTCATGCTAATGTTAGCATGCTAGCATTAGCATACTTTCATTTGCTAATAAGTGCGATTATGCTAACATTAACACTGTCAGCAAGCTAACAGCATCCTAGCATTTGTAGCCACTTCAATGCACAACACTTAGCACTACTATACTGGGTGTTAGCACGCTAACATGTCAACATTGTTAGAATGCTAACTTTAGCATTGTAGCATTTTTTTTTTAAATAAGTAGAACTTATAATAGCTTTGTGCGGTCGTGCTAGGTATCATTCGTGCATGGAGTTAAAAACAAATACGTAAAACAAACAGAACAAATAAAAGTTGTAATTTATGGAAAATTCGATTGTGGAAAAAGTTATGAGAATAAAGTCCAACTGTTATGGGAATCAAATGAATACAAATACATTGCATATGAAAAAATATATATATAGTTTTAAATATAAACACACAGAAAAAGAGAATAAAAGACTGCAGGCTAAAACCCCCACTGAGAACACGTTTAATTAAAAACATAATAAATGACATTCGTGCATCCCAAAATGACTTTTCACTCATTGGATGGATGGCTGGTGAGGCAAAACGCGTCCAATGCGAGACGGACAGCTTCACATGAGCTCAGATTTGTCAGAAAGGAGAATCTTTTGGGCAAGTCGGGAAGAAAACAAAGCTGGACCGTGTTAATAATAAGAAAACGTCTTCCCTGGAATAACTTAACGAGTGGAGATACTTGATTCCGTGGTGAAACACGCCGCCCCGTCAGAACCTCCTCATCTGCCGACGCTCCTGTCTTCTCTGCTTCTTCTCGTTCACTTCCTCTGCCGCCGCCGCCGGAGTCTCTGCCGAGAACCAGGGGCCCAGAATGTTCACCCAGAGCAGGTGAAAGGCGCGAGCTGGGGCCTGAGGTACAAAAACACGAGCTGGGGATTCGGGGTGTCGTTTTAAAGAGTCGGTGTTAAAATTCATCAACTTTGCTTAAAAATGTAAATACTGCACACTTACACACATATAAACACACGCATAAGATGTTTATATAACATGTCTCATGCTTTACAGCCTTGTCGCTATCATGGAATAGTGTTTAGAAACATGACTTACTCCGTTCCGCTGCAACTTTTACAAAGTCGTTCTTCTTTATTCTTTTTCATCCTTTTTCAAAATGCATCAATACCAAGTACTTCTTGTAAAGGTGTTCCTTCATGGCGTCTCGTATTCCCTCCACTTGCTTTGTCCATTTTTGTCCTAAACCTTCCCGCTTTTGGAAAGGAAAACCAACTTCAAGTATCACTTGGATTGTGTTAACATCCAGCAGCAGCACAACATTTTTCCATGACTCATTGACATAGTTACAAATATTTAACACATTTTAAGCAAAGTTGATCAATCATGTCAGCAAGCTTATAAAAGTTCAAAAAACATCCATCTGCAGCAGATTCGACGCCGTTCTTACCAGCAGCCAGAGATACCAGAAGTATGAAGAGATGGAGCTGAGCACTTGGACGATGGCTGTGAGAAGAATGACATCCTTCAGGTGCCTGATGGACAAAAATATAGAATAATTAGTATGAATGTTAATAATTGTTTTTTGGGGGGGGACTTTAGTCCCTCATGCACAATCCTAACATAAACACGCACGTCTTTCTCTAATTCATTCTCATTCATTCAATACAAGCTTTTTCTTTCATGCAAATCTCACCATTACTGCCACCTAGTGACCAGCATGGAACACTACACTTCACATATTGTATTCACAATGCTTTGGGCATAAAACATGTCAAATTTGCAGAAATATGAATATTCATAGTAATAATAGGCCACATTCAACCACAAAGCAGCATGATTTATTAATTGTTATGTTTAAGAAAACTATAATAGAAAACTATAATAAAACTATACAAATGATATAAAAAACAATGAGAATTATTAATATTAGAATTATTAAAAGTAACATACATGAAAGCTAAAAAAACAAAAATACAAATGAAAAAAAAAAATAGCCCAAGTGTGGAAAAATGAAAATTAGTATTAAATTAGTAATAATTTTTATTATTTAAAAAAATACAAAATAATCAAAAATAAAAGACAAAACTGCATATAAAATGCAAATTTATGACTTCAATGCATAAAAAAAAGAAATAAAAATAAACTGTAAAATAATTAAAATAATTTAGAATGACTTGAAATTGTTTCCCAAAAAAAATTAAATGACTGAAGTGTCATAAAATACTAAAAATGAAATAAAAAGACAAATAAGAAACAAATAAAAAACACGTATGAGAGCAAAAAAATCAATAAATTTATTTATAACGTATATTTATAATTCTAATTTATAACTAGATTTAAAAGTGTAAAAAACAAATATTACAAACAAAAAAGTTTGAAAAATAATTATTAAAATACGCAACAATAATTAGTATTATTTTTTAAAAATTACAAATAAATGTGACTAATGTGCTTAACAATAACAAGTGAATGACTTGTATGCATAAAAATAATAGAAACAAAAATGATTCAGACAAGTAAAGAAACCAAAAAAACAATACAGGTGACCTAAATAAAAGTGGGATGATTGGAAAATGAGGGTCGCAGGTAAAAATAAATCATGTCAACTCCAAAGCACCAATTCCTGTGAGCTGGAAAAAAAATGGAGGTGCGCTGACTTACTCGGCCATTCCCTGCTCCATGTTTAAGTCTATCCCTCCGTCCAGGAGGCTTCCGTCCTCCGCATACGCCGGCCTGGCCATGGCGGACATGGAGCGGTAACTCCCCGCGTACACCGCCAGCGCCAGCGCCAGCAGCAGCTGCGTGGAGGAGAACAGAACATTTTAGAGCTTTTAGAGGACCTGCAAATCCACACAACACTCACCCACGTCCAAAAGGTGGAGGAATTGTAGAAAATGAAGAGATTTACGACGCCGTGAATGGCCTGTGAAAGATGTCAACATCGCACGTTCAGACCTCGCCTTTCAACGGCAAACGGATGCGAGGCGTGCTTACGTTAGCACCAAGGATGACCCGTGTGTAGAACTTCAAGGTGGCCTCATTCTCCTCCAGAATCTGCTTCTTTCCTTTGGTTCCAACTTTCACTTTGGGCTGCAAGGACAGGACACAAAAGCGGTTCAATATTCTAAAAAATGACACATAATACTGTGGAGTTGGTTCAGGTCGTGGATCCATTCTGGGTGCAAGTCAAAAATTACATGAAAATATGGAATATATGACTTTGGTGGATAATTTTGTCCTCCTCATTTCCTTGACAAAATGCCGTAATTAATTCCTCTCAGATGCACTTTGGAATTCTACGTATTAATGTTAAAAAGATGGCGGGTTAAAAAAAAATAATCCATTGACTTGACTTGGTAGCATAAAAAATATAAACAAACATATCAAGGCATGAACAAATACATATCAAATTTAAATGAGTGTAAAAAAAACAAAACATTAAAAATGCAATAAAAATTTGTACAAAGAAGAAAAAAGTACAAAAATATTTAAGCACAAATCACTTAAAAAAAAACCAAAAATATGTAAAGAATTTGAATAAAATGTAAACATATATATATAATAATTTTAAAACATTAAAATTATCTCAATGAAATAAAAAATAGAAATTAAAAATGACTTAGTGTAAAAGAAAAAAATTAAAAATGAGTACAAAAAGAAATAAAAACACAAAAATATTGAAAAAAAAACAAAAAATTTAAATAAATAGAAATGAAAAATGACCAAAAAAGCGTAAAAAATTAATGAAATTAAGTAACTTTAAAACACACAAAATAACAATTAAAAATAACAATAGGCAACAACCTTTAAGTAATTGAAGTATAAAAAAGTAATTGTAAACACTTTTAAAAGTGTGCAAAAATTAAATTAGAAAAAGACGACAATTTAAAATATTATTTTTTAAAAATTCAAATAAAAACACAAAAATAATACAACTACAATTTTAACATTAAAAACGGCGCAGACAATAAACAAAAATAAGACCAATAAAAACGCAATGAACGAAGGATAGAATAATAATAGAAATGGGAACAAGCAATAGAAATTTCCTCAGCAAAAGGTACCGCGGGATTAATTCAGAAAGCAACAAAACGGCTTACAAGGAGTTTGACGATTCAGGTCGATAACGGTATCGACCTGTGCTGTGCGTGACAAAGCTCCTCCCTCGCCCGTATTCTTGTCATGTTTACATGGATAACTCATCCAAGCAACACCGCATTGCAGCGGGAAAGCTCTTGTTACGTAGCTATTCGTTTAAAAAGCAGTCATTTCGGCGGTGACTGCCTGGTCCAGAAGCGGAACGGCGGCAGTGACACGTCACGGCGCGAGCACGTTGCGAGAGTGAACGCTCACCGCCATTGGCGAACGAACCGACGCTTTCGCTCGCCTCCACCGAGTCCCCCGTCACGCTTGAGACGCGCCTTTCTCTGCGCTGGCGTTTTTACACCCAAAAACTCACAGACACGTATCGCTGCGGTGTCATTTCTTGTAACACATCAGCGTTCCGGAGGCAAGACGTCCGGCGCGTACAATATACGTCATCACTGCCGTTGAGGGGTGAACTTTGCTCAAAGCGCGCCCCCCAGTGGGCATTTTTGTCACTACAGCAATGAAATCACAAACGCAACTCACATACGGTTGCATTATTTTGACGTTGTGCGTAAGTGAAACGCGAGTAACTACCTAACGACACCGTATTTAATCGACTGTTTAAGTAACCTTACCGAAACATTGCGGACATGTACACTGTTAAATTAACACAAAGTGTGCACAAAACGTGTATGTATATTTATACACTTAAATGATTTTACTTAAATAGTCATTTTAGCGCTGCTATTCATTTTTTAGCTTCAAGTGGTTTACTGTGGGTGTGTTTGTTCCCTTCTCGGCTACCGTAGGAACAACAACAGAATAGTACTGGAATTTCCTGCTCTTTTTAGTGAGCCGTTTTTTTTTACTCCGTTCACTGAAAAGAGCCGCTCTTTCGGCCCCCTAAGTGGGTATTTTATCGTCAAAATTATGTGTATGGTGTACAATAATGTACGAATGTAAGAAAAAATACATTTTAATATTGAAATTGATTTGTTTTAAACTTCAATGAACAGCAACGACATCAAGAAAACAGTAAAACAGATATTAAAAAGTGAAAGAGGAAAAAGCAGCATCCCACTATTTACTGAAGATCGGCTTTCGAAAAAGTCCTCCGTGATGCTCAGCGTTTAACCCCGCCCACATTACGGCACCATAACCAAACGACTCTCAATTGGCTCCCAGCCACGAGAGCCGGACTCTGTCGTTTATGTTGAAGAGCCGATTCGTTCGCGACCGACTCATCAGTCTACCTAGCTTCTTCATGGCCTACCTCACTGGCGTCTTGATAACAGGTCAAGTAGGCAGCGAGCCTCCCTCTTGGCACTTTAGTGAGCGCCATGGAATACCTACTTCAGGTCAAAATAGGGGCTCTAATCGGCTTGCTGCTACTAACTCTCGTTTTCGGATTCATCCCGGCTCGGGTGAAGTGGTTCCGGCACACGGACGGGACAGGTTGGTGGACTTGTGTATCATTCAGGACGTTGTTGTTGTTTTTTCAAATGTGTAGTGTCATGATAACCACAACCACAGCGGCCGATCGTGAGGTGACACGAAGCTTAATTCGCAGCCGTAACTGCCGCCCTCGATAGCGTGTAACAGGACGCGGGCACGGAGGTAGAACCTGAACGGCCGGAACCGCGGATGGAGTTTGGTTAGCGGAACAGCGGCTCCTGTCAGTCACGTGGTAGGCAAAGTTGAAGACCGTGACCTGCCGCTGATTTGATCACTTTATCCTTTTGGCCACAATTAGCTTGCAAACGCCTAATAAATTCATCAAAAAGACTCTCCGTCATTGGCTTGTAGAAATGAGGGGAGGGCAAATCGATGCAAATATCGATAGTATCGACAGTAAGGGGAGTGTCAGTATTTAGGTCGATAATGTTGTGTTCCCTGCTATGTTTATCTTATAAATCTCTTGTTTTGTTGGTATATTGCTACAATGTTGGCATGTTATTTGTCATTATCAGGGAGAACCGTGCGTACGAAGAAGGGCACAGTTAACTTTCTTTTGCTCAAACAATGTTATGTAATAAAAGGGAATAATAGTATTATTTGTTACAATGTCTTGCATTTTTTATTTTCAATCATTTGTATGAATATTTATTAATAATATTAATTTTATTTTAGTTTTCTTGATTTTTGGTGCACACTGAAGGAAATATTTCACTTATTTTCTTGATTTCGATAATTTAGTTTACAGCTAATGAAGTCGGTATCTCTGAAAATGTTTGTAAAACTACTCTCATCAGCTTTTGCTGATTAAAAAATTTTTTTTTATTAGGTTGCTTATTTATTTTAATATTATATATATTATATATATAATATAATATATCATATTATATATGATATATAATATAATTATATATAATATAATTATATATATTATATATATATATATATATATAATATTTATATATATTAATATATCAATTATTATAAATGTTTCTTATTTATAATTGAATTTATATTTATGAATACATGCTGAGATTTTCTTTGGGTGTGACCAGGATGGAAAGGATCAAGAATGAGCACATCAGAGGGACAGCACACGTTAGAGGCTTCGGAGATCAAGTAGGAGAGGCCAGACTGAGATGGTTCGGACATGTCCGCAGGAGAGATAGTGAATATATTGGTAGAAGAATGCTGAGTTTTGAACTTCCAGGCAGATGGCAGGCAATTGATTCGCTGTGGCGACCCCCCAAGGATATGCCGAAAGGAAAAAAAGAATAGTATTTTTCCAAGATCAACAATTTAAAGGTAAAAGTCAGAAAATCATCTTAAAAATTCTATTTCAAAAGTATCCGTATCATACGACGGCGTATGAGTGCCACAAAAAATGGGAGACTTTGAGACCAAAAGTCGTAATTTCCTGAAAAAAAAGGCATAGTTGGGCCGCACAGTGGATGACTGGGTAGCACTTTGGCCTCACAGTCAGGAGGTTCAGGGTTCGAATCTCCGTTGGGCATCTCTGTGTGGAGTTTGCATGTTCTCCCCGTGCGTGTGTGGATTTTCTCCGGGTACTCCGGTTTCCTCCCACATTCCAAAAACATGCATGGCGACTCTAAAAATTTTAAAATTGAACGTGAGTGTGAATGTTTGTTTGTTTATATGTGCCCTGCGATTGACTGGCGACCAGTCCAGGGTGTACCCTGCCTCCTGCCCAAAGCCAGCTGGGATAGGCTCCAGCATCCCCGCGATCCTAACAAGGATAAGCGGCATAGAAATTAAATGAATGAAAAAGGCGTAGTTTTACTACAAGAAAAGTCGGAATATCACGAGAAAGAATTAATATTATAAGGGAAAATTTTTAATTTTACGAGGAAAATTTTTTAATTTTACAAGAAAAAATTTGTAAATTTAAGAGGAAAAATTAGTAATTTTACAAGAAAAAATTGTAATATTTCAAGAAAAAATGTGTAATTTTACGAGGAAAAAAGTCGCAATATTCCCTTTTGAAAGTCGTAAATGTACAACTTTATTCTCGATAACTTTAAATTCTCTGCAACAGGCATGGCCCGAGGCGGCTATGAAAACAAGGGACCTTTGGCCTGGGTCAAAAGTCATATTACGACTTTTTTTCCGTGAATTTATGACTTTTATTTTCCTCGATGCAGAATATTTTGCCCACCAAGAGTGGAAAAGGGATATTCATGTCGCGTGCAAGCGCTTTATTAACTCCACGGGTCACATGGCAAGCATGTACGCCGTCGCCAAAAGGCTTCATGTTTTTGTTTTTTAATACAAGCTGCTGCTTGCAGAAGCGGAAGTGAAAGTATCACTTCTCTCTAAATTCCTATCAGTGCAGGTCACATACATCAGTTAGCAAAAGATTCTTTCGTGTAAACGGCACGTACTGTATTGTGTGTCCCTACGGGGTATTTACTTTGCTTGGAATTTTCAGAGACCCACCGCACAGTTCTGAGTCTGATCAGCTGCTTCGCCGGCGGTGTTTTCCTGGCTGCGTGTTTGCTGGATATCATTCCTGATTATCTGGCGGACATCAATAGCGTGCTGGATTCCAGGAAGTTGGAGGTACACTTGCATGTGGACTTGCAGCACCGTCATTCCCTCATTTTTAATTTCATGGCCCGCCACGAAGACATTTGGACCGCCACAGATAGATTTCAGGCTGTCCTGGGTGACCAGACGTCTCCAGCTCACACAGACTTAAAAAAAAAAAAACAACTTTAAAAAGTAATAAAAAAAAAAAAAACAAAAAAGTGACTTCAATAAAAGTGTAAAAAAAAAAAAATTAAAAAGAATATGAATTAATACAAATAAGTGTTAAAAAAGTAATGACTTATAAGGCATAAAGATAATATGAATACATACAAATTCAAAAATGACTTCAATAAAAGCATAGAAATAACTGAAATAAATACAAATTACAAATGGCTTCAATAAAAGTGTTAAAAAACAACAAATAAATAAAAAATAGCAGGGAACAAAAGTGTAGTGTAAAAAAATACAACAACAAATTAAGAAAAATGATCATGACAAAAGTGTACAAGAAAATAAAAATAAGTAATTTAAAATGATTTGGACAAAAGTATAAAAATAGTCAAAATAAAATTATAAATAATACAAATAAATAATACAAACGTAAACAATAATAATGAATACAAATAAAAATAACTTAATGTAAAAAGAATAACAAAAAAAGCGAAAAAACAGAAATAATTCCAAATGTAAAAACGACAAATACAAGTGTAAAATAAACCAAAAATGACTTAAGTGATCATAAATAAAAATAGTGATGACCTAAAAGTGTAAAAAACTAAAAAGTTTAAATAACGTAAATATAAGTGTAAAAAATAAATCATACAAATAAAAATGAGGAAATGATACAAATAAAAAACTAAAACTGACTTGAATAAAAGTTGGCTGTGATTTAATGACCAATGGAAAAAGAGGGTCCGGGCTCGGGAGCTTTTGGTCTAGACCAGCGGTGTCAAACCCGTGGAGGGCCGAGACCCTGCGGGTTTTCTTCCCAGCCGGTGCTTTCATTGATGATCTCCTTCCCTCCAGCTGAAGGAGGTGTTGGCTGGAAAGAAAACCTGCAGGGTCTCAGTCCCTCCACGAGACGAGTTTGAGATCCTCGGTCTAGACCACACGAGGCGGGTCGGCGTAACCTCTCATTATTTGTGTCACGCAGACCAACTTCCCCCTTCCCGAGTTCATCATGGCTGTCGGCTTCTTCACCGTCCTCATCTTGGAAAGGATGGTTCTGAACTGTCGGGAGGCGGGAGGGATTCTGCCTGGGAGCGAGAGGACCCCGCTTATACAGGACAGCAGGAACGGCCACTTGCACGGCTCGGCTGCCGGTCCGGATCTGGAGAGCAGCGGCCACCACGTGCACGTGGACTTTCAGGCCCACTCGCTTTTCCGCTCCTTCATGCTCTTCCTCTCTTTGTCGCTCCACTCGGTTTTCGAGGGGCTCGCTATTGGCCTGCAGAACACGGACTCCAAGGTAAGGAAAGGGGATACTGAGCCACGATACTGGCGTCCCATCACGTGCATTCTTAGCTGATATCCGATACACCGGTAACGTCCGACTCTCAATTTCCGATTCCGATATTAGCCTGTACCCATACAGTATATGGAACATCACATATCTCCTGTGGTGGAATGAAAACACATGGTATGTGTTGTGAAGCTGATGGATCAGCATCAGCAACTGGCTTCTCCACGTGGCTCTAAACAACATTGTAAAACATCGGAGAAATACTTGCCATTGGGCAGAGCGTGGCCCCAGGAACTCCGCAAGTTCGGGTAATCTGCCTTCTTTCGCCATGGAAATTGGAAGCATTGAAGGAAGAAGTTTGCGTTGGTTCCGCCTCGCACAAACAACGCTTTGCTGTCGTTTTTTTACACGCTTCAGGCGCGGTTTGATGAGTCATCATTTGCATTGGCCCATAGGCCTACATATAGCATTTTTTTTCATTACAGGGAAAAACTCGACACTGATATTGACCGATATCACATTTTGATGCCAATATCGGGACGATGATACTGTATCGGTGGGCCGGTATTATCAGACATTCCTAATACAAATATATACTGTATAATTGTGCCCCGTCATTCATACTTCTGTTCATAAAATACAGTAAAACTGGGCATATTTCACACATAGTTGGAATTAGTCATGATTAATTAAAAAAATAATCATTTCAAAATGAATAATTATACTATTTATAAATAATAAATACATAATAACAATAATTAATTGTACATATCTTTATATCCTTTATATCCTACAATAATAATCCTTATTATCTCAGTATTATCATCTAATTTAAAATTTTATTTAACATTGTATTCATTCATAACTATAAATAATAAAATATTTAAATAATTATACAATTATATATGTATAATTTATAAATGACATATGTTTTATATTAATAAATATAAATGAAATGTATACCTTATACATTATAAAAATTATACAATTATAAAAAATAAATACATAAATATTATTGTAATAACTAAGTAATGATAATTAAATAAATGTAATTAAAATTCCTTAGATTAATAAAGAATTTATTTATCTACCTATCCATCCATCATTCACCCATTAAAATTCTAAAATTAATCAATCATTATAATTATAAATCTTAAATAAAATATAAATGCATAATTTATACATAATTTAAAAATATATCTTATTTTTTCTATTTATATATATATATAAATACAATTTAAATAGAACAAATTAACAATAATTATTAAATAGTTTACCATTTTGAAATGTATGTCGATCGATCTAATTAATCTAAAATCTGATTAATTTGATGAACTTTAAGTAATCTGACAACACAGTAAAAATGGGCATATTTCAGACATAGTTGCAAATGGTGATTTATCCTAATTAATTTCTTATGTATTTTTTTCAAATGTGTTTAATTCATAATGATAATTATAAAACATAAAAAACATATAATGTATTTTTATATTTATAAATATACATACAAATTCTAATTATGAAAAAACAATTAAATTACAATTGTAACATTTATCTTGTAGATTAGTTATGTATCTAATTATTTGAAAACTGGGATTAATGTGAGTCAAATTAATCAGACAGTCCTAAAAACTGGGATAGGAATGGAGTTTGTAGTTCTGCGGTCATGGGACTTAAACGTGGGTCATGTGATCACAAGACTAGCTGTATTCCAAAAATGCATGGACTAATCTACGTTTGTCTTCCAGAAGTAATGACATGTGACGTGCGTGTGCGTGCCTGTATAGAAATCTAACCAAAGAAACGAGCACCTCATCTTGCTGGGCGTGGCGGTAAAGCTTCTTCTTTCCCCCGCCAGGTGTTGGAGATCTGCATCGCTATCCTCGTCCACAAGAGCATCATCGTCTTCAGCCTGTCGGTGAAGCTGGTCCAGAGTGCGATCCGTCCGCTGTGGTTGGCCGCCTACATCGGCGTGTTCGCCGCCATGTCGCCCTTGGGCATCGCCATCGGCATCAGCGTGATGGAGGCCCAGCTGGAGGCCGGCACGCTGATCCAGTCCATCTTGGAGGGGCTCGCCGCCGGCACGTTCGTCTACATTACCTTCCTGGAGATCCTCCCGCACGAGCTCAACTCCCCCGGGAAGCAGCTCCTCAAGGTGCTGTTCATCCTGCTGGGCTTCAGCATCATGGCCGCCCTCACCTTCCTGGGCTGAGGCGTCCTGACTGTCTGATCTCCGTTTTTAAGGGAACACGGATTTCCGGTGGGCTTTTAAAGTTACTCAGTCAATGATTTGTAAATATAAGTTATCGTGGGAGCATTTTAGGCGAAGAAGTGTTGGAAGCGTGACCTCCAATCAGCGTGAGAAGTAGGTCACTAATCATCGACTTTTTATTTTAATCGCAGTGCCTTTTTACGTGCCATCCCAATAATTCCGCTAGTATTATCCTAAGCATCACGAAAAGAGAAAATATGGGATTTATTGTTTTTTTTGTACTGTTTGCACTTTTCTAATAAAGCATCAGTGAGTGTCTGTGTCCTTTTGTATACTTCAAATCATTCTTATGCTGTATTCATTCCTAAGTCCTAAGAAATGATATCCATCTTCCAAATTCACATGTTAAGTCATCGTTATAATCATTTGAAATCATACGCAACATATTAAAATACAAATATAACTTATTTTTTCTATTTATAAATACAAATTTAACCTTGTGGATTAATGATTAATGGTATAATTTAAACAATAACAGTATGCATTCATAAGTCATAAGAAATGACATCCATCATCCATCCAAATTAAAAAATTAATGAATCTTTATAATTTCAAAAAAATAAAATATTGAAGTAATAATTATACAAGTATAAATACAAATGTATTGTTTATATATAAAATAACAATACAACTTATCTGTTCTATTTATACATATGAATTTAAATAATATATATAGTTTAAATTAAAAATGTATTGTATTTAATAATAATGAATTGTATAATTCAAATAATTCTTATTCTATGTATTCATTAATAAATCATAGGAACTGATATCCATCCATCCAAATTCAAAAATGAAATCATGATATTTTTACATAATAAATAAAATATTCAAATAATAATTATTATACTAATTAAAATATTATTAAGTATAATTATAAACATATAATTAAAACAACTTTTTATTACGCCTTTTTTCATATATTTATGGTTTTTGTTCATGGAAAAGTATAACTTTGTTCTGGTATATTTATGAATTTTTTCTAGTAAATGCACTTATTTTTTCATAGATGTATGACTTTTAAAAATTGTACATTTACGACATTTTTCTTGTAATATTATGCCTTTTTCATACATTTATAATATATTTATGTTTTTTTCCTGTAAATGTATGATTTTTTTTATTTGCAATTGTTTTTCATACACTTATGACTTTTTATTTGTAAATTTATGACTCCATTCTCATAAATTACCACTTTTTCTTTGTAAACGAATGACTTTTTTCTCATAAATAAATTTTTTTATTGTAAATTTAACACTTTATTCTTTATCATGTGACTTTTTTCTCGTTTCTCGTAATATTACGAATTTTTTTCATACATTTATAACTTTTTCCTGTAAATGTATGACTTTTTGTGTAATAAACCATTTACAACTTTTTTCTTGCTCCTTATTGATACATATATACAGTACATGTTGCAGCGCACATCTCCTTCCATTTTATGGCTGCGTTGTCATGTGTGAGGTGGAAGTGGTTCAGTCATGCGTGAATAAGGCGCTGCGGTTCTCACAAGAGGAATGTGTTGAGAGGAATTTGGACTATATGAAGCGGAGTGTGACGCTTTCTCTTCTTTGTGCGTTCTAAAAATATAAGTCATTATGACCGTCTGCGAAAATGTCCAAAATTACATAATATTAATACCAGCATATTAACCACGTTTAAAAAATAATTTACGCCAAAGAACTACGTTAATGCTGTAGTGACACCTCGCCTCACCACATTGCTTTGCTAGTAGCTGAAGTGCAGAAAATATGTTGATTTGGACAATTTGATATCAACACTAGCAGCAACATAAAAATTTTTAAAATTACAAAACATTCAAATGAAGTATGACTGAAAAAGCTAATTTGTATGTTTTATGTTTTGTTGTTATGCTTTTCAGTAATATTGATAAGTAATAGAGATAGTAATATCTAATGATAGTAATATTGATAAACTAATAACAGCACAGAAAGGCTCTGGTAAGAAAAAACAAAAACATTGGAAGTCAGAAAAAAAAATTCTGAAATATTTTACAACGTTGTTCTGGTACTATTGTGGCTTTTTTCTCCTTTTGTTCCTCTAAAGGTAAAATTTTATTCTCTTAAATGTATGGATTTTTTAAAATCGTAAATTCACGACCCCGCGACCCTCATGAGGATAAGCTGTATAGAAAATGAATGAATAAATGAATTCACGACTTTATTTGTGTAAATTCACTACTTTTTTCTTGTAAGTTTACAACTTATTTTCTCCTAAATTTTGCGACTTTTGTTCCTGTAAATGTATGACTTTATTTTGGTACAACTTATTTTTTCGTAAATTTACAACTTATTTTTTCATAAATGCCAAAAATGTATTACTATATTCTTGGAAATGTATGATTTTGGACATTTAAGAATTTATTACTTTTTTCTTTCTTTTTTTTTCTTGTAAATTTACAAGTTCACTCTTAGAATTTTAGAACTTTTTCTTCATAAATTTACATTTTCTTTCATTCTTGGACTTTTAACTATTTTTTGTAAGTTTGCATTTTTCATACATTTACAATTACAAATTTTTGTTTTTCTCATAAATTTTCAACGTTCTTGTAAATTCACAACTTTTTTCTAGTAAATTTACAAATTACAATATTATAACTTTTTCACGTAAATGTACAACTTTTATCTCGTAAATGTAAACAATTTTTCCCCGTAATATTACAATATTTTTTCTCATAAATTTACAATTAGTTTTTTGTAATATTACAACTTTTTTCAACGTAAATTTCCAACTTTATTCTTGCAAATTTCCAACTTTTTTCTTGCAAATTTCCAACTTTATTCTTGCACATTTCCAACTTTATTTTTGCTGTAGTACAACTTTTTTTCTCATAAATTTACAATTTTTTCTCATAAATGTAAGACTTTTTTCTCATAATATTCCGACATTTTTTTCTCATAAATTTAAAAATGTTTTCTCTTAATATTACAACTTACAACATTTTTTTCGTAACATTACAACTTTTTTGCGTACATTTACGACTTTACTCTTGCAAATTTATAACTTTTTTGTTGTAAATTTGCAACTTTTATCTCGTTAATGTAAGACTTTTTTCTCATAATGTTACAACATTTTTTTTTCATAAATTTACAATTAGTTTTTCATAATACTAACATAAAACTTTTTTAAACTTAAATTTACAACTTTCTTCTCGTGACATTACAGCTTTTCGTGTAAATTTCCGGCTTTACTCTTGCAATATTACAACTTTTTTTCTTGTAAATTTGCAATTTATTTTTGTAAATTTACAACTTTATTCTTGCAATATTACATCTTTTTCACATAACTTTTATCTCCAAAATGTAAGACTTTTTTTTTGTAATGTTACAACATTTTTTTCTTGTAAATTTACAATTTTTTTGGTAATATTACAACTTTTTTAAACGGAAATTTCCGACTTTACCCTTGCAAATTTATAACTTTTTTCTTGCAAATTTACAACTTTATTCATGCAATATTCCAACATTTTTTCTCATAAATGTACAATTATTTTTTCGTAATACTACAACTTTTTTAATGTAAATTTACGACTTTTTTCTCGTGATATCACAACTTTTTCTTGGAAATTCCAACTTTACTCTCGCTATATTATAACTTTTTTTTTGTAAATTTGCAACTTTATTCTTAAAATTTACAAATTTTTCACGTAAATTTACAACTTTTATCTTGTAAATGTAAGATTTTTTACTCGTAATGTTACAAAAAAATTTTCTCGTAAATTTACAATTATTTTTTGTAATATTACAACTTTTTTTTCTGTACATTTCCGACTTTACTCTTGCAATATTACAACTTTTTTCTTGCAAATTAACAACTTTATTCTTGCAATATTACAACTTTTTTTCTTATAAATTTACAACTTCCGTCTAAAAATAAAATATTTTTTCAAGGTGTCCCAAATACTCTGTGGTGCATTTCAGATATACTAATAATACTAAAAAAAAAAGTAAAAACAATAACGTAAGTAAATAAATAAATGTTTAAAAGAAAAATATGTTTGTCATATGTAATAATTCAGTTTAAAAATAAGGAAAATAAAGTTTTTGCCACATACTAAAATCATTTCATGGGGTTAAAATTCCGAATCACTGCAAAAAATATTTGAATGGGTACATATAAAAAATACTTTTTAAATTACCTTCGTGTCAAACAGGCCTAGCTCCGCCCCCATTTGGCATTATGCAAATGAGGCATGCTTGTAACCCCATTATGTGATGAAGGGACGACTCCGCCCCTCCTGCTCCTCTGTGGTCTCCTGTGGATTCTTCCTCTCAGCCTCCACTTCGCACCGCTCTGGACAAGGTAAGACATCAGACGTTGATTTTCGTATTGCTCAAACTGCTTCTTCTATTCAATTCTGAAGAAAAACTTCATCAAAGTGTCATTTTGTGCTAAAATGCGCTATCTTTGTTGTTAAGGGCGAGTCATTCCGCGGCGTTTGACTTCTTTTTCCACTTTAAATGCACAACCCGACTTTCACTTCTCAACACGGGCATTGAACTCACGTCGTGTTTACGTCTTCTCTCCACAGCCAAGCGACCGTGAGACGCTGCAAACATGGCCGCTGTAAGTTGAACACACCTTGAATGAATACAGTAAAGATTTTTGGGTGCGGGACGGACCCTTGAGGTGTTTTTTTCTCTGCAATCACGTGAAGCAGATTAAGCGCCCGCCACTCGAGGATGTTCGTGCATCACTGCATGAATTGTAACGGAAAAAGTATCAACTAAACTATTATGTGTTTTTACCTTGCCAAAGATTTAAGGCTTAAGAAAAAAACTTAAAAACATGTGAAGGCAAGAATGAATAAATAGAACATAAAAAGGACTGAAATGAAAGTGAAAAATTATTTTAAAGTGAAAAATATACTTATAAGCATAAAATGTCATTTTAAAGCTTGGAAATTTAAAAAAATACTTCCATAAAAGTGTAAGAAAACCAAAACAAAAACTACTTAAAAGGGCAAAAAAAACATTAAAAAATGTATAATTAAAAAAGAAAAAAGACCACAAATAAAAATGCATTAAAAAAGTAGAAAATATAATAATGAATGAAAATAAAAAATAAAAAATGCTAAAAAATATGTGAAAAATAACTTACAAGAATAAGAAGAATAAATGTCAATAAAGTTGAAAATGGCTTGTAAAAATACAAATACATAAAAATCAACATGGAAAAAGTGCAAAAGAAATTAGAAATAAAAAAATAAAAATGACTTAATTGAAAATAAATAAATAAATTAGCAAAATTATTGAAATAAAACCATAAAAATAAAAAAATTTTACAAATTGAAAATTACTTATAAAATATGCTAGTGAAAATGTGCAAAGAAATTTACTAAAAATCACTTAAACAAAAACATTAAAATAAAGCCAAAAATCTGAATGATTTAAGTAAAAGCTTGATAAAATTTTAAAAAATTACAAATCATTTTTAAAAATTGTAATTAAAAATAAGATAATACAGATTTTATATATGACTTAAATGTAAAAAAAAAGGTAAAAGTAAATAAATAATGATTTGAAATGAAAAAATAAATAAAGATGACATAAGAATATAAATGCATAAAAAAATAACCAAAAATTAAAATGACTTAAATAAAAGCATAAAAATAAAATATACTTTTAAAAATGACATATAAACACATAAAAAGTATACATATAAATTATATGTATATATAATCATAAAATATATATATATAATAATAATAATAATAATCAATTCAATAATTGTGTAAAAAATGACTTACACAAAAGAAACATAATAAAAATAACCAAAAATTAAAAACAACCGATAAAAAAGTGTAAAAATAACAAACAAATTATACAAATGACTTAAACATGTAAACTAAAAATTACTTAAATAAAAACATTAAAATAAAGGCGAAAATAATTTAAAGTAAAAACATAATAAAATATAGAAAATTATAAACCACTTTTAAAGATTATAAAAATAAAACCATCAAAAACATGACTTAAAGGTGTAAAAAGTCCAAAAAAACATAAATCACAAACATGCAAAAAATGATAACCCAAACTTAAATATATACATTTGAAAAATGACTTTAATAAGAGGATAAAAATAAAATAAATTAAAAAACACGTGCAAAATATACATATAGTTCATATATACAATTATAATAAATAATATATAAATAATAAATAACTAATAATAATAATGTATAAATAAATTTTTTAATTATAATTATAATATCTACATCCAATTACGATATCTAATATCTATTATATTATAATAGCTACGTAATTTGTCACTTAAATAATTGTGTAAAAATAACTTACACAAAAGAGACATAATAGAAATAACTACAATTTAAAAACAACCTATAAAAAAGTGTGAAAAAAAGACTGAAATGTGTAAAAAATAACTAAAAATAAAATGTTTTAAATAAAAATATAACAAAAATATATTGAGCAAAGGCGTCAAAATAATATTAATAAATAAAATTTCCTAATGACTAGTGTAAACAAATTACAAAATTAGAAAATAACTTGTGGGTCCCGGCTCGAGACCGTTTGAGAACCCGTGCACTACCTAACGATCCGTACTTCCCTCGTACAGACCGGATCTTTCCGTCTGGTGTCCGAGGATGAGCAGGCCATGAGGTCCAAGCTGGAGCATCTGACGGTGAAGGACCACGGCCCCGTGTTTGGGCCGTGCCACAAGATGCCGGGCCACACTGCTCAGAAGGTAATCGGCCGGTATGGAAGTACAGAAGTGACCTCGCTTTGAACTTGGGGCAGCATTCCGGGACTTCATAGATAAACCCATAAACGCCCCACAAGAATAATATGGGGTTTTTTTTTGGGGGGGGGGGTCCACTGTAAATAATCACATAGTTCAGAATGTGCTTCTGGCGCCGCGCAGGCGAAGGATGAGCTGAGCGAGACCCAGGAGAGGCGTGTGTCGTCCATCAAAGATCTGCGGGCGGCGATGAAGGACAGGGCGGCCGACGGCGACGACCTGGCCAGGCTGGTTTCCGAGCATTTTGGCGACAAGCCGGACTCCCTCATGCTGCGTTTTCTCAGAGCCCGCAAGTTTGATGTTGTGCGGGCCCACGAGCTGATGAAGGGTAACGTCGCTACGTATTAGCTTAGCATTTGTGCATGTTGGGATTCCGCAGGGGCCTCCTTTGTGCGCCGCTTTAGCACAAACGCAGCCCATCAGTGAGACAGGGGGCCTTGTGTTTGTTAATTGGGGACTTTGGTAGGACCCTCACAAAGGCCCCCTTTGTGTCCAAGTGGGACAACAAGTTCATCATTTTACTTGTGACCTGAGGGCGCTTCTTCTGGGAACGTCACAGTGATCGGTACCGGTTCTACTTGCATACTCTTTGTGGTTATGGCAAATGGACTCCAAATGTCATCTGAATTTCTTTACTGATAAATGGGATATTTTCGTAGTTACGGCATAGAAAACCCGTTTAAAATCCACTAAATATGTTTATTTAACATTATTAGAGCCCTCTATACATGAAATAGCACCCCTATAGTCACCTTTCCACTCATTTGGCAAATGATTTCTACTTTATAAATGGGATATTTGTGTAGTTATGGTATGGAAAACCTGTTTAGGATCTACTAAATATGGTTTTTAACTTTATTAGAGCCCTCTAGATATGAAATAGCACCCCCATAGTCACCTTTACACTCATATTACCCAATCTGGTTGATATAAAAATTGAAAATGACACCTTAGACATAAATAAGATGGTAAGTGAATTTCTGCAAAGCAGGATTCCTTTTTTATTAATTAAATATTTTTGCAATTATGGCATAGAAAACCCATTTACAATCCACTAAATATGTTCTCAACATGAATAAAGCTCTCTATACCTGAAATAGTATCCCTATATGCTCATTTTGACAAAGGATTTCAATTTTATAAATGGGATATTTTTGTAGTTATGGTACCTGTTTAGGATCTACTAAATACGTTTTAAAATATTCTTAGAGCCCTGTATACATGAAATAGCACCCCTGTAGTCACGTTTACACTCATATTAGCCAGTAAAGTTGATATAAAAATTGAAAATGACACTTTAGACATAAATAAGATGATAAGTGAATTTCCACAAAGTAGTATTTCTTATTTATTAGTGAAATATTTTTGCAGTTTTGGCATTCATTCATTTATTCATTTTCTATGCCGCTTATCCTCATTAGGGTCGCGGGTATGCTGGAGCCTATCCCAGCTGGCTTTGGGCGGGAGGCGGGGTACACCCTGGATTGGTCGCCAGCCATTCGCAGGGCACATATAGACAAATAAACATTCACACTCTAATGGACAATTTAGAGTGGCCAATGAAGCTAACATGCATGTTTTTGCACAAAAAACTTTTTTTTAATTGTACTAAATACGTTTTAAAATATTATTAGAGCTCTCTATACATGAAATAGCACCCCTATAGTCACGTTTACACTCATATTATCCAATATAGCACACATAAAAGTTTTAAAAAATGACACATTAAACAAAAATAAGATAATACATTGATTTTTGCAAAGTAGTAGTCCTTATTTATAATTGAGATATTTTTTTAATTATGGCATAATAAACCTGTTTAGGATCTACTAAATACAGTTTTTAACATGATTAGAGACCTCTACACATGAAATACCATCCCTATAGTCACCTTTACACTCATATTACCCAATATATTCGATAGTGAATTGTTGTCTGTGTTTCAGGCTACGTTCGCTTCAGGAAGGAGTACCCGGAGCTCTTTGAGAACCTGACCCCCGAAGCGGTCCGCAGCACTATCGAGGCGGGCTACCCGGTGGTTCTGCCCAGCAGGGACAAGTACGGCCGTGTGGTCCTGCTCTTTAACATCGAGAACTGGGACCTGGAGGAGATCACCTTTGATGAGGTAAGGTTATAGATAAGCTTATGAAAACGACTAAAATGCTGCTATGCTAACATCAGCATGATAACAATGCTAACACGCTAAGGTCAGCAGGCGTTGACAGTAAAATGTTAATGTAAAATGATTCTAATAAAAGTGCAAATAATTAAAATAAATACAAACATAAATGCCAAGTGTAAAACATAAAATACCTAAAAATGCTTTCAATAAAAATAAAAATAAAAATAAATAGAAAGAAAAATGACTTCAATAACAGCGTAAACAAATACAAATAAAAATTACTTAATGTGTAAAAATATAATACAAATAAATATAATAAGTATAATATAATGACCTAAATAAATGTAAAAGAATATTATAAAAATAATGTAAAACATTTAATCATTAAATAAATAATTGAATGACTAATTAATTAAATTAATCAAATAATGTATTTTATTTAAATCCATTTATTTATAATAATTAAAATAAAAAGATGAATCATTTAAATACATGTTAAAAATAAGTAAAAATGTAAATAATAAAAATAAATTGATTATAAAAAATAAATAATTAAATAATTAATAAAATTACTAATTAAATAAATTAATCAAATTATGTATTTTATGTAAATCAATTAAATAATACAATTTATAATAATTAAATTAAAGATAATAACTGACTTAAATACGTGTTTAAAAATAAATAAAAATTTAAATTATACTAATTCATTCATTCATTCATTTTCTATACCGCTTATCCTCATTAGGGTCACGGGGATGCTGGAGCCTATCCCAGCAGACTTTGGGCGAGAGGCGGGGTACACCCTGGACTGGTCGCCAGTCAATCGCAGAATTATACTAATAATTTATTTAAAAATTTAATCATTAAATAATCAATTACATTACTATAAAATTAGTCGAACAATGTATTTAATTTAAATTAATTAAATAATTAATTTATAATAATTAAATTACACGGATAACTGAATTAAATGCATGTTAAAAATAAATAAAAATGTAAATAATAAAAAATTGACAACACCTTAAGTAAAAGTGGAAACAAATACAAATTTAATATGACTTAAAAAAGTGTAAAAGTGTAAAAAAAATTATGATAAAACTGACTTAAATACAACTCAATTTTAAAATTATTTTAAAAATTAAATATTATTAAATATATTATTAAAAATAAAATATTCCTTAAAATAAAAGTTTAAAATTTATAAAAGAATAAATATTTAAAAGACTTAAGTGTAGAAGAATAAAAATTCATTAACTTTAACAAATGTGTCATAAAAAATAACCAAAGTAAAAATGACTTGATAGAAAGTTGTGGGTCCCAGGTTGACACCATCTGAGAATTTGTTGTGTGTGTGTGTGTCAGATCCTCCGGGCCTACTGTGTGATCCTGGAGAAGCTGCTGGAGAACGAGGAGACCCAGATCAACGGCTTTGTCCTGATAGAGAACTTCAAGGGCTTCAGCATGCAGCACGCTTCCGGGATTACGCCCGCCGAGCTCAAGAAGATGGTGGACATGCTGCAGGTGGGACACGAATAACTCGGAAAGTAACAAGAAACTTTTACAAATGAAGCTCCCTTTTCTCTGCAGGACTCCTTCCCGGCCCGTTTCAAGGCCGTCCACGTCACTCACCAGCCGTGGTACTTCACCACCACGTACAACGTGGTCAAGCCCTTCATGAAGAGCAAGCTGCTCGAGCGGGTACGACGCCGGGACTCACTCGGTCCCGTCCCAGCCTCGGCACTAACCGCTGCCTGGTTCTACCTCAGGTGTTCATCCATGGGGACGAGCTGGACGGCTACCTGAAGGAATTCGACGCCGACATCCTGCCGGCGGATTTTGACGGGAAAGCCCGCGTTGCCGACTGGCGGGCCATCGCTGCCAGGCTCTTCGGCTCCGAAGATACGGCTCTCTGAAAGCAGGAGCGGTCCGAAGCTGAGGCGAGGAAGCTGAGCGCAAAAACAAGCATGGGGTAGATAGAGTAAGGACAGGGGTCGGCAACCTGCGTTCCGGGGTTAAATGTGGCTCTTTTGATGACTTCATTTGGCTCCTAACAAGAAAATATTTTTCTTTTTTCTTGAAATGTACTTTTTTTATCGGCCTGGGCATATTCTAACAGTACAATTTTTTTTTTTTTAACTTTAAAAAACCAGCAAAAATGGAAGATTTGGCAGTCTTTTTACAACAATAAAGTCAAAACGTTACACGAAAAAGTTGGAATTTTACAGGAATAATGTCACATTATGAGGAAAAATGGCATTTTTGTGTGCAAATACGAAACAAGGGCTAAGAAGATGGGCTAATATGAGAAACAAAACAATCAATTTGTCAAGTTGTCAAAATCAAAATATTATGAGAATAAAGTGAAACAATTTGGAAAATTCAAAAACAAAAATCAGCAGGAATGGAAAACAACATTGCTGTGATTTTTCTAATAGTAAATCAAAATTTTACTAATATTAATAAAATATTATTAAGTGAAAAAAGTCATCAGACTAAACTACCGGGAAAAATAATGTCATTTACGAGATATGAGAAACAAACAAAACAATGACTAAAGTTGTGAAATTCAAAATATTATGAGAATGAAGTGAATTGACAAGAGAGCTGAAATATTTGGAAAATTAAAAAAAAAAGAAAAATCAGGAGAAATAAAAAAAAAAATGCTGTGATTTTCCAGTTAGACAAACAAACAAAACAATGAATAAAGTTGTCATTTTTTAATAAAGAATAAAGTCAAAATATCATCAAAATAAAGTGAAAATCATTTACAAGTAAGCTGAAATATTTGGAAAAATAAAAAAAATGAAAAAACAGCAGAAATAAAAAGAAAGTCAAAAATATTAAGAGAAAAAAAGTCGCAATGTATAATATTATTTGGGAAAAAAAGTTATATTATGGGAATAAGTTTAAAATATTGTGGCAATAAAGTCATACTATTACCAAAAGAAATAGCAATGTTTTTCCACCAACATTTTAAAGTTAACATTCTATTCTAAAATTGTTGGTCTCAGTTTGAGTTTTGGTTGACTTAGAGCCACATCATATTTGTCAACACGGAAAATATTTTACAATACGCAGTGTCTCTTTGGCGCTCTTAGCCAAAAAGGTTCCCGACCCCTGATTTAGAAGCAGAAGATGTCTTCCAGATATACACATTTTTAGTTTAGCTAAAACAGAAAAATGTACCTGTGCTGGGGACTGGCAGTACGTGGTTTGGACTGTGAGCCTCATGCTAAAAGTGGACTTACTTAGAATGGGATTTTAAAAAATGAATTAAAAAATGACATTGAAAAATGCTACTATGTTAACATTAGCATGGTAACGCTAAGACGCTAATGGTAGCATGCAACAACCTCGCATGGTAGAGCTGAGTGTCTGCGTGTGTTAATACTTATGAAAATATGTTTTAAAAAATTGTTACTGTGCTAACGTTAGCATGATAACAAGGCTAACACGCTAATGTTAGCATGCAAAACCCAGCCTGGTAGAGCTAAGTGTCTGCATTTGTTAATGCTTACAAAAAAGTCAAAAAAGGCTACTATGCTAACATTAGCACGATAACGCTAACACTCTAATGGTAGCATGAAACAACCCCGGATGTTAGAGCTGAGTGTCCTCATGTGTTAATATTGTACTTATGAAAATATAAAAAAAATGCTACTATGCTAACATGAGCATGATAACGTTAACACGCTAATGGTAGCGTGCAACAACCCCGCATGGTAGAGCTGAGTGTCTGTCTGTTAATACTTACGAAAATGTAAAAAAAAAAAAAGCTACTATGCTAACGTTAGCCTGATAACAACGCTAACACGCTAACGTTAGCATGCAAAACCCAGCCTGGTAGAGCTAAGTGTTTGTGTCTGTTAATACTCATATACTTATGAAAACGTTTGAAAAATCCCCTTATATTAGCATGCTAGCACTGGCACTAACCTTTTATATGGGTTCCTATGCACAAAAACGACTAAAATGTTACCATCATGTTAGCAATGCTAATGTAAAAAACTGACAAATACTGGAAAAAATCGGTTGTAATTTTACAAGACTAAAGTAAAAAATATATATATATGTATTTAGAGAAACAAGTTGCAATTTAACAAGAAAAAGTCTTCATTTTATGAGAATTAAAATATTAGCATGTAGTAGCATAAAGTTAAGATAATAGACATGTTTTTTTAAATATTAAGAAACAAAACAACATTAAAGTTGTAATTTTTGGAAAAACAATTTGCCGAAAAAGTGATGTTATCAGGGTCATGTCAAAATATTATGCAAATTTTAAAACATTTGCAAGGCCAAACAACAAATGAATTCATTAAAAATAAGTTCAAAATATTAGGAGAAAAAAATGTGTTCTATCAAGAAAAAGTCACAATTTTAATCAAATAAAATTGTAATATAAATTTAAAAAATGGGGTTGACATATTCAAATATTTTTTTTATATTATGAAAATAAAGTCGTAATTACAGAAGGAAAATCTGCAGGAAGAAAGTTGGAATAATTAATTTGTTATTTTTGTTGTTGTTTGCCTAAGAAATGACCTTTTTCTGCCTGAAGAATGCAATGGTTTTAATTTTTGCATTTTTATCACAAATTCCGAAGCAACACCAAGAGTTTGATCACGTGATCCTAATTAAACTCGCATTGAACTGAACAAAAGGAGCTATTACTGTCTTTTTTACATTCTTCACTCATTTTAACATACATACAACAACAATTTTTATTTTAATTTTTTTTTAAATCCCCTTTCTGACACCATTTCTCATTTTGCTTCTTATGTGACCACACATGTCGTTCCAACTCCGGCCAGTAGATGGCAACGTAACGCTATTTATTTACACACCCCATGCGCACGTGGGCTGGCAGTAGTGATACCGCTCATGTCCTTTCACATCTGATGAGTTTAAAAATTGGAGAATAAAAAAACAGCACAAATGTCAATGTCCACTGTGCTGACACAAATGTCCCCACAATGGATATTTTACCAAAATAAAGTCAAGATTTTATTAATTTTGATTGACAAGTTTACTACAACTTACTACAACTTGGGACTACAAACCTGTAACATGTGCTGTCCCTCTGATGTGCTCATTCCTGATCCTGTCCATCCTGGTCACACCCAAAGAGAACGTCAGCATATTCATCTCTGCTACCTCCAGCTCTGCCTCCTGTCTTTTCCTCAGCGTCACTAAACCAAACAACATGGCTGGTCTCACCACACTTTTGTACACCTTTCCTTTCATTTTAGCTGAAACTCTTCTATCACACCCAACACTTTTCTCCACCCATTCCAGCCTGCCTGCACACGCTTCTTCACCTCTTTTCCACTCTCCATTGCTCTGGACTGTTGACCCTAAGTATTTAAAATCCTCCACCTTCTTTATCTCTTCTCCCAGTAACCTCACTCTTCCACTTGAGTCCCTCTCATTTACACACATGTACTTCGTCTTGCTGCGGCTAACCTTCATTCCTCTCCTTTCCAGGGCAAACCTCCACCCCTCAAGCTTCTCCTCCACCTGTTCCCTGCTCTCACTACATATCACAATGTAATCTGCAAACATCATAGTCCATGGAAATTCCTGTCTAACCTCATCCGTCAGCCTGTCCATCACCATAGCAAACAAGATGGGGCTCAGAGCTGATCCCTGATGGAGTCCCAACTTCACTCGGAACTCCTCTGTCACACCTGCTGCACACCTCACTACTGTCTTACAGTCCTCGTACATGTCCTGCACAGCTCTAACATACTTCTCTACCACTCCAGACTTCCTCATACAATACCACACTTCCTCTCTGGGGACCCTGTCATAATCTTTCTCCAGATCTACAAAAACACAATGCAGCTTCCTCTGAACTTCCCTGTACTTCTCCATCAACATCCTCAAAGCAAATACTGCATCTGTTGTACACGATTCATACCAGTTTTTTCCCTAAATTGATCACTGATTGAATGCCACACTGCTCTTTTTTGAACACACCCCTTTCAACTAATTGCCAAATTGCACCTCAAGAACGTGCATATCATGAATGCTGGGTCTTGTTTTCTGAGAATCTACTGCACCTACTAGTAACTTGTTTGCCATGTAGCAATAAAGATATACTAATTACAGTGATTAATATGATAATATGGTTAATATTATATTAACACTACAGTGTACGACTTTTGGGAAAAAAAACAGATTGAATTTGTGTTTAACACGTTTTATTAAAGATTGTGTGGACCCCCCTCATAAAACATAAAAAAAGCCCATTGAGGTGGGGGGAAAAAGTTTTCAAAATGTATTTGGGAATATAATGACTCATGAAAAACAAAAAACCCCAAAATTACCCAAAAGGAGAAAATAGTATGTGCACTTTTTAGGTCATCTACAAATCCATTTATGGTCAAAAATGAGAATTAAATAAAAAAGCAAAAACAGACTCTACATTCTTAGACATTGAAGAATTCTAATATTGTATTGTAAAGTTAACACACAAAAAAAAGATAATATATACATAACATTTCTCATCCCATTGACGTCACATGACACTTACACTACCAAGATACTCATATCTCCGCTAATTACTTACCCTCCCCCCCATCGATGACCTCTTATATATCTCAATAGAAATAATTCCAATCATGTTTCTTAAAGTTAAATGAATGTATTTTGGTTATTGTGATGACCTGGCAAATTATGCGTACACACACACAAACAGGGACTTGCACAAATACACAAATTACAATAACAACCAAAAGAGAACAAAATAATCACAAATGCTTTCTGTGCATGGAGTGCAAAACAAAACAAAAAAAACCCAGCTTCTTATTTTTGGGTGAAGTGGAGAGAAATCTCGGCATTGTTTTGCAGGGCAGCCATGAACGTTTTAGAACAAGGGTGTCCAAAGTGAGACCCGGGGGCCACTTACAGTCCGCGTCTGTTTTTTTTTTTTTTTTTTTAAATTGGCCTGCGGCAAATTCCAAAATTATGTTTAAACAAGTAAACTTGATAAATTTACAAAAAGAAAGTGGAAAAAAAAAATATATATTAAGAAAAAGTCCCAATTTTACAAGAATAAACACATATTATAAAGAAAAATGCCATTTTAGTAATAATAGCGTGAAATATTAAAGAGAAAAAATACTTTAAGAAAAAAAAACAAGTCATTTCCAGAAAATAGTTTTGAAAAAAAAGTTACAATCTTATGAGAAATAAAGTCAAAATATTATAGGAATGAAGTCACAATATGACAAAATTAAAATATACATTGATTTTTTTTAAAGAAGAAAGTTTAAATATTTGAAAATTTCAGTAAAAAAACAGCAAAAATAGGAACAAAAAGAGCTTCTTTGCATGTCTTTACAAAATACCAATGTGGAAAAGTTTGGACACCCCTGCTTTGGATTTTCATAGTTCCAAGAATAAAAAAAAAACAAAAAATCCCTTCCTTACCCACAATATCAGTATCTTTCCAACAATCCACAAAAACAAACATTTTGGTTAAGCGTTTAGTAACGTGTCCCTGCGACTCAACGTGCCTCACAGCTGAGATAGCCCACGCCAAAATATGAAAAATAATACGCAACTTTTTATGGTCGGGATTGAGCACTGGCGGTGGGTTTTAACGTCGCAACCGATGTGCAGCCGGAGGAGCAACAAACGTCGGCGCTGCCTCGACATCCATCCAAAGCTGTTCTCTCGCTTGCGCAGAAAACAGAAACAGAAATAACACTCGTCCATGTCAGCTGACAAAGGGGCGGGGGACCATGAGATGTAAAGTGCATGGAATCAGAGTGATCGAATGCGACTGCGGGAATGTGCGTGGATGGAATCTGCTTGCAAGCAACTTTGCTTTCTTCTGCCGCTCCGGTCCGGTCCTGCTGATTCTACATACAGTGGAACCCGTTTGACAGTCAAAATAACCAAAGCTGGTTAAATTGCGTTTATTTCACTGGAGACATGAGCAAAATGCAAAATGGGTGATTAAAATAAAGGCTGTTTTGCTCCATTTGTTCAAACGGGTGTGTTTTGAAAATAAGGACACTGGTGTGAAGAAGTTGCATGCAAATCTACTAATTTAATTTCAAAATGATACATTTTTTCCACTCGTGGAAAAATGTTTCTCTGCTTAGATCAAGCCTGGTCGATGTCACGCCCCTGAGAGCCATGTACCCCACCGTGATTGGTAGGTTCGTCAGCTCTGCACACAACACTGTAAAAAGTGCCATTCGTATAACACTCGAGGGCATCACTAAAATTAAACTTTCATGTTAAGGTGGGGGCCACTAAATATCAGCCACAAGCCGGATCTACAGCATAGAAGAAAGGAACTTCGGCCCCACACTGAAGCTTCAAGCTAAGAGGATGTTCTTTTCTTGTTGCTGTTTGGTTTTATTGATTTGGACTAGGGTTGTCAAAACAGAAGTGTCATTTCAACGGCACCAATTTTTTTTTTTTTTTTGGATGACCCTAAGCCTACACCATAGTTTGAGGAACCGCAGTGGCGGCATTTTTTGTGTGGAACGAGAAGCAGAACCAAATAGTGAGTAGAAATGGGCAAAGAAAAGGGTACTTTGAATTGCATGATTAGCGTCAAAGCCCTGGCAGACAACAACAACAAGCCCAAAGTTAATTTGGTAGTTACCAAGTACATCACCTCTGGGAGAAGAGGGAAGTTAGTAGCACACTGCAGGTATTATTTTCATTGCCACAAGTGTCTCAACTAATGAGTTTTTCTTGGTTTGCTTTAAACTGCTAGCTAAAATTTAGGCTAGGTGACATCTATTTGGGGCGCTAGCTAATGCTATGTCATCGATACTAGCATTATAGCGATCGTACATACATTATTGAAATTGAATATATCTTATTTAGCAGGAATTGTGCAAAACTATGGCTGGAACATCAAATAAAAAGCACTACATGAATACCGTCCACCTGGGGTAGGTTTTTCAGAGCGGTTAGCACTCAATAAGGTGATCAGAGCTTACCTTTATGCATCTCATGTCGTATCAGCATTTGGGAGCACATATGAGGTGAAAGAAAAAGGGTAAAAAATACAGTACAGTAGTCTTATCTGTGCAGCGTGTGAGAACCAAGAAGGTGCGTTCAAGGACCGTCAAACTGCGCGACAAATCGCCACTCACATTAAACGTTCAAAAACTGGGAATTTGTGGAGGTAAACCTGGTGGATTAAACGGGTTCCACTGAGTTGTTTTTGTTTTTTACGGTAGATCAGCAAAGCTGGTGATCCCGATGTCACACACTCGCAGACATGGTTGCCATATTTGGGGATAACCTACAGCAGATTGGTTGAGAAGGTGAACAATGTGTTTACTGCTCAACTGGGATGTGCTGATGTTCATCTCCACCTGGTAGCTGTTCCTGTGCTGAAGGCATGGAGACGAGGTCTGCCGCGGTGAGCAGCACCAAAGAAGAAGGCAGAGCAGTTCCAGGTGTCTCCTCGGTGCTGGGTGTCTTGTGGTTTAGGGTGACCAAAACAAACAAACAAAAAAAGGTTTTAGGCTTCTTCCTGTGCGCAGGAACTCTGCCTCAGGGGGTCACTTTGGCACGGCGGTTTCTGCTTCTCCCACTGGCATATGGCGTTGGCGTAGCCCACAATCACTTTGTCCATCCAGGTGAGGGGCTTGGGGAAGAGCACGGCACCCTTGAAGAAGCCCAAGTGTCCGCCGTGTAGCGTCAAGGCAAAGATGACGTTTGGCTTCTTCTCTGCAGAGGGACAAAAGCAGAGATTAATGCCTCTGGACTCGACACAGACACAAGTCCAAAGACAGGCTGACTGTACGGTACAGATAAGTGTTTTTATGTAATACATAATAGCGTGATAAGCAAGTTATACAGCAGTGTTCAGAATAATGGCAGTCCAATGTTCCTTACCAGTTAAATCACTGTTATGAGTGGATTTTTATTGCTACATGGCAAACAAGTTACCAGTAGGTGCAGTAGATTCTCAGAAAACTAACAAGACCCAGCATTCATGATATGCACGCTCGTAAGGGTGTGCAACTGGGCAATTAGTTGAAAGGGGTGATGAATCCGGTTAGTCACATTGCACTGCTATTATTTCCAACACTACTGTAAGACGGGACTATTTCTTCCCGAGGTGTTTTCCCTCGTCAAAGCCAACCATCATACCTTTATGGGTGTGACTTTGGCTCAGCCGTGTGTAATCGCTCAAAGGTGTTTGCGCATACGATGCACGTCGGGTTGGCCTTGAGTGACAGGGTGCAGAGGCCGTGACGCCTAGACACCTTTGTTTTGGTTGGTTGTTGCTACAAACAGTAGTCTCATCTGTTTGTTAGACACCCGTTTAGACACGCTAGCCGGTGAGGGCTGGTGTTAAAGGACCACCACCATTCAAAGATGAACATTTTTCCAAACACTAGATAACTGAACGATATTAAACTTGATTTGAGGTGATTTAAATCGACCAACATCTCCCTGCTGCAGATGAATCTTACAGGCTGCAGCAGCTGTGGCCATGCAGGGCAGGGCAGGGCAGGGCGACTATAAAGGATTGGCCTGGATCTCTTTATTCTCCCTTATCTTATCTGGGTTAGTGGGAGATACTGAAGCAGCCTGGTGGTGATTATTAAGACCCCACAGGGCTTTCAGCTGTAGTGAGCACGTCCAGACCCTTCACCACCATCTTACTCGCCAGGCACAGAATCAAGCAAATGTTTTTCCAGCGAGGGCCACAGAGTGAAAAATTAAAAGGATGCAACTTTGCCAATTTGATATTTTGTAGCTATGCTAAGAAGTACCTATTTTTATAACACTATTTTTAGTATTTTTACTTTTTGCCAACCCTCCCCCATTCTTGCTTTAGTTTTTTTCTTTCCAAATAGTTCAACTTTTTTCTTAAGTACATTTTTTTCATAGTAGTATGACTTTATTTGCAGATTTTACCTTTTCCCCAACCAAATTGTCCAAATAATTTATTTAATTTGGGGGGGGGGGGTTGTTTTGTTTTTCTTTCACATATTACAACTTTTAAAAAATGTTGCAACTGTATGCTAATAAAATGACATTATTTATCCGGATAATATTATGAGTTTATTTTCGTTGAATTGGCAGCTTTTTTCTATTAATATTTGGACTTTATTACAATAATGTTACAGTTTTTGCATTTCGGGTCTTGTTTGTTTTTTTGTTGTTTTTTTTGTTCTACCATGTCAATTTCTTGTAAACCTTCTTTCCATGATTTTGACTTTATTCTCATAACATTAAATAACTTTTTCCACAATCCAGTTAAAAAAAAATTAGATGACGATGCTAAGGTTTTCTTTGGGTGTGACCACGATAGACAGGATCAGGAATGTGTACATCAGAGGGACAGCACATGTTAGTGGTTTTGGAGATAAAGTTAGAGAGACCAGACTGACATGGTTCGGACATGTCCAGAGGAGAGATAGTGAATATATTGGTAGAAGGATGCTGAGTTTTGAACTGCCAGGCAAGAGGACTAGAGGAACCAAAGAAAAGGTTTAAGATTCCTGTTAAATTATATTTGCAGACTGTGCTGTTGGCCAAAAAACAGCCATGAAGAGCTTGCCAAAAACTCATTCTGCGCGCTTTTCGATGTGTAACGCATACGTAGACGCCTACCAAACATGACTGTGCAACTGCTCTACACATACACACTCAAGAGATGACTGACTCACTGTCAATCAATAATACAAAAAATATACAAATGTAGTCGTATTTTTCTGTGTTGTCTTTGTCTTTTCCATTTGCTTTTTCTCATTGCATGTACCAGATGGCTCAAGCTAGCGCGGAAAGGCAAAGCCCGCCCACAGCACCAGCCTGTTGTATGTGCATGGTGGCGTGATACTGGTGTTACTTCCTGTCCGGTACATTTTTTTCTCCGGTCCCCGTGCTAAGCGCTACATTTAAACATAGCTACTACATAGCCACCAATTGTATATTTTGGTTTTATTGATTCGCTTAATATTTCCCCATGATTAATTTTGGCACTCCTGTGATTCCACAATGCTGTTTGGTAGTTGAATAAAGCCTGTTATGAATTTTTGTTAGTTTAATGTAAGCGCATTTTACATATTTTTTGCCTACATTTCGCATTTTTAAGCATAAGCATTGTTAAAGGAACAAGAATAAACCGATCATTTTCATTCTGATGGCATTCTGGCTCATTCTACCTCTGGTGTGACAAAAAAGTGCACCTGAGCAATAGCAATAATAATAATAATAAAACGATATGCCACACTTGTTAACTGAACACATATTCAGACGCATTTGTAAACAATATTGGAGATAGGCCTTTTGTGTACATAGAAACACTTTTACATCTGCGAGGTCAGCTCTTGGCAGATTAGATACGAAACAAAACGGTTGTATTTTTCTTGAGTGTAATTTTGCAACCCACAAAACCACAGTATTGGTGTACTGCAGGACCCCTGGCAGGAGTCTTCAGGACATGGTGGGGACCAGTGGGTCAACCCAGCATGACTACATTCTGGAGGGGCCAAATGGAGGGCACAGAGTTGAGAATCGGGTTTGAACTAAGCAGGGCATTTTAGCAGAGGACATTTTGAGCCAGGCTATTGTGTTAATGGGAGCCAGGAGACATGACATAGCACATCAATAGCCTAATGGCTTTCCCATTGGCACGCGTTTGATTTACACAATAAACGTCAACCAAAGAGTTATGCATGGGAGTTATGAGGTCTCTATTTCCAAGTAAACATTGATGAATCCAATAAAGTGATCATTAGAGGCTGCCAAAGCATAGTTATGAAACTGATCTAGATGGGTCTCGGAGTTGGTTGCCAAGACAAATTTCCTCACGTACCTGCGAGTGTGCGAGGGATCTTGAGCAGAGAGTCATGCACCAGAGGATCATCTGCAGCGTTTACAAGCAGCAGTGGTACGTTTACCTGCAAAATAACAATTACAGCTGGTCAGGCAAATACGCAAACATAACAGAAACCTTATATGAAGTTTGTTCTTACATTGTGAATATAATGGACGCAACTCTCCTTCTCATAGTACTCCTTCAGAGAGCTGTGGCCATGGAATTTTCTGTTGAAGGACATATAAATGAAATGATCTGAAAAAGTTTCCAATAGAAAAACACACATTGGCTACCTTTGCCTATGCATATTTAGGCAAACACATATTTGGCCTAAAGTAAGCATTTTCAAGCATAATCATGGCTAAATGAAGTAAAATACAAATATGAGGCATTCGGAAGATGCATTCAGTTGTGTTGATATGTAGTATTTCCCTTTTGTTTTTTTGTTTTTTTTATTTTTTTTTTTTTTAATTTTTTTCTTTTTTTTTAATTATTTGTATTTAATTAATTTTTATTTATTTTTTTTATGTTTATTTTTTATTTTTTTTTTTTTTTTTTTTTTTTTTTTTTTTTTTTTTTTTATTTTTTTTGGTTTTTGGTTTTTTATTGTTTTTTTTTGGGTTTTTTTTTTTTTTTTTTTGGTTTTTATTTTTTTTTTTTTTTTTTTTTAGCATACTCTACTTTGCTGAATCACAGTAGGTTTGAACCAACTGGCCGCGATAAACGTTGACAATTTGGACCCAATAGGGCAGGAGTGTCCAAACTATTAAGGGCCACATACAGAATTTTATTTTTTTATATTTTAAACCAGCCCAAGCTTGTTCTTGTTCCCCCTGTAATGTTATGGTTTTATTCTCATAACATTTTTATTTTCATTGCAATATCATAACTTCTCCTCAAAAATGGCAACTTTATCCTTTCATTTGTTTGCTTCTCATTATTTATATTACTACTACTAAAAATTATATACACATTTTTTTTTTCATATTTCAACTTGATGCTGTTTTTTCTCTTTATGTTATGACTTTTCTCCTCCTAATTTTGTCTTTATTCTCTTAGAATTACTGTTCTTGCCATTTTTTCTGCCCCACAAACAAGGCATGTGAGAAGAGGAAGGGTTACGCATGTAACTTTGGCAAAATGAATCGATGGAAATGACGAAAACACCCACAATAAGTTCATTTTTCTACCAAAAAACTCTACCAAACTTGTGTAAAACCATCAAAACTGTCACTGGTCACATACCTCATGATGTTATCGTCGATCTGCATGAGGGATGTTGCTGTGTACAGCCGACTCAGGTCTGCATCCATTATTTTGGCGGAGTTTCCCCCAAATAAACTGTGTCTGGAACACGGAAAGAGGAGAACCCAGACGTACTAGGCAGTTACCCAAATTGCTGAATGAAAATGTATTTACAGAAATATGGTCTCTAGCAACAAAACAAAATGTAATACATTACGTCTATAATGTATGTGGATTGGATTTAAATTAGGGCTGCCAAATGATTAAAAATGTTGATCAGATTAATCACAGTCAAATTAGTTAATCTCCATTTACCACTATGCCTGATATATGCCCATGTGTACTGTATTTTATTGAAAGAAAGACAAATATGCAATAAAAATGTAACAGAGTTAATTAGTTACCAATTTAAATACATTGGTTGCTATCTGTGGTAAGTCTTTAAATTCCTTTGGAGGTGTACAGTATGTGTCATTGTCACATAGCAAGACGTTTTTAGGCCAAAAATGATACCTGTGAGAGAGGATTATTTTCTTCATGTTATCAGCCATGAGAAAGTTATAGAAGCGTCTGCACTGATCCCACTGTAGGAATGTTTCCTGGGCGCTGAGAGACAAAGACAGGAAGTTAGCTTAGAAGCGCCGTTCCGCATTCTGAACAACCCGTGGGATGTCACGTGACAAAGGGTAACTCACTGGTTCAGATGTTGCTACCCGAAACTACATATTCAATCCAAATTATTCGTAAAAAAGAAAATAATCTTTACAGAAAACATGAGTGCTAATCGTAGGATTGGACTCTGGATGGAAAGAACTTCTGCTGACTGCGGTACAGCCAAGCCTTCAGTCTGTCATGTTTGCCCAGAGATGCTGGCAGCAAGTTAAAACACAAATTTCAAGTCAAGTCTCGAGTGTAGACGTTCAAGTCCAAATCAAGACGAGATAGGTCGAGTCACGTCAAGTCATGAGCTTCCTTTATACGTTCATTTTGTCTCTGCAGTAGTGCGCGATTTTCCAGTAAACTGGTGGTAAACGGGTGTGAAGTACAGTATGTGTCAACTGTGTGGAGCTGCATGTCAAGAAAATTTAGAAATGTTTACAATTTTTTATTTTAATCATCTTCATGGTGAATTTCGGTTAATAAGTGATCATTATGCCCAAAGCGGTGTCTTGTAGTAGGCAATTCCCTCGCTCACAATGTCAGTGCCTCCTTTTTTCTAGTTTATTGCTTCCTTCCTCCTCTTTGCCCATTGTCTTTCTAGAGATACTTACTATACACATACCCTAATTTTCTGCAATTACTTCTCTGGAATTCATCAGCTCATATATCCCTTGCCTGCCGTTGCGTGGCGTCACGCAGGACCAAATAATGCCGAGAGCAATGAGCGTTGTGCGTACTATTGTCGTGCAAAATGCAGCGCTCGACAATGTGTAATTTATTTGTACAGGAGCATGGTCATTTTGTGCCAATGCTTACAATTTTGGTCACACATTGTGTGCCAAGTGTGTAATTTATGCATAAAAATACGCCAAAAATTTGCAGGACAATGCAAAGACAAAATGTTTGTAAGTGTATACACCGCTATAATCATAAGCACCGTTTGTGTCTCCCAAAAAATGGCATTTTAACTTACATACATTGTAACAATGTATTTAATTGAAGCATTTTGAATTTCTTTAATTTCTAAATAAAATAAGAGCAGTGTGACAAGACTTGGTCACAGAAAAAGAGTGCTGACACAGCATTCAGGATTTAGTCAGTGCACAGAAATGTGATTGCCCTTAAACCTGACTGGATGTTAGTAGATGCGTTCAATGAGGCAGATATTGTGGGAAATCATGTTGTATTGTATTATGCAAATAACATGCTAACAATCACGCTAAAATAATACTTTGAATGGAGACACATTTTCCTCAACACATTCACTGAAAATCTCCACTATATCATTGATGCAAAAGACCAAGTCACATTCTAAGTCATTGATGATATAATATTATTATTAATACTCAAGAACAAATACCCTATATGATATAGTAATTGTGTAATCTTACACACCACCTACCTGAAAGCACTGTAACCTTGACAGACGCTGACACAGCACAGTACTCGCTCCTGGTTGGACATGTTCTCACCCAGGAACTTACAGACAATGTTTCCACCCAGACTGAAGCCCACCACTATGAGCCGGGTCTGAGGGTACGCCCGCTTGATGTACCCCGCCATGGCAGCAAACTCCCATGTACACCCTGTGACCATAAATGCAGCATTGTTTTTTTTTTTTATTGGAAGAAAACTACATATGAGGATGCTTCTGAACTCACCGTAAGTAAACATGCGTGGCGAGGTAAGCTCAATGTTGGGTAGAGCTCCCAGGTGGTTCAGCACAGCACAGCGGTAACCGTCCTTCTGGGCGTAATCCACAAAGGTTCGGATATAATGCTTCTCGCTGTGGTTACCAATACCAGGACATATCACCATCGTGATGTCATCTGGTGAAACAGGCACAGATATTGCTTATTTTTCCACTTTGCCGTGGCCATGAAAGCTCATCAGGTGGTCCAAAGATTGTTTATTTACCACACGTGATGGGTCTTTGTTCTTCTAATTATGCCAGTGACGTATAGCAACAGATGGAACAATTAAATATTCCTCTACGAGATGGCAGAAGGTGTATAATTAACCTGTGTATGTAGGGCCATATGAGTCCCGCTTTAACAAACACGGAATCGAAACGCGGTAAAGTTGATGTATTGCATCAATAAAAGATTAAAATAAATAAATAAAAATAACAGGTACAAAAATTTAAAAGGAAAAACGTACAAATAAAACTGATTTCATTGGGCCTTATGTATTCACCTGTCGCCATTTAAACAACACTTTTGGTTTGGTGGCGTGCCGTGACATCTTCCGAACGTCAAATGTGTGCTTTGGCACAATAAATGTTGGGAAAGCGCGCCCTAAAGCAGTGTAGAGTAGAGTAGATTACAGGTTTTCGCGAATGTTATTTTCTAGAACCAGTGTAAAATATAACACACGGCTCCGCCACTCCCTCCTTGTTGTCGAACCCCGCCCTTCTTGCTTCAATTACCGTAGGTAACTCGTAAGACAATGTAACATGTAAAGCATACATTGTACAGGTACTCCCCACTAACGAATGATAACGTAAGATGATCCATGAACAGATGGAATCAGAGTCACGGTGTAGTCTTTAGCCTGGTTGTTTATGTATTTTCATTACTTTTATTTATTGTCTTTTACATATTGTTCTGTACGTATCTTTGGTTCCTTAAAGTGCATTACAAATAAAATTGGATTGGATTAGTCGCCAGGCTAGCAGGCTTTAGAAGGTGTTCCTCCAAGCAGAGTCAACAATAATCCACACGGCTCGCATGTTATTATTCCAGTAACGACGTAACACCATATATTATGATATACTGTATATTTGTGTTCCCCTCGCTTGCAAGTTTTGAGGCTGGGTTGACTGTCAAAGCAAGCAGGACTGCGGCCACATTGTCTGCGTTTCACAGCAACAATGGTGTGTTCAAGGACCAGGCCACTTTTTTTTTTTCCCCGAGGTCAATATATTTTATTTCATTTTAATGCAACCTGGAAGCAATACAGTATGTTCATTACAAAAGAAAGACATCCCTATTTGTTGCTTTTGATTAAACATGGTCATTTGTAACCAGGAAAATAATATTAAATAGTAATTATGAATGTGGATCTATTTACATTAATTATGTTAGATGACAGCTCATCTTTTGGTGCAGGCGGCTGGAAGGAAAGTTGGAAATTAATCAAAAATCATCTGACGTCCGCTCTGAGACATAAATATTCATATCATACGGCCCCCCCCCCCCCTTTTTTTTGTGTGTGTCTTGTCCAGCATCATAACAGCTGAACGGGAATCAAGCTGCCTTTAAATGCTGAGCAAAATTGCTTTGCAAAGGGAAACTTCATAATCCAAATGAGTCTCCCTTGACATTTGACTGCATTTATTATGAATTTTGTTACACCACATTTCGATGCCGGACCTGACCAGGACCAGGCCACTTTTGACAAAATAACGCTATCAGTGCATCATAAAGAAAAAAACATGTACAAATTGTGGGCTTTCTAACTGTGGCACGTGTATGCTTTACATTGTACCTGTCCTATTTAAGGTGCATCATCTGTGGGGAAACAAATATATATTTTAGAAAAAACTTACAAATGCAAAAACATTTTTGCCAAGAAATGTGCACATTTGAGAGGCCGTCAATGCTGAATGAGTGGGCATCCACTGTCAGGCACATTTGCTCTCAGTCTTCAAATGACCTCTTTGGTTTCCACTGAGAAAACTACAGTCGGAGTCTGTGCAACATCAAGCGTGTCACAAATGACGGCTTGTGTAATCCTAAGTTTTAAGTACGAAAATAGTAAGTTCACAGCCTTCAAAACTTAAAAAAAAAAAAAAAAAAACATTGAATGTGTCTAAATATAATATTGACATCAACCATCCCTTGAGAGCGGCAGTAACAACTTTGTAATCGTGCTTTTTTTTAAAACGAGACACGCAGTACTTATGTATGTACTATGTGTAAAAGTGTTTACATGCAGTACATCACATAAACACAGTCAACAACTTTCTATACTTTTGCATGTAATGCAACATTTTCTTACCCGTTTTTTTTAATATTATGTTCGAGTCAATGCTAAACTCACCTCCTGTTCGATGGTCCCCCATTGGCTCAAAGAGGTCAAATGTTGCAGTGGCCCCATCCTGCATAGGCAAGTACTTCCTGATCCCACTGGGATGAGGTGCGCTCACCCGGCCCAGTTTCCCATACAAGGCTGTTTGCAGGTGACCGCTCTTGCCCCACAGCAAGGGAGGAATGTACCTGTGGAGCACATATTTCACTAAAAAGGGACCTATAAATGTTGTTACACGATGCCAACATGTCGGGTAATGAGGTTTGTGCACTTGGAAGTGGGCCCTGTAAGCAGTTTTGAATGGCTCTGTTTTGTTATACAGAGTTTTACGCCGTGTTAAAACGCTGAGCAATGGTTCCCGGGAAATGTTTGCTCAGATGTGAAGGAAAGCTAATTTTGTTTCACTTTCCTAAAGAGGTAAGCATCAGGCAGAAGCGGTTAAACTGTGCTCATCTGTTAATGGCACTTCACACGGGACTGTTTCTGCTGTGTTTTACAGAGTTTTACACCAAGTTCCAACGTTGAGCAATGGCTCCCAGGAAATGTTTGTTCGGGTGTAAGGGAAAGCTAATTTTGTTTTGCTTTCCTAAAGAGGCAGGCATCAGGCAGAAGCGGTTAAACTGTGCCCATCTGTTAATGGCACTTCACACGGGACTGTTTTGTGAACATGGGGCAATAGGAAGAGGGACTAGCCACCAAACTGTTGCTGAAGTCCGCCGCCATTCCAACGTCACTCAGTCATGTTGAAGGTTCAGAAGAGGAAGCTGCAAGTAGCCTTTGATCCCAACTGTGTTTATTGGGTGTAGATCAGCCATGTCCATATGTTTTTTTTTATTATGTATTATTGTGTGTAGCTTCTCTGTAGGTGTCCAGAACTCAAAAGAAAGGCCCGAAAATGAGTACAATAGGTCTCCTATAACTTCCCCACAAAATGCTAGACTATAAGGATTATTTAGCAAATTTTGCATTGATATTTATGGAAGGGTGACGCGTTTGGGTTCATTGTTTGCATGCAAGAGCATGATTGTGTCGTTTGAAAGATTGCACAATGAGCCGTTCCTTGAACATACACCAATATTTAACAGTGTCGTTACGTAGCAGGCGCGCTTACAAATCAGTGACACATCTGACAGACTCAAGTCAGTGGTTACGTAATACGCGTCGCTTCACACAGAGATAATATTGCCATAAAGAAGAGCTTACATATTAACCGGCATGTTTATACAAACATTGCTGGTTCGCTTTTCATGGGAAAATAAAAAAATGAGCAGGTGGCATGTTTTCATAAGTTAGCCGACGACAATGAAATAGGTTTTTAATTTATTTCCTTCTGCACGGCTCGAGACAGACAGGTTTCTGTGTGTACGGTTCACAGCTGCGGCTGCTAAAGGCAATAAGTTCTATGACATCAGCACTTATACAAGACCTTTAATCCTTGCCTTTTTGTTTTGTCTCTTAACTCTGGCACCAAGATTTAATACACCTTGAAAAATCTGTGTTACGTAAGCGCACACAAAGGCGGACCACTTGAATTTGGTGACGTGATCCCCTCCGTCTTTTGCTGTGACTCGATGTAGCTAAACTGCACATTTTTGGGTGTTCGGCAGGTTTAATTTTCTCCCAGTACTAGATCATCTCATTCTTGTAGCCATTGCTAGTGGCCGCATTGGGGGGAGAATTTGGATAAATTGTGTATAATAATGTATGCGCCTTTAAAATGGAGGAGACTGTAACAAAAGATAAATACAGACATGATTTAGGGACACTATAGAACTACCAGGGCACACTTCCTAGCTGCTAGCATGCTAACTGTTAGCATTCTAGCATTTTAGCTAATTTCCTCATGTTAAAATGCAAATACAGATATGGCATGATGTAAGAACACTATAGAAACACAGAAACATTTTTGGAACTTAAAGCTAACTTGCTAGGTGCTAGCATGCAAACTGTTAGCATGTTACCGATTTACCCAGTTATCTCATACCTCAATGTAAACACAGACGTAGCATGATTTAGGGACACTACAGAACTGCCATGACACTTTTGGTACTAAGTGCTTTCTTGTTAGGAGTTAGCATGCTTACTATTAGCATGTTAGCATTTTAGCTAATTCCCTCATGTTTACATGTAAATACATACATGGCATGTTGTTAGACCATTATAGAACTGCCTTGATACTTTTGTTACCGAATTCTATCCTGCTAACTGCTAGTATGCTAACTCTTAGCGTGTTACCATTTTGACTAGTTGTCTTATATCTCAATGTAAATACAGACATGGCATGATGTAGGGACACTACAAAACTGCCATGGCACTTTTGCTACTAAGTGCTTTTTTGTCAGGAGTTAGCATGCTAACTATTAGCATGTTAGCTTTTTAGCTAATTCCCTCATGTTTACATGCAAATACAGACATGGTATGATGTAAGACCACTACAGAACTGCCTTGATACTTTTGGTACTTAATGCTATCTTGCTAAGTGCTCTATGGCCAAGCACAAAAATAAAACAAGCCCATAGAGCCACCCTTCTCCGATAGAGACGTGTTGCCCCATTAAGGACCACTGATGATCATCATCGGACAGACCAGCTCAGGTACAGCCCCGCATTCTACAGCCACACCGTGACTGACAGACTCAACACAAGCGACTTACTCTTTGGTCAGCTGAGGACAGGACTTGAGCAGGAAGTGGTTGAGGGGTGTGTCCTGGTAGGTGAGGTCGGGGGGCGCGGTGGGGCTCTTGAGGTTTAGGCAGCGTACAATGACGTAGAGTACCGTCGCCACAGCCGCAAGCTTCATGCCATCAAACATCGCTGGCATCTCCGGAGAGATGGTATACACATCTGACTTGTGGGTGTTCATGATTGCCCTAGAAGTACAAAAAATGTTTTTTTTCATTTGTATTACAACTTTACACTACTAACATGACAATATTTTCATTCATTCATTCATTTTCTGTACCGCTTATCCTCATTAGGGTCACGGGGATGCTGGAGCCTATCCCAGCAGACTTTGGGCGAGAGGCGGGGTACACCCTGGACTGGTCGCCAGTCAATCGCAGGACAATATTTTCCCTTATAATAAATATTACAACGCTGTTCCCATAAAATAAACTAGATATTTTGACATGGTTCTTGTAAAATTTTTGCTGTTGTTTTTAGTTATCTTGTAAAGTATATTTTAAATGTGCCACGGGCCAGTAAAAATATGCCAATAACCCCAAGGCCGCACTTTGGACCCCCCTGACTTGCCGTCATGTTCAACCATCGATGGCACTGTTTTGTCACCGACACAATAGGAAGTTCACAGAGTGCGCAAAAGCCACAGCATCTGATGTTGACCGAAAGGGAAGGGAAGTAGGGGATTTCACAAAACAAAGGCACTGTGCAAAATTCTTAGGCCACCTGCAGTTTTTGTGACCTTCTTGCAACAACAGCAAACGGTGGGAAAGACACCGACTCTAGCAGTGGTATTCATTATTATTACTTCCTGCAACTTGACAGTGTTTAATGCTTAGTTTTCAGTCAAATACAAGTTGCACTAACACAAATAATCATGCAATGTCGACTTACCCGTATGAAAAGCTGGTTGCAGCAAGCAAGTTTTCTCCAAAAGTGGGAAAATGTAGTGAAGTCACAGTGAACTGGTCAGTCAGACCTAAAGAGTGCAGCAATGAAACTTGCTTAGAACAATGGCAGATTCATATTTCGTAACTTTTTTTTTTCCTAGATTGGATTTAGGTGCTACTTGTTCACACATTATAATGGAACTGTCGGTGTAGCTTGTAACTCGGCTTCCTAACACATCTCATACACACCTGACTCGGTCATCCATACTGTATACAATCGCCCTTGTTAGTCTTTTACCGTTTTTCAAAAACACAGTATATTCATTTTGTGAATGTGTTTACACTACGCTAATGTTAGCAGAGTAACCTTTTTAGCCCTTTTTATACGTAGAACAGATAGAAACACCTAGTGCTAGCATGCTAACGTTAGCATTGCTAGCATGCTAACATTAGCATAGTAACATTTTTAGCTATTGTCATGAGTGTTAACATTGGCAGAAACCTAGCGCTATCATGCTTGGTTCATCATGTTAACATTAGCACTGCTAACATTAGCATGGTAACATTTTAGCTGTTTTCCTGAGTTGAAACCTGCATAAACACTTAGTGCTATCATGTCAAGTGTTAGCACATTAGCGCCACGATGTTATATTATCATAGTAACGACGACAATTAGCTCTACCATGCTGGGTGTTGCATGTTCATGTTAGCATGCTAAAGTTAGCATTTTAGCAGTTTAGTCATTTTCATGAATATCTAAACACTTATCTAAACACTTTGTGCTATCATGCCAGGTATTGTTCATATATCTGTTTGAAATTTTGCTTTGTTTCTCTTCTGGATAAAAATGGCAAAATGACCTAAAGTACAAATATAAGGCATTAAGAAGTTGCATTGAAATTGTGATATGTAGTATTCTACAGTGGGCACCAGGTGTCAGCAATGTTACTTGAATGTTTGGTGAAACACACAAACGCCAGACAGGTTTGAATTACCGCACAACAGGCACAATAATAATTAAATAATAATCATAATAGTAACACAAGCCTCTGTGTCACTAACACAGTTTTGAATCCCGGTCGTCACTTCCTGTCCTCCACACATCCGGAACACATTTACTGCAACACAAATGTCTTACTTTCTCTGATTTTTTCGACTATATCTGGGTAATAGGAGTGTAAAGGTGACTATAGAGGTGTTATTTTGTGTCTAGATGGCTCTAATAATTGTAATCCCAACATTTAGAAGGTGGTAAAAACAGGTTTTCTACGCTCTAACTAGGAAAATATTCCGTTTATCTATACGGAATCCCACTAATCGGAAATTCACTAATCACAGTCTGGTCTGGAAATAATTAACACACAGTAAACAAGGGATGATTTAATTTAGTGAGACGTTTTTGATTAAACAAACCCGTCCACACACAAACATTGAGCCAGAGTTTTCGGAAATCTCCACTCTGACCCGAGTTTTTCCAAAAGCTCAGTCTGTCAGGATGGAAACCTACGTTTGCATGTGCACAAGAGGCCAAAACGCAAAGAAAATAATCTCCACATTCATGTGGACATGGCCTTAGAACAGGGGTGGGCATTATTTGTCTTGTTTTAGCGGTCGTCTACTGTACGGTAGCTTGTAATTTTACTGGATAAAACACCATCACGGGATCGTAAGGAACGCAAACATTGACTAACATTGACACGCCTCCTGGCTTACTTCCCAGACAAGCCTCCTCGGAATGTTTCACTATCAAGCAAAAACACAGCAAAAATGTGGCATGTCGAAACACAAAAACAAACGCTAGAAGAACACCAAAACACCAGACGAAATATCACTTTTGTGCAGAACCTTATCAGAATAGTTCCAACCTATGCTCATTTAAAAATAGCTTAGCAAATCCTATTGCTGGCTCTAGCTTAAAAATTACAGGTTTAAAAAAATAATGTAAACATGCGGATGAAAAAGCCTAAAAGGAAAAGTGCACTTAAAAAAAAAAATTGCACATCATCTACAATCCTTTTGTGAGACATGAACATAACTGCATTTTTTTAAATATATAAACAGCCAGAAAGGTGCAGCTAAGGGTGCACGGGACGGGACGCACCCATTCCTAACCTTCAAATAGTGGTAAAAACGCACCATTCAAGCGCCGCTAATGCAAAAAAACGACCAAAATACAGAAAAATATTATAAGTATTACATGTAATCATGAATGCGTGTGTTACTACATGCTCACGCCACGGATATAAAACCATAAAACCTTGTTGGAGGTGTTTTAATAGCTGGATTTCTAGGTGGAATAGGTGTGTCCCGTTACGCGCATTATTTAGCTGCATTTTTTCTATCTTTAGAAAGACATGTGTGTTCATGTCCCCCATATAAATTGTGGTTGATGGGCAAAATTCCCCCCAAAAAAGTGCAGTTTTCTATTAACGGGGCAGTATTATGCCTGCCTTTTACAGTCGTCCTTCGTAATATCGTGTTTTTCAGAAATTAATGAATAAATGATGGTCTATTATTAGTCAAAACATTTAAATACAAATGATATGTAGTATTCTGGTCAATAGGTGGCAGTAATGACACCAAACATTGATGAGACATTAGCTGACATGACATTACCTTAAAACTGCATGAAGTCATGCAGTCAGCCATTGCATGTCCGACATGAAATTAAAAAAAGTTCTCATCCCATTAGTGTGGAAGTGGTAAGTTTTCAAGTCTGGCAGCCCCGCAACATAAAGCTTGACGCATCCGTGAGGGGCTGCGTGGCCAAATGACAGCACTTTTGCAACCACGCCCCTCCGTGCTGCCCAAGTTTCCCGCACAAGCGTAAATAGGAAGTTTTCTAACTAAGCGTGGAAAAACATGGCGGAGGAGCAAGCGCTCCTGGTGGCGGAGGCTCGAAAATACAGACATCTTTATAAAGACCACCACGACCAACAATTCCTAGAGAGAAAAAAAGGCATCTTGTCGATTCTTGTTGTTCGTCTCCTTTTTTCTTACCAAAACTAAACATAAAAGTTCTTCCTCTTTGTTGAATCTCACGCTAGTGGCCATGTCGTAAACAACAATGCTCTCTACTTCTACTATGGTGGTGTTGCCGTATGCATGTCATACACTGCCTTGAGAAAATATGGGCTAACGGCGAGAACATGAACGGACTGTAAACGTTGCAAAAGTTGTCTCTGCCCGATTCCTCATGCACGTGTCAAGTTAGAGATGCGTAATGTGGCGAATAAAAATGAATAACAGGAGTGCCAAGGTGACCATAGGGGTGCTATTTCATGTCTACAAGGCTCCAACAATGTTAAAAAGTATATTTAGAAAGGCATATTCCAATTTATTAACGTTGAATCTGGATCAGGAACCAATTAACGGCTGCGGCGGGTGTGGATGGGGGGGGGGGGCGGACTTTGGACACCCCCGACCTTCACCGAGGTGACATTTGGAACAAGTCAACACAGTACACTTCGTGTTCGAATCCCCCTCCACCCAGCACTCTCATTTCCGTGTGCTGTTATGTCAGCGGGTGCACACAGAGACTGGGAACGGCCGCGACGAGACGGTGCCTTCATTTTACGATCCACCGTGAGCGGACAACGTTCTTTGTCACGACGGCGGCAAGGCAAGATGAGGCGTTCACTGCCGCACAAGGGCACGACGCTCGGCGTGTTACAAAACACGAATGTGTGCACAAAAAGTGGACGTTCATCTGTGTCGCGGTGATCAAAGCACATACAGTACGGTACTAAATAAATAGTCGAATTAAACATCACTTCACGTCAAACTCAAAGTAATTATTACAGCTACGGCCGTTGTTTTAATCGATACTGAATGTCTTCTCCGTGTAGCTACACTCGGCTAGCATGCACGTCATGTACCAACCCGGAGCATCTTTATATACTCACCCGCAGCCGATGGAAATCCTGTGCCGCTAACTACCCGTCAACATCAAGGCCGTATTTGGAGCAGCGTAAATCGTTTGGCTTGTTAAGTCTGCGCTGTTACGCCATTTCTGTCGCATTCGGAGAAGACGCTACGGGCGACGCACACAGCAGGAGGAAAACAGCCGCCACAGTGACAGGCAGCGCCATTGTACTTCCTATAGAAGATTCTCTTCATTTGCATACGGCGATGCCATTGGTCGAAAGGCCGATGACGTCAAAGCACTGACTCATTTCATGACATCTCCGTACTGCTGCAGAGAAGTAAGGGCCACATTCGAGTACGTGTAAATATGGATGTGTGTGTTCTAATATAATATTTATATACGAGCTTTTGAGATTAAATGTTGTAGTTTTACGAGAAAAAAGTAGTAATTCATGAAGGATGGACACTTCTCTTGCTTCAGGCAAGCTTTTATTCATTACGGAGCAGCAAAACAGGGCACAAACAGATTAGCATGGGTTAGCATCATCTCACCAGTAGTCTCTACTCCCCCTCCTCCCGTTTCATAGCTGTCTCAGTCAATGCCTGTAAGGTCAAGTTTCGACTATTAGCATTGTAAAAGTTACGACCTCACTCTCAATATTACGATATTTTTATCATTGATGTACGACGTTGCTGTTGTAAATTTACGACTTTAGTCTCGAAATCTCAGATGATTCAATACTCTGTCATAACAGGCATTGCCTGAGACAGCTATAAAGACAGTGCACTTCTTGCCTGGGTCAAAAGTAATATTACAATTTTTTTTCTCATAAAATTACGACTTTTTCTCGTAATACTATGACTTGTATTTTTGTAAAATTGTGACTTTTTTCTTGTAAAATGACAACTTTTAATCTTGAAATCCCAATTTTTGTTGTATGTGGCCCTAATACTCCGTTGTAGGAAAGATCTCGTCTTTTGTCAAAATATTTACATGAGGCTTGTGATTTTTATTTCTTTTTTTCACATTGTACTTTAACAAGTGAAAACATTTTAATGTAATTACGAATTTAAAAAAATATGAATGTCTTGCCTAAGGTGCAAGCACATTTACATGGTCTAGGTCAAGTGGTTATCAAAGTGGACTAGGTCAAATATAGACTAGAGGATGAAAACATATAGTCAAAATGTACCTTTTTTGCATTGTCATAATTAGAATAAAGGTTTCACAAATCAGAAACTGTGTTTTTGTGAAACTTCGGGGTCTGTAGATTCATTCAGTCCAGATTTGAGGTGTAGGTCTAGTGGTGTAATGCATAGTGCGGCCTGGGGTCCGTTTGCAGCCTGCAGCTCATGATTTTATTGACCTCAGACACATTCTAAAAATACAATTGCACACAAACAACACAACAAACATGAGAAAAAGGCGCAAAAATGTATAATGTAAGGAGGAAAAGTTAAAATATTGATACTACTAATAAATGTCACTTGTAAACAGGTATCTACAGTATGTACAGTATAACACATACTTGCATACATACATAAATGCATAAACTGCATAGATGCCAGAACCAAAATGTGTTTACATACTGATATTTATAAATACATCTTTATTTATGCAATGCCCGATTACAGATAAACTAATACCGTTATTGTACTAGGAATAAATATGACTGTATTCCTGGATCGTACATTTATGTGTAAATATTGTTGTGCTAATAGTGTCCGCCTGAGGGCGCCAGAGATCAACAAAGCGGTGCTTGTGCTAACAATTGCAAAATATGCATTTTTGTTTTGCTGTTTTTCTTGTAAAGAAGAAAATATTTAAAGTAAGACAACGAAATTATGTACATAAATATTAATGTAAAGTAACTAAAGTACGTGCCAAATGTTTTTCAGCTCCCGGTAGCATGGAAGGGATAATGCTCATAGTTATGTAGCCCTGTTATCATATTTACTTCCACTATTTTTTGCTTTGACATTTTATATCCAGTCATATACTCTCAAACATACACACATAAAGTCACCCCACCGACTTCCTCTCCACATGACTCCGCCCTCCCCAGCTTTAGCGTTCGTTTTTCTTTGGCTTCCACACGATTCCCATTTCTCCGGAGAGGACCTGAATGCATCAGTAGCAGCGGGCGTCCTGCGCTCGGCTTCGCTCCGAACAAACCGGACTGGACAAAAAGCAGCAACAAATATGACCGGGAAGGCTGATTTGAGGGCTGTTACGTTTCTGCTTGGCCTGCTTTCCGTCACAGGTACGTGTCTGGAACCCACCTGGCGTGGGACGTGTCTCACCGACTTCATTCAAACCGCTGCAGTGATTTAGGAAACTTGTTTGCTGTCTACGGAAGAAACGTAAACAACGCAAACCAGTCTATCCAGCACACTTTTCCATTTTGAAGCAAGAAAAGTGTAGTGGGAGCATAGACAAGTAGCTTAGTGTTCCGATACAGAGTAAAATTCAGGCTGATATCTGCGATATCGATTTCTTTTTTATGTAGTGTATTTCATATAGTATAAAAAAATGAATAATTTAATAATGTAACAAAATATATAATATTTAATTAATTGAATTATTATATTTGATTATTTGCCCCCTTCCTGACTTTTGATTCTTTTGCATGTTTGTCACAAAATGTTTCTGATCATCAAACACTTTTCAATATTATTCAAAGATAACACAAGTAAACACAAAATGCAGTTTTTAAATGAATGTTTTTATTATTTAGGGAGAAAAAGATCCAAACCCACATAGCCCTGTGTGAAAAAGTAATTGCCCCCGCACCTAATAACTGCTTGGCCGCCATTAGCAGCAATAAATCCAATCAAACGTTTGCCATAACTTGCAACAAGTCTTTTACACGCTCTGGAGGACTCATCTTTGCAGAATTGTTGTAATTCAGCTTTGAGGCTTTTCTAGCATAAACCGTCTTCTTAAGGTCATGCCACAGCATCTCAATGGGATGCAGGTCAGGACTTTGACTAGGCCACTCCAGAGTCTTCATTTTGTTTTTCTTCAGCCATTCAGAGGTGGATTTGCTGGTGTGTTTTGGGTCATTGTCCTGCTGCAGCACCCAAGATGGCTTTAGCTTGAGTTGACCAACAGATGGCCGGACATTCTCTTTCGTTCTCCTTCATTCTCCTTTTGAAGCAGCAAAACAAGCCCAGACCATCACACTACCACCACCATATTTTACTGTTGCTATGAAGTTCTTTTTATGAAATGCTGTGTCACTTTTCTGCCAGTTGTAACGGGACACGCACCTTCCAAAAAGTTCAACGTTTGTTTGTCAGTCCACAAGATATTTTCCCAAAAGTCTTGGCAGTCATCATTTTGTGTTCAATTATGTTATCTTTGACTAATAGTTAACTATTTTTTATGAGCAGAAACATTTAAGTGTGACAAACATGAGGAAGGGGGCAAATCGTTTTTCACACCACTGTATATGTTATCATTTATTTGCTCCTATACACATTATTCCGCTCATGTAATCATTGGTTCTTCGTTCTTAAGAATCTCTTGAAACTTATAATTTTCATAGTCTTTGTATGGGGGTGGGCTCAGGGATTGAAAACATGCAGCTGCGGGGTGAAAGGTCAAGAAACAGACTGACTATAGATAGATAAGATTGAAAACATCCTGTTTTAACGACTGGCTGGATTATCCTCCCACCGATATATCAAGACTGTGTTGGCACATTTCAGCTTGAGTGGCTCCCCTTCCCTTTAGGGTGGCACCGTGAGATATGTAACTAGGAACACCCAAAGAAAAAAAAGAGAGGAGACGGCAGTGTCTTCAGAATGGCTGGAAGATGTAACTGAGTACATTTCTGTTCGTTCTCCTCGCGAGTAAAAAGCAATTGCTGTTGTCTTCTTTCTTGTTATGACTGTTTTAGGTTGCTTGAACCTGACACAAGCCAATATACAACAGCAGAAAAAACTAGGGCGGCCAAAAGGTTAAAATATTTAATTGTGATTAATCACATTTGCTCTATTGTTAATCACATTAATTCGCAGACAGAAAGAGACATACAACAGCAGAAAAAAACTAGGCCTGCCGAAAGATTAAAATGTTTAATCGTGATTAATCGCATCCCCCCAATAGTTAACGCAAAGTTAATCACATTTAATCACAGACAGCAACAGACCAACAAAAGCAGAAAAAACAGAGGACAGAATCATATGAAATATGTTTTAAAAAGTATTCGAAACAATAACATTAAAAAATAAGTCAAATAATGCCGCTACGTTTACGATCGATCGTTGTTTCAAAGTTAACATGTTTTGTAACTTTCTGTTTTGTTTCATTACTCGTTTTGTTAATTAGCAGGAAAAAAAAGTAAGAGGGTAGAGGAAAAAAGTGCTAAAATACAAAATAATCACATGGGAGTATAAAAAATGACTCGGGAGCCTTAGGCTGCGGCACATTCTAAAACTACAATTTAACAAAATGGCAAAATTGGAAAAATCTGCAATAATTTTACAAAAATTAAGTCAAAATATTAATAGAAAAAAGTTAATCCAACCAAAAATAGTTGTCATTCTTGGAAAAAAATGTAGCAGGAAAGGTTATAATATTAGAAGAATAAAGTCATAATATTACTACAATAAATGACAAAAAAAGTTTAAAAAATGGTAATTTTTACGGGTTTAAGTCACAAGCTAAGGCACAGTTTAGTAACGTCACAATTTTACAAAAATAAATTTGTAATGTTATGAGCAAAAACAATGTCATTTTATTAGCACAGAGTTCAATACTAATTTTTTTTTAAACATCGTTATATTATGAGACGCAAACAAAACATTATGAATCTGTCATTTTTCAAATATTAGGTTGGGGAAAAATGTATACGGTAATATAGTTAAATATTGTGGGAATAAAGTCCTAATATTATTATATTTAATATATATTATTTTTGTGCCCTGCGATTGACTGGCGTCCAGTCCAGGGTGTGCTCCGCCTCCCGCCCAAAGTCAGCTGGGATAGGCTCCAGCATACCCACGACCCTAATGAGGATTAGTGGTATAGAAAATAAATGAATGAATGAATGAATTAATATTATTTTTCTTTTATAATGTATAGTGGGTTTTTTTTGCCGACATTCTAAAGTAAAAAACGACAGGAATCACAGTGTTGGAAATAACATTCAAAATATAAAATCCTCTCAGCACTTGAATCCATTCAGTTAAGAGACTAATTACTAATTACTAAAGTCATTACTTGGTTTAAAATGCACCTAGCTTGAAAATGAAATACAAATGTTTATTTGAATAACATAAGTGAATTAATATGTTCAAATAAATCAAGAGATTAATCAAATTAATTACAGATTAGTCAAATCAAGTTGACTAATCTGACTTTGTGGTAAACCTTTAACATAAAAACTGCAGCTGGCAACATGACTTGTTGTGCGATCACCATGCCAAATTGACACCATATATACCTGCCGCAAAGCATGCTGCGTAGCTTGTGGGCGCTCTCTCCCCCAACGTGACTCTGCATTTGTCGCACTTTTTGCGTGATTGCAAAACAGGTTAAAGGAGAGACGTTCACATATGCCCGACGCTATCCAAAATGTTGTCGTCCAAAGCGTGTATTGTTGCGCTGCGGGCGTTTGTAAATACCAGTTTAAGTTAGATGCTATGCGCTCATTTCTGTTTCTGCAACAGCATGAGGCGGTGGTACAGACGGGGAGGAAAAATAGCGGCATATGCGCTGGTGTCTGGACAGCTGCCTCGTCTCCACTTAACCCGAGATCGACCCGGAAACGTGCTGCCAACTTCAGGCGCACGAGCACACGACCTGCCCAAGATAGTCACCAAACACGTCTGGGCTGTTCACAATCCCATCCGGCGCCTTCTGTTGCTCTCGCTGCAGCCTCGTTGACACTTTGTCCCTGCATGGGGCTGAGTATTGGAAAAAACATCTGAGGTTTTGAGAATAAAGTTGTAATTTTACGAGAGGAAAAATTGTAAATCTGCAAGAACTAATACAATATACAACTTTTTTTTTGCAAATTTATGAGAAAAAGTTGTAAATTTAGGAGAAGAGAGAAAGAAAAAAAAAAGAATTTTTTTTTTTCTCTTTTCTAAAAGAGAAAAAAATGACCTTTGGCCAAAAGGTCACAAAAGTCCCCACGTTTCATAGGTGCCTCAGGCAGTGCCTGTTATCACAGAGTATTAACATAATCGGAGCTTTCCAGAACAAAGTCCTAAATTTACAAGAGTAAAGTCGTAAATTTTAAAGAGTAATTTTTTTTAATTTTATGGGAGAAAAGTTTGCCCAAAGCCTACGGTCACAGAAGTCCCCCCTTTTCATAGCTGTCATACAAAGTAATAAATTAATCTGAGATTTCAAGAATAGTCGTAAATTTACGAAAATAAAGTCATAGTTTTGCAAAAAGTTGTAAATTTAGGCGTAGAGTCGTAAATTTCCGATAAAAGGCCAAAGGTCACATAGGACCCTCCTTTTTATAGCTGTCTCAGACCATGCCTGTTACTACGAAGCATTAAAATAATTTGAGATTTTGAGAATAAAGCCATAAATTTAAGAGAATAAAGTCGTTCATTTACAGAAAAAAAAGGACGTACCTTTATGGGAAAAAAGTCCTAATATTACCTTCACCCAAGGCCAAAGGTCACCTGTCTCAGGCGATCCCTGTTACAAGGGACTACTAAAATAATCTTGACATTTCAAGAAAAAACTTGTAATATTATGGGAATAAAGTCGGAAATTTACGAGAAAAAACTTTGATACAGGCATTGCCGGGACACCTATGAAAAGGGGGGACTTGTCTTAATAATTAATCATAATGCCCAAAGAGATGTCTTCTAGTCAGCAATTCCTATCCCACGCTGTCCGTGTCTTTTTTTTTGTAGTTTGTTGCCTCCTTCCTGCTCTTTGCCCATTGGCTACCTGCATCTTGGAGAAATTACAGATTTAGGTGGTGTCACGCGGGATGCAACGGGACCCAATAATGCATCCATACAAACGGTTCGCAAACTATTCTTCACGTTTTTCCGGCGTGCTATAAATAAAGTTTAAACGCGGCCATTCTCACTTCCTGGAAGTGTTTTTTTGTTTTCGGGATCCTTGACTGTCGTGTTGCGTAACCGCTCGTTCCTGAAAGAGCTCCCGCCTGGTTAATCCCGCAATCCCTTAATCCCGACCGCACACACGGACGGACACGTTGACGGGACGAGGGCACGCTTGTGCTTTTGCGAGTCATTGTTGTTGTTGACTTGGCAAGTACGATCCAATTAATTGACGCTTACTCATAAAATTTCAGCCTCTCAAGTGTGAGCATTTTTGAATTTCCTTGGTCATGCGTGAAAGCAGAGGTGTGTGATTTAAGCAAAAGAAAATATTCACACACATCAACAACACTGTTTTTGTTTCTTTTCTGATACGCTGCGGTCCAAAACTAAATCAGGGGTCGGCAACCCGCGGCTCCGCACTCTTCAGCCTCCTTGTTGTGGCTCCTTTTGGTAATGACAAAACCAAAAAAACGGTTATTTATCTGTGTAATTTTTATGTATTTATTATTTTACTTTTGCATTTCACACTTTTGGTAGGTTTTTTTCCTCATAATTTTCCAAATATTTAATCTTTCCTATGAAATAATAAAAAAAAACATTTTTGTATAACTTTATGCTACTATTTTTGTTTCTCTTGATATTTTTACTTTATTCTTGGAAAATTATTACATCTTTTTCCATTTTTGCTGCTTTTTTAAATGTTTTGTAATATATTTTCCATTTTGCAAACCATGGATGTCCCACCCATTCTTGAGCAACAACGCTGAGAGAGTGAATTGCTACAGTAATGTTGTCTGACTGCTCCTTTTGTAAAGAGCAGAGCTGCAATCGTTGGTTGCAGGGCTGCACCCAACCACAGCGTTGGTTGCAGGGCTGCAAACTATCTGTGGTGATTTGGATGGTGGTAGACATGTCGTCATCAAATTTGCATAACTGTCTGTGCCGCAAAATTCCCACCAGAGTGGAAATTGTAAAAAACTCAGACTCTGTGTTTGTGTGTGGATGGGTAAAACAACTATTTCTAAACTATTATTTTGACCTTTTTTTTAAAAATATTATTTTAAATTTTTTGTTTCGTTTTCCTTTTTAAAAAGGCTAAGAAAAATGTTACTGTATACTGTGTATACATATATATATTTTTAGGACAAAGATTTATGTTATTATTATTATTATTAACATTTCTGCTTTTTGTTTTCACACTTTGCCTTTTTTTCCTCTGTTTTCTTAATTTTAAAATGTCTTTTTGGTTTAATTTTCTTTCTATATTGCGGCGCAGGCCACTAAACAACAGGCTGCAGGGCGCAAATGGCCACCGGGCTGCACTTTCTACACCCCTGGTTTAGCGAATCAAATGCCTGCGTCCAATTATTCACATTTTTGCATTTTGTGGGATCTACAAAATGACAAAATATGAAACAAAAACGATAGATATTAAGTACACTGGAACCTCGGTTAGTGTCCGCCCCGGTTAGCGTGTTGTTCAGTTAACATCGGAAATTTTGCTTCATTGTACGCAATTTTCGCGTACAGTACGGCACGCGTCTTGTAGTGTATTGTATATAACTGTGTTCTTGATGTATTTATTCCATTGAGATGCATAAAATCTTTTTTTTTTACTGATATTGTAGCGATAATTGATAACTTTGCAGCCTTGTTGCTATGGTGGAATAGTGTTACAATACAACATGTAAACAAGACATGACTTACTCCGTCCTGTGGCAAATTTGACGCCGGAATAGGGCCCTTTTACAAATGGGTTTATACCGTACTTTCAAGCCAAGGTGTTTCTTTACAGCAGTCATCAGTGAAATGATTACTGCAAAGAACAGAACTCGAGGTGGGTGTCCATCTGTCTCTCTTGTTCTCTGCACTCGCTTTGTCCACTTTTATCTTAAACGTTCCTCTTTTGGAAACGAAAACAAACTCACTGTACCAGTCGGAGGCCGTTAACATCCAGCAGCAACACAACATGTTGGCATGACTAATATTTAGATGAAAAATATGCTGCACCAAGTCGACGATCTACTTTGTTTGTTACTTAGCTGAGAGGCGTCACCCCGATGACGTCACTTTCGGAAATGAGACTGAGCGGCGAGGTCTAAAGAGATAGCGCTAGAGAGCTAGCGTCAACTATAAATGTAATTTTTGAACAATGTAGAACATAATTACAAAGAATATAAAACATATTTAAGCAAAGTTGGTTTTGTTGATGCTATTTTGCCCCCCAGGCGACTTCTGCGAGGTGAATGTTTGCCACAACGGGGCGACGTGCGTGACGGGTGTAGGAGAGGATCCCTTCATCTGCATCTGCGCCGACGGTTTTGCCGGAGACACGTGCAACCTGACGGAGACCGGTAGGGATGACCGGAGGAATGTTCCGAATGTAAAAGACTGCAAAAAGAAACGCTCACTCTCTCTCTCTCTCTCTCTCTCAGGGCCGTGCAGTCCCAACCCGTGTAGGAACGACGCGTCGTGTCAGGTGATCGCTCCCACCAGAAGAGGGGACGTTTTCAACGAGTATACCTGCCAATGCCAGCCCGGCTTTGAGGGAGCTCATTGTCAGATCAGTACGTTATTTTTCTTCTCATTTATCTTGCTTTTTTTGTTTTTTAGATAAGCGCAAGGGTTTGTCTTTATTAAGTTGACATGTTGAGGTTGGAGAGGACCGAACTTCACGCTTAGAATCTCTGGGGGTCTATGAGACAGTGGGCTGGCCCGGAGGCTCGACTTCTGCATGTCGATTGGATGATCTGTCTAAGGCAGAATCCCTTTTTTGATTGACAGTAAAATGAGCGAATCAGTGATCTTGAAGTATAAACCTCCACCCGAGCGTTGTCCAAGTTTTTCTTTCCGTTGTTTTGAACTGATCCAGACACCTTACCGACTTTTTCGTTGTTAAAAACGACCAGGAACAGGGGGTAGAATTGACTTATGTGTTACATTTACAAAAATGTTTTGCTTTTGCGACAGGTCAAATATAAACAAATATACAAAAACATAAACAGCACAAAAAGGGTTGTTTTATATCTAAACAAGAATTTATGAACTATTTTAATGCATGCTCATATGTTAAAATTTCCCTCCATTTCCTCCTTGCAGTATTTTATGTTTTTTCCATTCACGTGATCTCTGCCAAGCTCTCATCAAATGCACTTCTGCCACCTGGTGCGGTTTTTATGGCTTAAAACTGCTCTGGAGTCTCATGCAGTCTTGGGGATTTGTGTCATCACCTCTTTTAGCCTCTTGCGCAGAAAACAAACAAACATAAAAGACGTATTAATACTTGAAAACTTATAAATAGGTCTTTGGTAATGAATGAGTTAGGATAAAGCTCCTGCCATGAAAGGGTCCTCTGTGGTCACTCTCTTGGCCTCATTAGTAAAACAAAAACAAAAAAACCAACAAACCCACACAGGTTCTCACAGATTGACCAAGAGAGCTGCAGAAATGTTAGCGGAATCAGTCAAACCCTTGTAGTAACAAAAATGAAGAAATACCTAAATGAGCAGTTTTTCCTCAGTCATCTATTTTTCATATTTTTCAGCGAAAAATATGAATAATCAATAGAGATTTTTAAACTATACTTTACTATTTGCTTATACTGTATGTCCTTGATCCATTGCAGCAAATTATGATTATAGCTCATTTACAGACATTATAGAACAATTAGGAATAAAATAATACAAATTAAATGTTGTATAGAAATAAAATATAAGTATAATATATATATATACTACGGTATATATGTATTACAGTATAGATATTTGTGTATCAATATTGAGCATAAATGTAAAAGTAGCAGTATACTGCCTGTATATCAGGATTAATCCGGATTAATCTACAGACTTGAAGGTTCGTAAAAACATACTTTGATTTGTGAAACCTTTATTCTATTTGTGAAAATTCAATAAACGGCACATTTTATGGGTGTTTTCAGGATTTAGGCCATATTAGCCCTGGTCCACATTGAAAACCACTGGTCCTAGACTTCTTAAATCTAGACTAAATTAATCTACAGACCCCAAGTTTCAAAAACACACACTATCTGATTTGTGAAACTTTTATTTTATTTGTGAAAATTCAATAAAGGGCACATTGATGTGTTTTTTCCAGATCTAGGCTAAATCAACACCTGTGTTTTTATGAATCTTCAGGTGATATGGTGTAAATGCTGAAAAAGACGTAGCAATGTGCCTTTTATTGCATTTTCACAATAAAGGTTTCACAAGTCAAAAACTGTGTTTTTAGGATTCTTCAGCATCTGGAGATTAATCTAGTCCAAATTTCAGAAGTCTAGGTCCAGTGGTTTGCAAAAAAAACAAAAACATATCAATGTGCCTTTACTGCAATTTCAAAAAGAGAATAAACGTTTCCCAAATCAGAAGCTGTGTTTTTATTAATCTTCAGCATCTGTAGATTAATCTAGTCCAAATGTGATTAAGTGGTTTTTGGACAGCACCGGGTCTAATATGGGCTAAATGCTGGAAAAACACACAAGTGTGCCTTTACTGCATTTTCACAAATAGAATAACAGTTTTACAAATCAGAACCTGTGTTTTGCTTAATCTTCAGCATCTGTGGATTAATCTAGTCCAAATGTGAGAAGTCTAGGTTCAGTGGTTTTCAAACAGCACCGGGTCTAACATGGGCTACCTGCTGACAAAATGCATAAATGTGTCTTTATTGCATCTTCACCGATGGAGTAAGGGTTTCAGACATCAAAAACTGCTTTTTCGGCGTGATCAATCCGTGGTTTAGAAGTACAAAATGAGAAGCTCCACCCTAGGAGCTTGACACCATCACTGAAGAGGCCCACGGTACGCAGGCTAACCACCAATTGTAGTGTTGGTGAGCACTCCCTGCACCAGTTCTAATTCTGTGTCAGACGTCACAGGCAGGACTGGTGCAGTGGTTACCCTTTTGTATATGGAGACTACGCTAATAGTGATAGTTGTTGTTATTTTGCTCTCTATGTGTGGAAGGGACTTCACAATCTGCTATGGAGCCATTATTTTGGTGTTTTTCTCGGTTGCCACCGGTGTTCTCTGCGGCCATGCTGACATTTGTTTACACGTTTTGACAAATCCTCTTAGTGGAACAGGAATTGCACAGATCCGTGTGGCATTACGTCAACCTGTCGTCTGCCTCAGAGGTTTTCTAGGCCGAGCGTGACGAGGAAAAAGCAAGGTGTTGTTACCGTCACGTGGCCCTTGGCACATTAAAACAACAACAACAACAGAAACGACCACAAAAATGGGGAAAAGAGTAATTTTACAATAATAGTAAATAGTATATAATAGTAACTTTATGGCCGGACATTTTAACATCGTATTACTATTTTGCTATATTAGCAATGAAACAAAGAAGAATGCTGCAATCTTTGGGAAATTAGGATGGAAAAAAGTACATTACAATACTGCCAGAAGACAGTTGAATTTTTGGGAAAAACAACAGCAGAAATTGAAAGAAAGAAACATAGGCTGATTTTTTGTTACAGTACGTTTGAAAATAATGTATCAAGGGGTATGTGGATTTACTTGCTTTAAAGAGGTCTCTTAATGAATTACTTAATAATATGTAATCATCTAATAAACCTAGGACCCATATTTTCCATTGGTCACTAGGTACTTTTTGTATTTTTTACTTGTATTTAATCATTTTGATTAAAAAAAAATTTTTTTACCCTTTCTTTTAAGGGATTTTTATTTTTAGGTTTTTATTTAAATCATTTATATTTTTACTTATTTATTTTAAATTTTTATTGACATAATTTTTTAAGACTTCTTTTTTACTCCTTGTCATTTTGATTTACACTTTTATTTAAGTCTAAGTTTATTTTTTTTATTTTTTGAAAATTTTTATGATTTCTATTATTTTTAGTCATTGTTTTTTAAGATTATTTATTTAATTATTTCATTTTTTACTTTATTTTTTTGAATTTTTTTTAACAGAGCACAAACACACACACATGAAGTACACAGGAAGTACATTTCCAAATCAAGCAAATCAATCATGGTCTAGGGGTCCTTATTTTGTCTTCTGTCAGTGAACAGTGTCCATTTTGTCCATTTTTTTGGCATATATCTTCTTCAATTCGCAATCTGTGGGTTTAAAGTTCCATGTCATGTGTTGTATTCATAGTACCAAACCAGTCTTCCACCGTCTTGGGTTTAACCATTTCTTTGTAATAGCTTTTTTACATGCTGCCATCATAATGTTACACGAGTATCTATCTTTCCTTGACACACCTTCTCCTACTATCAGGCCGAGGTACAAGACCTCACCTTGACCTTTAATTAATAATCTTTAATAAATACGCGTAATTATCATGTTTTGTGTTGTTTATTCTGCCACCCAGTGGTGATTTGAGTCATTGCATCATCATTGTCATGGCAAGGCCTCCAGATGGGAACGACCACAATCATGTTTTCTTCCAGGAAGTGGAAACATACCTACGTATTCCATGGGAACTTACATCAGATGTCATGCTTTTGTGTTTACTTTCAGACGTAAACGACTGTGCAAATCGTCCGTGTAAAAACGGAGGGACGTGCCGGGATCTTGACGGAGATTACTCGTGTCAGTGCGCGTCGCCCTACGTGGGGAAGCAGTGCCAACTTCGTACGTGCCCCCCACTCACTCACTCACATGTATTTTTTTTTTTACTTTTATGTTTCCAATATGTACAATTGCACTTGAAATGTATAAATAATTACATTCATGAGTTTAGGTTATAATTATGACATGGTAAAGTCATAATTATGTGCTAAAAAGGCAAAATTTTGACTTAAGAAGTTAAAATTATGACATAAAATTCGAAAGTATGAGATAAAAAGTCCAAAATACAAAATAATGTCATAATTCTGAAATAAGAAATTCAAAATTACAAGACAAAATAATCAATTATGAGATGAAAAGTTGAAAATGAGATAAACAATCACAATTATGAAAAAAACGCCAAAATTATGAGGTAAGTCATAATTTTGAGATATAGTCGTAATAATAGGATAAAACGTCAAAGTTACGAGATAAAAAGTCATATTTATGACAGAGTAAAGTCATAATTATAATCTACAAAGGAAAAATTATGAGCTATAAAGTCAAAATTTGGAGATAAAAAGAACAAATTACAAAATAGTCATAATTATGAGATTAAAAAATCAATTATGAGATGAAAAGTAGAAAATATGACAATAATTATGACCAAAAAATCAAAATTATGAGATCAAAAGTCCAAATTATAAGATAAAGAAACAAACTGCACATTTTTCGCCTTTTTGGCTGGAGCCTTGATCACATGACACTTTGTATCGCATAATTTCAACTTTTATCTCATAAATGTGGTTTATATCTAGTAATTTTGACCTGTTATCTCACAATTTTGACTTATGTCATAGTTATGACTTACCAAATGAAATTTCTTTCAGCAGCGGAAACGGGCTTCCATGCATCTGATTGTGAAGTTTTATGACGAATTCATAATGCTTTTATTTTTTACGATTAGAAAACAAATCAGAATTAGAAAAAAAGCCCACATCAGATGGTAAGCGTATGAAATGTAATTTTTTTTTAAAGTGCATTTGATGAACGTGACATTTGCCGTAGGTTGTATTTCCCTGCTGGGAATGGAGGGAGGCGCCATCGCGGAATCCCAGATTTCAGCCTCGTCCGTGCACTACGGCATTTTGGGTCTTCAGCGTTGGGGTCCGGAGTTGGCTCGGCTCAACAACCAAGGCATCGTTAATGCCTGGACGTCGGCCACCCACGACAAGAACCCCTGGATAGAGGTGTGGGAAGCCGTCCTTAACAGTCCGAAATTATACAACCCCCAAAATCATGATTTTGATATCGTAATAATATTTTTGCCCACGAGTGGAAAAGCAGGGGTGTCCAAACTTTTTCTGCCACTTTTTCACAGAATAGAAAATGAAAGATGCAACTTTTCTACTTTGATTTTTTTGTAATGCTAACAAGTTATTCTGTACGTATCTATAAGGTGCAAAAAACTTATTGATCTCAACTTCGCTCTTTGCTCTTTTTCACCCCCATTTTTGCTGCTGTTTTTTGCATTTTCCAAATATTTCAACTTGGGGTTAGCTGTGGGTTAGGCTTAGGTTGGGTTAGGGTTAGATTGTGTTCGGGGTTAGAGTTTGGTTTAGGGTTAGGGATTAGGGTTAGGTTGGGTTAGAGATTAGGGTTAGGTTTAGGTTGGGTTAGGGGTTAGGATTAGATTGGGTTCGGTATTAGAGTTCGGTTTAGGGTTAGGATGGGCTAGGGATAAAGTTAGGGGGAAGGGGTTAGGGATTAAGGTTCGACTGGGTTCGGGATTAGGGTTAGATTGGGTTCGAGTTAGATTGTGTTCGGGGTTAGGGTTAGATTGGGTTTGGGATTAGAATTAGGTTTAGGGTTAGGATGGGCTAAGGATAAGGTTAGGGGGAAGGGGTTAGGGATTAAGGTTCGACTGGGTTCGGGATTAGGGTTAGGTTGGGTTCGAGTTAGATTGTGTTTGGGGTTAGGGTTAGATTGGGTTTGGGATTAGAGTTAGGTTTAGGGTTAGGATGGGCTAGGGATAAGTTTAGGGGGAAGGGGTTAGGGTTTAAGGTTCGACTGGGTTCGGGATTAGGGTTAGGTTGGGTTCGAGTTAGATTGTGTTCGGGGTTAGGGTTAGATTGGGTTTGGGATTAGAATTACGTTTAGGGTTAGGATGGGCTAGGGATAAGTTTAGGGGGAAGGGGTTACGGTTTAAGGTTCGACTGGGTTCGGGATTAGGGTTAGGTTGGGTTCGAGTTAGATTGTGTTCGGGGTTAGGGTTAAATTGGGTTTGGGATTAGAATTAGGTTTAGGGTTAGGATGGGCTAGGGATAAGGTTAGGGGGAAGGGGTTAGGGTTTAAGGTTCGACTGGGTTCGGGATTAGGGTTAGGTTGGGTTAGAGTTAGATTGTGTTCGGGGTTAGGGTTAGATTGGGATTAGATTTAGGTTTAGGGTCAAGGGTTAGGGATTAGGGTTAGGGGTTAGGTTTAAATTGGGTTAGGGGTTAGGATTAGATTGGGTTCGGGATTAGAGTTAGGTTTAGGGTTAGGATGGGCTAGGGTTAAGGTTAGGGGGAAGGGGTTAGGGTTTAAAGTTTGACTGGGTTTGGGATTAGGGTTAGGTTAGGTTAGAGTTAGATTGTGTTCGGGGTTAGGGTTAGATTGGGATTAGAGTTAGGTTTAGGGTTAAGGGTTAGGGATTAGATTTAGGGATTAGGGTTAAGGTCACGAGATAAAAAATCAAAATTGTGAGGTAAAAAGTCATAATAATGGTAAAGGAAAATCATAATTATGAGTTACAAATTATGATTTTTATATTTTTGCTCGTTTTGTCAGTTATCTTGTTCAATTATGTACTTTTAAACCACTTAAAAGTGGCCAATTAAAAAAAAGAAAAAACGGGACGCAAATGCCCCCTGGGCTGCACTTTGGGCACCCCTGCTGTACAGCGAGAGGCAGAACAATGACATGCTCTTCCACTAGAGGGCAGAAGGTGTATTGTTACAATTTGACACATTTCTTACACTTTTTGACTTTTCTCATTGTAACGCTTGACACCAGATCGACATGCAGAAGAAGATGCGTCTGACGGGCATAATAACGCAAGGTGCCAGTCGGATGGGCACGGCCGAGTACATCAAGGCCTTCAAGGTGTCCAGCAGCTTCGACGGAAAGACGTACATGCCATGCAAAATGGACGGACAACGGCGGGACAGGGTTTGAATTTTTGCGTGAATCCTTATGTTTTTAAAAACACACACATCTGTACTTGATTCCAACACCGGGTGTGCTTTGCAGATATTTGTGGGCAACACGGACAACGACAGCACCAAGACCAATCTGTTTGACCCGCCTATCGTGGCGCAGTACATCCGCATCGTTCCTGTCGTCTGCAGAAGAGCATGCACACTCCGCATGGAACTGGTGGGATGTGAACTCAATGGTAAACACCTTTAGCATTTTAGCTCATTTACTTACGTTTGCATGCAAATACATGATGTAGGCGTACTACAGAACTGCCGTGGCACTTTTGGTACATATTGCTATCTGGCTAGGGGTTAGCATGCTAACTGTTAGCATGTTAGCTAATTTACTCATACTCACATGCAAATACGCAATGTAGGCATACTATAGAACTGCCTTGGCACTTTTGGCACATATTGCTATCTGGCTAGGTGTTAGCATGCTAACTGTTAGCATTTTAGATCATTGACATATTCATTCATTCACATGCATATACGTGCATGGCATGATGTAGGTGTAGGAGTGACACTATAAAACTGCCTTGGCACTTTTGGTACATGTTGCTATCTTGCTTGGTGTCAGCATGCTAACATTATTATGTTAATATCCTCAATATTAGCGTGTATGACCTTTTTTTTTTTTTTTTGGTAGCGACTTTTTTTTTGGCCAGGCAGTGTAATATGTATTTGGAGAGAAGTATGCTGTAGTACATCATGTTTAGTAATATAATATATAAGGTCAAGTAGAGTATATGTATATATTTCCAGCATGCAAGCTACTACCTTTTCCCTTTCTCTGGTGTCTTTCTGTCACGATCAATCGCCTTTGGTGGAGGAAGTCGATCATTTTCCTGTGTGGGTTCACTCATCTGTCTTTTCCTCTTTCCCTTCTTTTGCTTTTCCTCTCTACTTGGATTTTTTTCACGGGCAGTGTATTCAAACACGACAGGGTGCTCGGAGCCGATGGGAATGAAATCCCGGCTGATCTCGGACGGCCAGCTTTCCGCCTCCAGTTCCTTCAGCACGTGGGGCATCGACACCTTCACCTGGCAGCCTCAGTTCGCCCGCCTGGATAAGCAGGGGAAGACCAACGCGTGGTCGCCCGCCCACAACAACAGATCCGAGTGGATCCAGGTGAGGCAGCGCGCGCTGTCGTGATGCTTTGTTCTTGTGAAGTGGTCCGTGTTGACCGTCTTCTGGCTCAGGTGGACCTGGAGAAGACAAAGCGCCTGACGGGCATCGTCACGCAAGGGGCCAAGGACTTCGGGGTGGTGCAGTTTGTGTCCGCGTTCAAAGTGTCGTACAGCAACGATGGACAGTCCTGGACTACGGTGAAGGACGTCAACACGGACACTGAGAAGGTTGGTTCTTTTTTTTTAAACTGTAGGATCATCTTCATCTTCAAAAGACTAAGAGAGGCAAGTTCCTCCACACCAAACTCATACAAGCAAACCTCTGTAGTCTCCCACTGGTGATGACAGCAGCGCTCTGCTGTTTTTAGATAACACTACCAAAAAAAATGCTCGTCAAAGATCCTCTATATGAAAAGAATGCTCCCGATGTTTTTAAAGAACAGGAGTGTGACAGGAGTGCTCTGATGTTTAAGACACGCTGCAGAAATGCAACGTCAAAGATTCGCTCTGCTGTTTGTAAAGATATGACAAAAAAAGTCATCAAAGATTCTCTACGGGATGATTAAAGCAAAGACCCTTGATATGACAGGAGTGCTCTGCTGTTTTTTAAGACACGCTGCAAAATTGCACATCAAAGATCCTTTATATGACAGGAATGCTGTACTGTTTTAAGACAAAAAAAAAACAGTCAAAGATCCTCTATGTGGCAATGTTGTTTTTAAAGCAAAGATCCTCCACGTGACAGGAGTGTTCTGCTGCTTTTTAAGACATGCTGCAAAAAACTGCTTGTCAAAGATCCTCTAGGAATGCTGTGCTGTTTTCAAAGACATACAACAACAGCAAAAAACAGTCATCTAAGATCCTCTACACGGTGATGTTTTTAAAGCAAAGACCCTCCACGTGACAGGAGTGCTCTGCTGTTTTTAAGACATACTGCAAAAAAAATGCTTGTCAAAGATCCTTTATATGACAGGGGATGTTGTGCTTGTTTCAAAGACATACAACAATAAAACACTCATCAAAGATCCTCTATGTGGCAATGTTGTTTTTAAAGCAAAGATCCTCCACGTGACAGGAGTGCTCTGCTGTTTTTTAAGACATGCTGCAAAAAACTGCTTGTCAAAGATCGTTTAGGAATGCTGTGCTGTTTTCAAAGACATGCAACAACAAAAAACAGTCATCAAAGATCATCTGTATAAGAAGTGTGCTCTGCTGTCGCTAGTCCAAGATGATTTTATGATGAAGATGTACATCCAGCTGCTGAGTCACGTGCATCTCGTCTTTCCCGCCAGCTTTTTCCAGGCAACACTGACAACAACAGTCATATGAGGAACGTTTTTGAGCCACCCTTCTACGCCCGCTACGTACGAGTGCTCCCCTGGGAGTGGCACGAGCGCATCACCCTACGCATGGAGCTGCTGGGCTGCGACGAATAGAACCAAGACCATGACAGCGACCGCATTGCGTTGGACGGACACGATAAAAGATGTCTAACACTTCCTAGAAACGCTGGCTGTGAAGGGTTTTGGTATCAAATATGCTTTAGTTGATGACGCAGGGTCAGTGCAATACGGATTCCGGAAAGTCCAGACCTGGATGACAAACAATGGCCGATGAAGTCCGGTACACAGTTTTGGTTTTTTTTACATTTCAGATGGATTTATTTTTCATTTATGTTTCCACATAGATTTAAACAGCACTTAAGGTGTGTAGAAAGATGTTTGGTTTTTAAAAAATGAATAATTAAAGATGATTCGATATCTCAGTTTCCGGTCGTATTTGTCGAGTACCCGTGAGTCAGTATACCTCAAGTCTTGGTTTACCACCTATGAGTCAGTAAAACTTGAGTCTTTGTCAAGTACCCGTGAGTCAGTATACCTCAAGTCTTGGTTTACCACCTATGAGTCAGTGAAACTTGAGTCTTTGTCAAGTACCCGTGAGTCAGTGACGCTCTAGTCATTTTTAAGCCACAGTGAGTCAATGAAACTAGAGTCTTTGTCGAGTACCCATTAAGGGACTCAAGTATTTGTTGAGTACCAGTAAATCTTGACACTGTCGACTCTTCGGGAGTGAATGAAACCCTAGTCTTCGAGCACCTGTGAGTCAGTGAAACTCAAGTCTTCGTCAACTACTCGTGGGTCTTTGTTGAGTACCCATGAGTCAGAGAAACTTGAGTCTTTGCTGAGCACCTGTGAGTGAGTGAAATTCGAGTAGTGATGCTTAGCTGTCTTCAAGCACACATGAGTGAGTGAAACTCAAGTCATCGAGTACCCGTCATTGAGTGAAACAAGTTGTTTTTTAGTTCTTCTGAGGTGGACTTGCTGGTGTGTTTTGGCCGGACATTCTCCTTCGGGTTTTTTGGTGGAGAGCAGAATTCGTGCTTCCATTTATCACAAAACAGCCCAAGACCATCACACTACCACCACCATATTTTACTGTTGCTATGATGTTCTTTTTTGAAAATGCAGCGTCACTTTTACGCCAGATGTAAAGGGACACACAACATCCAAAAACTTCAACTTTTGTCTGGTCAGACCAGAGTATTTTCCCAAAGGTCTTAGGGATCATCAAGATGTGTTCTGGCAAAATTGAGACGAGCCTTAAATGTTATTTTTGTTCAGCAGTAATTTTGGTCTTGGAACTCGTTTTTGCTCAGTGTCTTTCTTATGGTGGAGTCAAGAACACTGATCATAACTGAGGCAAGTGGGGCCTGCCGTTCTTTGGATGTTGTTGTGGAGTCTTTTGTGACCTCTTGGATTAGTCGTTGCTGCGGTCTTCTGGAAATTCGGCTCGGCCGGCCACTCCTGGGAGAATTCACCATGTTTTTGTCATTTGTGGATAATAGCTCTCACTGTGGTTTGCTGGAGTCCCGAAGCTTTCAAAATGGCTTATAACCACACAGTTAAATTGTGTTTTAAACACGGGGCTATGTAGTTTTAATAATAAAAATTTTTGTTTAAAAGCTGCATTTTGTTTTCAGTTGTGTTGTCATAGACTAAAATTTTACATTTGTTTGATGATCTGGAACATTCAAGTGTGACAAATGTGAAATGTTTCCACACCACTGTATTAATATTAAATTATTTCCATAATTATTTTCCTTTAGTACCAAAAACTAACTTTTCCCCAACCTAATTGTCCAGAATTTGCAACTTTATTTTGTTTCTCATGTTACAATCTTTTTTCTAATGTATTTTTTCTTTAATTTTTCAAAACTATGCTAGGAAAATGACATTGTTTCTCGTAATACAGTATGCAAGTTTACTCTTGTTAAATTGCGATTTAAGAGTACGACTTTTCAGTATTTTGACTTTATTCCCAAAAATTTTTTTCCATTGTTTCAATTTTACTTTTTAACTTACATCTTGTAATTTAAATGTTTTTTTTTCATTGAAGTCATTTTATATTTTCATTTATTTGTATTATTTGTATGCTTTTAAGACTTTTTTTACATTCTAATTTTTATTAATTGTTATTGTAGTAACATTTACTTTTAATTAGGTCATTATTATTTAGTTAAAATAAATTAATTGTAATTAATTATGAATTAATTTGTATTGTTTTTTTACACTATTAAGTTATTTTTTATTTCTATGTATTTATTTATGTCATTTATATATATTTTTTTATTTTTTTTATTTAAGTCATTTTTGTTTTATAATGATTTATTCATACCGCCATATGTTTAGTCAAACCTTATATATTTTAGGTCAAGCCAAGCAAATGGATTTGTCAAGGAAACAAGAAAAATATGATTTAATTATTTCTCAATTTGACTTCTAAATTTGTCACAAATCAGTTGCTTGCTGTCTGCGGAATGGGTGGGTCCAATCGGCTATTGGATTCTATCACTACTGCTTTAGCCCCGGGGAACATGTACCGGTCCAAAAAACTGAGAGGTGATAAAAAAGTATCGTTATGATCTACTTTCTTATTCCGTTGTTATTCCAGATCAATACAAAGTGGGATCTGTCTCATCCCTGTTCGCGCTTCAGGGGGGAAATGTCACCCATGCAGCTCCACCAGTCCTGAGAATAAGGTCTGAACTTGTGCAATGCGGGCTGGCTGGCCGACGGGACAGTCCACTACCCCGTCACCCGGCCCAAAGCACCGTGCGGCTGCCCCTGACTTGACCCGGGCGTCCGGAATTACGGCACGCGCCCATTACGCCTTCATCGCTGTGATGCCTTCTGCTTTTCCTCTTCGTTGCGAGGGGAGATCCGAGTATCCGAGCGTGCTGACTTTGCGTTGCGTGAATACTGGATCAGGTGCACGGTCCAATTCCATCCAGAGGTCTGGGCGTTTAAAGAACAGTAACTCTCAGGAGTCCGTCTTATCCACACAGACAACTCCAAAGTGCAGACGTCAGACTGCACGCCCGACTTTAAATGGCCGTAAAACCCGATTTGGTCACCTTTCCTGGTCATTCGTAAGCGGACGTAAACCGGCGAGGAAACGTGACACCGTCTTTCCGTCAATCAATCAATCAAACAAACAAACAAATACGGACAGAAGCTGGTTGGCTGCAGAGAAAACAGAGCGGCGGTAAGCCAACACTGCCATCAATAACCAGTTTTTATGGTGACATATAAAGGTAGACACAAAATAACAATGCAATTTTCTTTGATATTTCAACCCTAAGGTACTAAAATATATTATTTATTATTGTAAAATCCATTTTTTTCGGTAAAATATGACTTTTTCTCTTAATATTTTGCCTTTATTCTTGTAAAATTACAGTTTTTTCCCCTTTCTGCTGTCATTTCTTTTTATTTTCCATGTATTTCAACTTTCTACATTTCCATAACTTTTTTACTTTAATCTTGTAACATAACTAGTTTTCCTTTGTCTGCTGTTTTAAATTAAAACATTACAACTTTTGCTTAAATATAAAAAATACAAAATAAATATTGCTTTTTTTCTTTAATATTTCAACCCATTGCTACTAAAAATACCTTTTCGTTTTAATTTATTATGGTAAAAAATTGCTACTTTTTTGTTAGAATATGACTTTTTTTGCATTATTTTGACTTTATTTCTGTTAAATTACAGAAATTTTTTTCAGAGTAATTCAACTTTTTTCTTAGTTTTTTTCTTCATTGCCATAATATTTTGACTTCATTCTTGTAACATTATAACTAATTTGCCAGAAATGACAAATTTGTCCGTTGTTTGGTTTTGTTTTTATATCAGAATGTTTTGTTTTTAAATATTGTGTGTTTTTCTTTAATATCAGCTTTTGCAACTAAAAATAATTTTTTCCTCATTTATTACAATGTTATTCTCATAAAATAAATAAAATTATATATATATATTATATTATATATATATATAAACTTTTTCTTGTCATATTACAACTTTTTCCTTTTAATATTTTGACTGTATTCTTTTACAACTACTGTTGATTTTTCCACATTTAAAAAAAGTTTTCTTGCTCTTTCTTTGCTGAATGTGCTTGGAGGGGGATAAATAACAGTGTGCTAGGAAGCATACAGATAAGGTTTTGGAGACAAAAGGTCATGTAGTATGAGATGCACTTGCATCACATAATGAGGTCAAAGTTCATTATAGTTTTATGGCCAAAGCATGAGCGACTAAGATAAAATGGGCAAAATTTACATTAGTAGTATATCCTATAACATAAACACCAATTTCCACTTCAAAATTAGTTTTTAATCGTAAGATAATATTCATTTTTCTGACCACGTGTATTATTTTACAAGGAACTGCTGTTCGCACATGCGCAGTGTTGATTGGACGGCTCCAGTTTCGTCACTTCGCCACGTACAATTCGACTCAACCTAACCGCCGGCCATTTTGACGGACGTCTACCCGAACCAATGAAAATAAGCCTTTTACCACTTCGGACACGCCTAGCAAGCTACTTGCCGACTGAGCTCCTGTCGAAGAGGTGGTGCTTGGGATTTTAATCCAGCAAATGTTGTTTTAACAGTCATAGAATGGTGAGTAAACAATAAGTACACATTTAACGCGTTTCTCGGACTCGTTTCAAGTAAAGCCTTTATTACAATCCCTGACAACTAAAGTCGGTATTTGGCAGCAGGGGGGAGTTATTGCCCAAATTGACAGCAGAAGGAGCCGCTAAGGCTAACAGCAACATGTCCGCCGTTGGATGTAATTAGCTAGACAGCAATAATTAGTTCATTTATTATCCTTTCCAAATAGGAAACGCCAGCACACAAATAGCCAAAGTGGTAACTCCGTGCCTTGTGTTGCAAGGTGTGGTGGAATCCTGTCCTGCTCTTCAACTGGGTTCTGGCGCTTGGCCAGTTCCTGGACGTGGATGCGGTTCCGATCAGTATCGACAAGACCAAAATCCAACAGCCAGACATCCAAACCGAAACCGCTCCGGCCAGTGTGGTAAGAATAAGCCTTTTTCTTGTATAGTCCGTCCGTCATGAAGCATGCTCTGCTATTTTGGCGCTTGTTTACACCAGCGGGGTTCAAAGTGTGGCCTGGGTGCCATTTGATACAAATATAATATTGTGGCCCTGAGAGGAAGTTGCTCCCTATTTGGGCACAGGGGGTAGCCAAAACCGGACGTGCAATAAGCGGAAACGCTTATTATTCAACAGCGACGGTGTCGTAACGGAGGTAACGCTAATAACACATACACAAATGTACGGTAACTATTATTACAGCGCATTTATTTACATCCAGCCTTCCAAAGTGCGACCCGGAGGCCATTTGTGGCCTGCGGCACATTCCAAAAATATAACGGGTAAAAACAGCCATAATTGTACACAAATAAAGTCAAAATATTATGAGAACAAGTTGAAATCTAACTGGAAAAACATAACATGAGGAAAAATAATGTCACTTTTGTAGCATAAAGTTTAAATATGAGATGAAAAATGTTATTATTAATATATTTGAGTCCTAAATATGAGACAGACGAAACAACAAATAAAGTTGTAATTTTTGTAAGATTAGGTTATGAAAAAATGTAACGTAATAAGAGAGAATGAAGTGAAAATATTGTGGGAATAAAAATCAATTGGAAAAGAAAATTGACATGAAAGTTCATTCATTCATTAATTTTCTATGCCGCTTGTCCTCATTAGGGTTGCGGGTATGCTGGAGCCTATCCCAGCTGACTTTGGGCGAGAGGCGGGGAACACCCCAGACTGGTCGCCAGTCAATCGCAGGGCAGACAAACAATCATTCACACTCACATTCATACTCTAAAGGACAATTTAGAGTTGCCAATTAACCTAACATGCATGTTTTTAGAACGTGGGAGGAAACCGGAGTGCCCACAGAAAACCCACACATGCACCTCCTGACTGTGAGGCCAACGTACTACCCACTCATCCATCGTGCGGCCCGGGTTGATAAAGTTGATAGAAACAATAGCCTACATCTGTAACATTGTCTGCTGATCTCCAAAGATTAGGTACGCACAAAACGGGGCGGAAAAGTTGCATACGTTGTTTTCCACGCAAAGTATTTCACGTCTGAAAACCCAACTTGGTGTGAGAATGTAAAGCGGTGATGTGAAATCATATTTTAGCAATAAGCATGCAATAGAAGCCAATTTATTGCTTATAGTTCATATCATTGTTGCCATTGGACTACCCAGCATGCCTTGCGGGTATTTGGAAATAAGTTATGTTTAGTGCTTAGTTGTTGCTTATCAGCCACATAGTAGTAGTAGTTGATGTATGTGATGCATTAACTTGCTGTGGATGTTTTTGTTTTGTTGCATTGCAAGCAAGTATATTGTGCTGTTTGATGACCACCTACATATAGACGGCCACATTTTTTACCCCAATGTGGCCCGTGAGTCAAAAAGTTTGCCCACCTCTGCCTCACTCAGTCAGATGTGAGCGTCTGCTGAAATGTATGGAAAAGCGTAGAGTGGGTTGAAACTGGACATTCATTGGATAATTGCTGGGTTTTGTCCCGCCCATTGGACGCATGAGGGGCAGTGGGCTGGCCGGGATGCTTGGCTTCTGGATGATGATTGGGTGATCTGTCTGAGGCGGAATCCCTTTTTGATTGACAGTAAAACAAGCAAATCAGCGTTCTTGAAACGTAAACCTCCACCCGAGCATTTTGCAAGTTTTTTTTCTGTCGTTTTGACCTGATCCGCAGACTTTACCAATACCCAGCGACTTTATCTTTTTTAGAAAATTGACTTAAACATGAGTGCATACTTATTAAAAAAATTATAAATCTGCTGCATTAAGTTTTTGTGCCTCAATCACTAAAGGCTGACATTTGCAACACAAAATGATGTTGTCATAGTGACTTGATGAACGTATTAACTCACCCTTTGTATTGGTCCCATTACAATATTCTTCTTCAGCAGTAATGATGTTTTTTTCCTGCTGCAGGACACCGGCCTCCACTATGACCGCTACCTCAGGGAAGTTATAGATTTTCTAGAAAAGGATCAACATTTCAGAGATAAACTCCATAACACGGACATGGAAGACATCAAGGTAACATCATTTTAGCGGCATACAACTGGGGTGTCCAAACTTTTTCCAGCCATATAGTGAAAAATGAAAGAAAAATGCAACTTTGTCACTTTTGATATTTTGTAATGCAACTTTTGGTAAGAAGTTATGTTTCATTGAGGTGAAAACACGTATTAATATATCACCTTTTTTCTTTTGCTTTTGTTTATTGTAGTTTTTTCCGCTTTCTGTTTTGATTTTATTCCCATAATATTATAACTTTATCATTTATTTTTACTTGTAAGATGACAGCTGTTTTCTTTTTTTTTCCTTTTTTCACCACCTCATTTTCTAAAAATAACAACTTTATTTTATGTCTGTTTTTCATATTCTGGGTTTTTAAAAAAAGTGTCTTTTTTAATATTTCAAATTATGACTATATAAATTATGTTTGCAACTTGTTTCTCGTAACATTTTGACTTTATTCTTGTAAAATGACCCCAATTTTTTCCATTTTCTTATTGAATGAGATTTTTAGAATGTGCCAGTGAGCTAGTAAAAAAAAAAACAGCAATCAGTCGTGGGCACGTTGGACACCCCTGGTGTATACCCTTTTAATATTGAGGGCACCGTGCCACACATAAGTCAACTTAAAATATGTTGTGTTGTGATACAGCAAGGTAAGCTAGCCAAAGAGCTGGACTTTGTCAGCCATCACATCAGAACAAATCTGGACGAGCTGAAGAGGCAGGAGGTAAACCGACTCCGAACGCTGATTAAGGCTCGGCATGACAAGGAAGGGGGAAATGGTAAAGTTGAGTGGATGAGTCCGGACGTGAAATAGGAGGCTGTAATTGAAGCATTTGTGTATGACACCTCCATTGTCAGATATTGCAGTGGACCACCAGGCTCTGCTGAAACAGTTTGAATACTTGAACCATATGAATCCACACACATTTGAAGTGGACGACCTGGATCGCCTCATCAAATCGGTGAGTCGGATTGTCATGAACCAGCAGCACACTCACTGCTCTACCTTCAATGGGGATACCGTAGAGTGTACGTAAACAAGACGGTGATGTGTGTACCGGTTCATTTAGAGCTGGAACACCATGGAAGGATTCCGGTCAGAGAATCATTTAATCATCTTTATTGTGTGGGTGGGCGGGCTTTCTTAAAGGGGTGTGTCCAAAGGGTTCTGTGGGTGTGGCCTGAATAATAGGAACACATGCAATTCCAAACAACGCCAAGTAAAGCAGCCCAATAGCACAATTTACATGACACAAATACAAGCATGCGATACACACACCCAGCCTTCCTAAGGGATACACAAAGTGAAAGCAAACGTACCGGTCAGTTAGCAAACAGTTACAAGCACATGGCTCAGGAGTGCACTCGCCAAAGAAACTAGCTTTCTTTTAGCTCCCAACACACAGCAAACACTCCCAATACCCAACATAAGCATCAAACTCACCCGGTTCAGTCACACAACGGACACGTCATACATGGGAAGCAGGCCCCACACTAGCAAACTGCTTTATAAGAATGGTGCATTCAGGCGCATCATGTAACGCCTCGTTGCTGCTGCGTTCATGGACACTTGGAAATGATAGAAAAATGTTACAAAATGACGGCCATCAATGGTTAACAAGGAAGACGTTCAAACGCTATCTATCAACGACACACTTCCTTTTCTTCTTAGTTGTCTTTTCTTCTTTTGCGTTTGCATTTTGCCTTCCTTGTCTGTGTTTGTCTTTGTCTCCTCCTCCATCTTTGTGTTCTTCTTCATCACCGGGTCTCGTTTTGTTTGTATTCTTCTTTGTTGTCATCGTTTTCTTTGTACTCCGTCACGTTTTTTCCTTTCTTTGCTTTGTCTTTGCTTTCTTCTTTGTCTTTTTCTTCTTGTCTTCTTTTTGCATTGTCCTAGTCTCACTTTTACTCTCCTTACTTTGTTTGTTTTGTTCTTCCTCATCATCTTTCTTTCAATTTTTTTTTATCATAGTGTGGCTTCTTTGTTGTCTTTTTGTCTTCATTCTCTTTTTTGTTGCATCTTGTTCAGGAGTCTTCTTCATCATCATAATTTTTTCCTGTACTTTTTGTTTCTTTCATCCTTATCGTTGTCTTCTTTGTCTTTGTTTTCTTTTTCCTGGTTATCTTTGTCATTTTTTTAACCTCACAGCATCTTCTTTTTTTCTTCATGTTCTCCTTTGTCGTTTTCATCTTCTTTATATTTGTTGTCTTTATTTTAGCATCTTCTTTTTACTCTCCTTGTTCAGCATTTTGTCCGTCATTGTCGTCTTTGTCTTTGTTGTTGTCTCCCCCTTTCTTTTTCCTCTTAGTCGTTCATTTTTGGGTTTTTTATCCATCTCCTTTTTTGTCTCATTTTTGCTGCTTGGGTAAAGAGTATTGGTTGGCTCGTGTAAAATTTGCTTTGGCAAAGAAACCGTGCAAAAACTTTTTGCGTTCCTGCGCCAAGGCCACCAACGACCTGGAGAACTTCGACAAAGAGAGACACGAGGAGTTCAAGAGGTATAAAATGATGAAGGACCACGACAGGCGGGAGCACCTGATGACGCTGGATGAAGAGCAGCGAAAGCAAGAGGAGGAGCACTACGAGGACCTGAGGAAGAAACACGCCGACCATCCCAAAGTCAACCACCCAGTAAGTTTGACTGGTTCTATTTGCTGGTTGCTGTCAGCGTTTAAATGTGAACCATTTGCAGGGTAGCGAGAATCAGCTGAAGGAAGTGTGGGAGGAAACGGATGGCTTAGACCCTGAGGATTTTGACCCCAAAACCTTTTTTAATTTGCACGGTAAGCCCCTCTTTCCGGTACATCAGGGGTGTCCAATCAAAAGGATGCCACTTTTATGATATGTTGTGAAGCAACACAAAGTTTTATTTATTCCCATAATATTTTAACTTTCTAACCCAATTTGCCCCCCCCCCGCCAAAGAAACTATTTATATTTTTATTATATATTGCTTTTACAGTGTACTTTTAAATATTTTAACTTTATGCTACTAAAATGACATTTGAGTTTATTGCTGTAAGATGGTGAGAATATTAGAATATTTTTTCTCCTAATTTTTTGACTTTATTCTCATGATTTTTAAAACCAAACTTTTTTCTCATAACTGTGACTTCATTCCCATGATATTTTGAATTCTTTTTATAAACAAATTCTAACTATACTTAACTATATTTTGTTTCTCATAAAATTGCATTTTCAAAAAAAAATAACATGCCTTTTATTTAATTAGTTATTTAACGGATAATGCTACTGAAATTACAATATTTATCCCTTCATTTTCTGACTTTCTTGTTCAAATATTGCCTATTATCTCTTGAATATTTGGACTTTAGTCTTGTAAAATAAATAGATTTCCTCTTCCCAACATCCTGCTTGTAAATATTCTTGTCATCATTATGACTTTATACATTTTATTTCTAATAAATATTACCACTTTCTTCTTTTTATATACTTTACGTTACTAAAAATGCTATTATTGAATTATTTTTCAATTCTTGAAGTGTTTTCTTGTTAGATTATATTTCTACAATGTGCTGCAGGCCAATAAAAAAGCACAAATGGTCCCCAGGCCACATTTTGGACACCCCTGTTGTAACTAAAATGCATTTAAGTATTATTTGGTGTCTATTGGACTGTGTGTGTGCGGCGCAGACACCAACGGAGACGGTTTCTTTGATGAACAAGAGCTGGAGTCGCTGTTCACCAAGGAGGTAACGTCACATCACGGGACGACACGACCCGAATGATGGCCGCTGACCTTTTTTGTCCCTCGGCCATTCCAGCTGGAGAAAATCTACGATCCCACCAACGAGGAGGACGACATGGTGGAAATGGAGGAGGAACGGTTACGCATGAGGGAACATGTCATGAATGAGGTGGCGTCACAAATGCATCACTTTCAACCAGGGGTCTCAAACTCAACTTACCTTGGGGGAGTCTGGATGAGGCGCACATTAAAATTTAAAATGGTAAAAAAAAAAATCAAATTTTCTCAAAACTAGTAATGGGCAGTTTTTCGCTCATGTGTTTGCATCAAGCCCGGTTGATGTCACACCCCTGAGAGCCATATACCCCACACTCATTGGTAGGTTTGTCTGCTCCGCAAACAACACTGTAAAAAGTGCCGTTCATATAAAAGTGGAGGGCAGTACTAACATTAAACTTTCATATTAAGGTGGGGGCCACCACATACCATGGCCCGCGGGCAGCAAGTTTGAGACCCCTGCTTTAAACTGTAATTGTTAAAGACCACCGTGCAACCTTCTCACTTGGCAGTAAGCTCCTGGCTCTGCTCCTCCCTCGCAGGTGGATTCCAACCGAGACAGGCTGGTCTCCTTAGACGAGTTCCTGACCGCCACGAGCAAGAAGGAATTTTTGGAGCCCGACAGTTGGGAGGTGAGACACGCGTTCCTTTCACACCACCGCGAATGATTTCCGAACGGTCTGGCGCTCGTCTTCAGACGCTGGAGCAGAACCAAGCCTACACAAACGAGGAGATGAGGGAATTCGAGGAGCACCTCGTTCGTCAGGAGCAGGACCTCCACCAAAAGGCCGTCGACCTCCAGAAACAGAGAGACGAGCTGGAGAGACAACAGGAGCAGCTCAACGCGCAGAAAGTGGAGCTACAGCAGGTACGTGGGAGCATCTTTACACTGCAGGTCGATTCCCATTTTATATTCCCATTTTTTTCCCATATAGCGATCGGATTGACAGTTGTTGAAAAAAGTGAAACAAAGAAGTCATCCAAAAGAATATTTGTCATAATAAAACACATCAGCAGCCCACCACCACAGCTTCGTAAAAATGCGAGGGGAAACTCTGGTTGTGTAAAAATAAAAAAAAATAAATGGCTGCCTTCCACGTCAGTGTTATGTGTTACGCCCGATGCCTGACACTCATGGCTGTCGTTGCTGGTTGCAGGCCGTGGATCACATGGAGCAGCTCAAGGCTCAAAAACTCCAACCTCCTCCCGAGGTCCACGGTAAGCAAGACATGAAGCTCAATCCTTCATGTCTGAAGGCGCTGACTGGGCTTTGTTGTTGCAGTTGAAGAGAACGCCATCCCAGAGTCCCACGATCAAGACGCCCCCATGCTCATCCAAGAGCAGCAACCCGCAGCCCCAGTTCATCAAGACGCTTCTCAGGACCACAACAGGCAAGGGCAGGATTTGGCACCAGGAATCCAGGAAAGCCCACAAGGAGAAAACCACCTTTCGTAAAAACAAAAACCTCATTCAGACATTTGCAACTAAGGCTGGCCTCTCTCCACCATGACGATGATGATGATGACGACCGATGGTGCTTTGGGACACGCTCAGGACCGAGACACACAGACCGTGAACACCATGCAGTGATGTCATGGAATTACACCAGTAAAACCACCAACCAAGGAATTTTTATAAAGCTGACGCTGAAGAGGGATTGGACGTTTTCTACTCTCTTGATGACGCCACACACTTTACATGTTGTGAGGTGAAGGAATTATGCCATCATACCGATTTTAAAAATAGCTCCGATAACCCATACATTTTTTTAAACGCTCCAATGAGGCCAGATTACCCATAGAGTGTAAATCAAGCGCTCACTTGTAAACTTCTACTTTAGAGCGTGCTAGTTGAATGCAAAAAAAAAAACCTTTATCAGCCACCGGAAACGCCAGCACTGCGGCATGTTGAAAAACCTGAGTGTCGTCACACCAGATGCTTGGAACGTGCGCCCAAATACACCGCACCTTGCAGGGCCATGCCAGCTGACTCCTCCCGCTCTTTCCTCTGGTTCCCCTTATAGTAGCAATGTGGTAAGAGTAATGTCATGATATTTGATTAGGTATAGTTGGTCAAATCCTCATTTCTTCCGGTTCGTTTTTACCTCCAGGTGTGCACAAACTACAGTTTAATCACCATTTTGCAAAATTTAAATCCCCATCATTTTCATCTTAAAAAGCAGAAAGTTTTGGTATTTTCTGTCATGTTAAGGACAACCTAAAATCCCCCCTTATTTCTAAATTGATCATTATCTAAGCAACAAACTTCTATACATCAACCTGTCAACTAATGATCCAAAATGTCTTGGACTTGTCTTTCAATGAAGTTAAGGACCTGATTGTTTCCAAGTTTAAAACACACCCAGCCATTTCATGATGGAAATGTGTTTGGGACTGGTAGTTTGGGCTAAACGCTCTCCCGTGTGGTGTGATATCAGAAGTAACCTAATTGGGACGACTTGATTTGTTGAGTTGTCAGGTCTTCAGTTTCCGTTTTGTTGTGGTTCGGCCTTACTTTACTTTCCTGCCCAACAGCTTCTTTATTATTTAGTTTACACAGCCAGCCATGGTTTCACACTATGACTTTTCTGTGCCAAGATTTTGTTTTGCGAAATGACTGCATAATAAGTTTGCACAATATGTACAAGTGGTTGTGATATTGCTTGCTGCTGGATTGAATTCCCGTCGTATGTTTGCTTTATGCCTCCTTTTAAGATAATAAAAGACTATGACCTTTCACTCAGTACTGTTATGTTAAATTCTATGACATGAAGGTACGTTTATGCTTGTTTTTTTTTTTTTTTGCTCATAACTTTGGTTGTGTTACACCATATGGCAAGAGGGTTTTTTTTCATGAAAAATCAGAAATAATGTAATTTAAAATTTGTACTTAGGTCAGATGCGTTGGCCAAATTTCCCTATAAGAGATTTTTTCCCCAGCTTTCTCAATTTAAGTTCTAAGTTCAAAATAATAATAATAATAATATGTATATATGTGTGTGTGTAAACCCTTTAAATGCCCATTTAAATTCAATGATGTTCTTGTGTGTTTTTGCATTGAAAAATCCATGCAAAATAAGGGTGGGGCTTATTGACGTAATTGCTCCATGACGGCCATGAAAAAACTAACTTACTTTGTATTCTTTCAAGCAAAAACGGTGACACCACAAATGGGTCGTAAAGTCGTAAATTTGTAGCAATACAGTTGTACATGTACGAGAGACTCGTAATATTACGAGAATAAAGTCGGAACTATTTTACAGGCACCGCCTGAGACAACTGTGAAAAGTGGGGGGCCTAATGCGGAGCGGGCGTGGTAGTCCTCAAAAGGTCCCCCGCTTTCAAAGCTGTCTCGGGCAATGCCTCTTACCACTGAGTATTAAAACCGTCCGAGATTTCGAGATTAATGTCGTAAATGTACGGCAATAAATGTATACATTTACGAGAAGAAAAATCAGATTGCGACAACAACGTCGTAAATGTACGACAATAAAAATCGTGATTTTGTACAGGCGATGCCTGAGACAGCTGTGACAAGGGGGTCCTTATAACGAGGGGGCGTGCCAAGGAAGGCGAACTTGAGATGACGCTAAAACGGTTTGTCCTCAACTGCTCTCTGTGGGTGGCCCGTTATAAACGAAAGGAACGTTTCCGCGATATTACGGGGAAAGGGTAATATTACCTCGTACATTTACGATTTCCGAGATTAAAGTGGCAATATTACCTGTCAGATGGAAAATGGAGCATCTGTCCTTTCTTCATAAAAGCTTGCTTGAAGATGGGCCGGTGAAGCTTAGCGAGGCTTTCCTTTAAATTGTTGCAAAAGATTCGGAGCCTTGGTGCTTCCGTGAAAAGCAACATTAGCGACATCTGGTGGAAGAAAGAAGGCAAAGCAACGTTTGGAGTGGAAACACAGGTCGCCATTACAAACACGCCGATGCTCTCATTACAAGCCAACATTGTACAATAGCTTGGCGGATATTATACACACAGTTTAGCGACAAATAACCTGGTACAGCAACGACAGCCGCCAATCCGTCTCGGAACAGTACATTACGCGCTGTGACGTCAGCGTCATACGTAATGGGTCACGTGACATTTAAAGGGCGGCCACTCGGTCGAAGCGGCGAGATTCGGGAAGGCTGACACGAGCTTCGAGGCTTTGGGTTCCTTTTACAATCGCCACTTTTATTTATCACGGGTCGACAGCCGAGAGCAGTTGAGGGCAGACAGATTAGCATCGGTTAGTATTATCTGTCTTCCGCCTTCCGTACCGCCTCTTTTCATAGCTGTCTCAAGCAACGCCTGCAAAATATTTACGCTCGCAAATGTACGCATGTCGAATCTCGTAATATTACGAGTTTGTTTTCTCACAAAGGTACATTTATTATCCAAACATTACATTACAGCCGAACGCCGTCTTTTTAATACCCCGTTTGAACAGGCATTGCCTACGACAGCTATGAAACCGGGGACCAATTTGGCCTCGGACTAAAGACTTTACTCGTAATAACGTGTTTTTATTCTCCGAGACTTTTAGAGAGCAACGCAAAAAAGTAGAAACATATTTGTTGCTCTAATGGCAGATTTTGGAAGTGGAGGTTTATATTGTCCTCAAGAACCCGAAAGGGTGGCAAATTAATGTAAAGTGTAATCATGTAATGTCGGTAACTGTTCCAGTAGTGAAAAATATACACACACCTGCATACAAAAACAAGTTCTATTCACGGCATGAAAAAGCAGCGTAATAGAACACAGCTTTATTTATTGAAACAGTCTCGACTGATAACATCAGCGTACAAAGAAGTGACGGTGAAAGTGAGGTTACAAAATAAATTGTCCTGTCTAGAAGATGTGGGGGAGGGGGCGGGGGACGGGAGGGAGTGACAAGCACATGCCAGAGGAAAATCTCCCGGGAATCGTTTCGACTGTGGCGGGGTATTTTTTGCATTTCTTTTGTACAAAAAATAAATTAGTGAAATCTTTCAAGTTTACAGGAATATCTGTTTGTTTAATATCACACATAGTTACTGATCATCCTACCGGTTACCAACTTCAGCCTTTTGTGTTCAGACATTTAGAGAATATGGGATAAGTAGGCCGGGAATTAAAAAAAAAAAAAAAATCAATTGTGAGATGAAAGATTACAAAAGTGAGCTGGGGTGAACACATTCAAAATAATCCTGAATGTTCAAATGAGGAGCGGCGAGACGCTTGTTAGGATCGCATGGCCTGAGCATTACCCCGAGACAGTCCTCGGGGTCCTTGGGCAGATCCTCGTTTGTAACCTTGTTGGTAGCCCTCCTGCAAAAAACGCACACACACACTTAATGGTTCAGTCAAAACAAGGCTAACGTTCGGACTGGACAGGTGCAAGTTGTTTTTGTTGTCGGGATTACAATGACAATACACCTTTTGTTTATTTTCAATAAATAACGTCTTTCAAAACAAAAAAAGTGCATTTTGTTAGTTGCTCAAGTGCATCTTCGCCACATAGTAAAAAATCATATTATGCAAGTTTAATCATTTGTAAAGATATGCTAAGAAGTTATATAAACTGAAAAAAAAATTAATACTTCATTCTGCTTCTTGTTACTGTTTTTTTTACTTTTAAATATTCCAACTCTTTTTAAATAATCTATGAACATTTTCATAATAGTATGACTTTATGCCCGTAATATTTTGACTTTATTCCCATATTATAACTTTTTCCCTAACTTAATTTTCTAAAAATGACATTTTTAAAACACAAAATATTATAATATATATATATATATATATATTTCTTCTTGCAAATTTATTTGCCTAATTCTGACTTTATTCCCATAAAATTTTGTCTGTATTCTCATAATGCTATAACTTTTCCTGGACCTAATTTTCCAAACATTATTGGCCGTGGCGCCGGCCTTTACGGAGGGCGATAAGGTTTTCTGTGCGCTTGATGTTTTTTTTTTCTGCCTGGGAAAGTGAATGTTTGTTTCCAAGTGAGCTCAGGGGAATTAACAGCTGTTAACATCACAGACAGGAGGAAAAAAAAACGCTTGATTTGCTCAACCCCAGACTACAGGTAATCTCGCCTCATTTTAGAGTTTATTTAAATTATTGCTTATCAGAGCTATTTCTAATATTATTGGATTTATCGGCACGAAGTCCTGACTCCTTCATATTCCCAAAAATAATCAATTTCTAAATAAGGAATCCTATTTTATGGAAATTCAGTTATGGCGGAGGGTTCTGGAAAACAACGGGATTACTGTACTAGTAAGATGTTGATGAAAAAGATGCTTACCCTCTGGTAGTTGCTTGTGTAGTCCCGGGTCCCAGCGGTGAATTGCGTTTGAGCGTAGCCACTGCTGGGAGTGTTGGAAAAGGGAGGACGGTACCCTTCGTATCCCCCTGACGACAAAGACAACAAACTCTGAATTGCATCCTTGCTTGGTTCTACTGGTTTGGTTTGGTCAGTACCTCTAAATCCGTTGGAGGAACCCCGGTACCCGTTCATGGTGCCTCTGTTGTTCCTGGCTCCGCCCCTCGGAACGGGCCTGTTGTTGTAGAAGGACTGTCCCGCGTGTCCAAACCCTGCACCGGACGACGAGTCTTCGTGCCCGACTGGCGAGGGCATGACCGTGGTTTGGTTCTGGAAGCCAGCAACAACTGCACAGCCGCACACGGCGTAACACGGTCACGGTTCTGGTTGCTGAGTGGAGTTGAGTAAAAACGCTAAGACCGCCTTGGTTGCCCCTCTCTCACCTGACTGCAACGTCTCCTGCGGCACATCCGGCTGGTCCGCCGTGTTATCTGACTGGCCGCTGAAACCCTGACCAAAGCCGGAGGAGAACTGGCTGGGCTGCTTCAGCGAGTCCGCGTGGCCCGTGGCCGGCGGGGGTGCAGACGTGTTAATAGTAAATACCTACGATGCATGGATGGGGGGGTCCAGAAGTCACAACGGTGGAAAAACTTTATTATGATGTTTAATGAGAGGGTAGGTATTAGGAAAGAAACGGGAGCAAGATAACACGCATGCATGATCCGATGTTCTGCACCGGACTGGGATACAAAGCATTACCGCTTGCACTGACTGGAAGGGTGCAGCGTTGACATTGATGCCACCGCCGCGGGTGGCTTTGGAGGCGGGTGGGAAGGCGGAGGACAGGGAGCAAGAGGAGGCAGAGGACTGCTCAGAGGACAGAGACATTGTAGCCTGCAGAGTTGGTGAGGAAAGGAAACGGGCATTGCGGCGAGAACAATTCAAAGTTAGATGCTACCTGCACACCAAAACCGCCATCCCTCTTGTATCCCCATTTAGCAGTAGGATACATTAATACATGGAATATTTTTGTAGTGATGGCATAGAAAACCTGTTTATGCTCTTCTAAACAGTTTTTAACATTCTTAGAGCCCTCAAGACATGAAATAACACAACTATAGTCATCTTTACATTAGTATTATCCAACAGAAAATAAAAAATTATACATAAGACTTGTGATTTTTTTCTGGACAGGATACTTCCTGTGGTGGCTATTGCCCCATCAGTGTACTGTAATGGCAGCTCTACACTTGTATTACCAAGTAAATAAACTCCTGTTCATGTGTGTCACTGTAAATGTTTCCCCTTGATCGAATGCCTAGACCTAGTGGCCAACTTCATTCGCAATTACAAAGCAGCTTTTGCCTTGTAAGCGCTGCCTTGATTAGCACGTTTTTCCCCCCGTTTTTTTATTGAAAAAAAAATTACAAATACAAAGCAGAAGAGGCATTCTAATTGTAACCACTAGGTTCAAAGTAAACGGTGGAAGTACGCTGTCCAAAAAAAACAAGGAACTGCTGAAGTGTGAGTATGTTATCTTAATTTTTGTCTAACATAGCTTAATTTCTCTGATTATATCTACTATATTGGCTAATACAAATGTAACGGTGGCTATAGGGGTGTTATTTCATGTCTCGATGGCTCTAATAATGTTTAAACCTATATGTAGAAGATTTGTAAACAGATTTTGTATGCCGGAACAACAACAACATATTGTATTAATATTGAATCCTACTTCATGGAAATTAATTATTGGGGTCGGGTCAGGAACCAATTAACCGCGCTAAACAAGGGAGTATGTCTCTATGAAGCTGCTGGAACTGAATTTCTCTTCGAGATTAAATTAGTAGAAAGGGTATTATTAAGGCTGTACTAGAAGTATATCCCTCTAGCATCAGATCAGCCAGTGCGGGATTGTCTGCTCTTTTGTTTGGGCGTCTTACTTGTGAGGGTTCCTTTGATCCTGTCATTTGAGGAAGCCTGGACTCTGAAAGAGCTGCCAGAAGGACAGAGGGAGGTAAGTGAAGCACATTGTATCCCATCACATCATCAGGAGGCTCACATGCCTTTCCAGTGCACGGAATAAAAGCAGCAGTTTGCATCGTAGTTTATGTTGTAGATTACAAAATGTTTGGCTTCAAACCGTAACAAACAAACAAAGAAAAAGTATGTACCGTTACAGCTGGTCTTTGGTTTACATTGTGTTTCCACGTTTCGTGGTTACATTTTTTTTTATGTAGTTTGTCTTTTTTTTTTTTTAATTCCCAATATTTCAACATTGTTCTTTTGTTTTTGTAATATGACTTCACTCCCATAATATAACTATTTTCCCCATCCTAAGTTTCTAAAGGTATTTTTTTCTCATGACTTTTGAAAAAATATGCAAAATCCCATAATTTCTTGGCCACAACTTTTTCTGGAACGTAATTTTGCAAAACCTTAATATTTCAACATTATACTGCTAAAATGATCCACATAATGTTACTCTCTTAAAATTATGATGTTTTCTTGTTAGATTACAATATTTGGACATCATTCTCATAAAATTCCAAATTTGTTATTTTTCTTAATAAATTTTTAAAATGTGCAACAGGCCAATGAAAAAGCAACTTTGGGCTGCACTTGGCCTCTGGGTCGCACTTTGGACACGCATGATTTAGGCAGAACTTGTTTGTAACCCAAGGATCACCTGCATGGACAAAAATCAGCCTGACCAGCTGAGGCTAGATGTCGTTGCTAATTGTTAGCATTTTCATACTTAGCATGATAGCACTAAATGTCAATGTAAAATAATACCTAGACATACTAAACAACGTTAACATACAAACTGTTAACACGCTAACACTTAACACAAAACCACTGTCTGTGAGTTTCTACTTTTAAAAACAGCAAAAAAATAAATATGCTACTTTTAGCATGCTAACACCAATGACGAAAACACTGTCTATGCAGGTTTACGCCTTTGAAAATAACAAAAAAGCTAACATGCCAATTTTACCATGCTCACAATGCTGATATACTAGCTGTTAGCACGCTAACACCTAGCATAATAGCACTTAGTCTTTACACATATGGCTTAAGTTCTAACATTAGCAGTACGTTGGAGAAAGAGGAAGCGGTGCTGCATTGAATAAAAAATAAAGTTGTTTGTTGATCAGAGTTACCGCCACAATACATGGCAGTTTGGTTCCCCTGAGCTGTCCATCTGCATTTTGTATTTGACAATGCATATCTTTCTGCCGCATCTCGCTTTATTCACTGAAAGTGTGCATGAAAAGCAGGCTCGCAGCTGCCTCGCAAGGAAGTGTACTCACATGAAGCACAAGCCATCTGTTGTAGGTCTACAGTCTGGATTGGCTTCATGGGCTGGGCGGAGACAATAGCCGGGTCAAGGGCCTGGCCATCAAACTCCAACATTGAGTCCTGGGAAATCAAGAACTGTAGTAAGTCACAGCATGAAAAAATACAAAGTACAGTGATTAGAGATGCATGGATGTTGACTTCAGGGGTGTTCAAACGTTTTTCCAACAAGGCCCTCATAATGAAATATATATTTTGTAAATCAACATGTGCAGATATGCTAAGAAGTTGGCACTATTTTCTAAAAATGACAAAGCCATAATTTTCTTCCTTTAAAAGATTTACTATTTCAACTTTATGCTACTAAAATGGTGTTATTTTTTCGCATATTACATTTTTCACGTAAAACAACTTTAATACCTTTTGACCTTATTTTTGCAAAATTCTTTAATTTTTAAAAATTATTAATAACTAACTTTTTCCTCGCTAAAAACTTTTTCTCTTAAATATTTTGACTTTATTCATTTGGCTTTTATTAATTTTATTGTAGCATTTCTGCTGTTGGATTATTTTCTTAATATTTTGACTTCATTTTTGTAACATTATAATCCCCCCCCAAAATACATTTTTTTCTTTAATATTTCAACTTATGTCCTTATTGTCTTTCCTCTGACACTTTCAATCATTAGTATATGACACATTTGTATTTATGGTGATAAAATTATTTGTATTGAGCTTCAAGGGTAGACCAGCCCTACTCAACACTAACCACCGCTCCCTCTCACCTGCATGAAGTTGTATGTCCCTTGCATCTGGGCCATGAGATCTTGCACTACCTGCTTCCTGACTACCGGGTCAGTAGGCGGGGATGGATTGATATGGTTCCCGGCTGCAATTGGTTCTGGAGCCAGCTGGGCGGGCGGCTGGAGCTGGAGGGAATTTACCATCTTTGAAAGCGAGCACACTAGTTATTAGCCACACCCTTCAGAAGGACGGGGATGGATGCATTCTGTATGTATTACGACAGACGAGCACATACCTGTACATCAACGGACCACTCCTCCACTTGCTCTGTAGTGCTGTAAGTGCTTTCCGGGATGAACTGTCTATTAACAAACTGCAACGTAAAGAAAGGAGAGATTAAGGATTTTGGAAAAAAGTAGAGATTAAGGATTTCAAAAGTCAAGTCAAAAGTGGCTGTTGATTCTCACCTCTGTGGTTTCCACTTTCACAGTCTCGGGATGATTTTCAGTAACTGCTCCTTCTAGAAGTAATCGTGTAGTTAGCCTATGTGCTTCTTCAATTGCACCCACATACGGTAACGTAGTCCAATCTACCAGGTTCAGATGGGTGCTCCTCCACGTTCGAGTCCGCCACCATTTGCTTTTCCTGCTCCTCCGCCTCCCTCCCTTCCTCCTCCTCCTCCTCCTCCTCCTCCTCCTCCTCACATGTTCCATTGTGACCGCTTGGCACTCGGTCAAAGTAGCCGCTTTGTAGCAACTTGTCCAGAGTGTCCTTCAGCGCCTTGTCTAGAACAAGGATTGGTGTAATATTATATTTTGGACTATTGTCTTGAGCACAAGAGGTACAAACATTCGACGGGGTGGGCGGATCCACCCAGATAGAGATAGAATCGACACCATGATGTTTTCACAAACATCTTTTGTTGTTGTTGCATTGGTCTTATTATTTTGGATATTGATATTTTTTACAAACTCGAGGAATAAGCCCCCAGGGACAAGGGAGAGCTTTGGGGTCAAAAGCTAAATAATCTGAAGGAGCGCCAACAATATTTTCTGCCTATATTGCACTATTACCTTCATTATCATCATCCAACAATTGTTTGTAATGAAAGGGAATGGCTTATATCCTTGTGCTACACAGATGAGACTTTGTGAAAAACAGACATTAACTGCATCTATTTATATTTCTTAATATGAACATATTTATTGTTTGCCTAAAATCCATGTTGATAACAAAATTGTCAGTACCCAACACAATGAAAATGCTTACATGAAGTTCCAGCCACCGCCTTGTCTCTGCCCTCCAGCAGTTCCCACAAGTGTAGCGAAGCCTCTTCGTATTGTTCAGTCAACCTGGAAGCCGGGACGCCGTTAACTTACGTCACTGATGGCTCACACGCGCCGCTACAGACTCTCCGTGCACCAATACCTTACGTCGCAGTTGCGATTTGGTCCAACTAGTTTGTAGAATTCATCGAGGGATGCGAGGTCAGCGTCAGTGAGTAGGGAGACACCGGCGGCGTCGGGGCGTTTGAGGTCTTGCCTGACGTTTTCATCCCCCAACTGGTCCAGTAAGAACTGCAGCTCCAAAACCGTTTTCAGCCGCAGTTGTTCCATCTCCTCTCGCTGGAGCTGTTCCCGTCTCGCTGTTTTCTTCACCGTCTTCTGGATCTGGACACACACAGTCACACGCGCTTGCAAGTGATACGGCTCGCGGCGTGTAAAAATAAATAAATAAATAATTCCCTCGGACTCACCTCCTGTCCCAGAGTCAGGAAGCTCTTCTGCAGCTCCCGAGCAAACTCGATGTTGTTGAGGATCTCCTGGTACTTTGACAAGGCCTCCTTCGGGGACATCAAGGAAAAGACATTAGCTTTTGATTGACTAAATCAGAAACATATGTATAACAACATTCTGAAAATGAGAAAAGCAAGCTGCAATAAAAGCAGACCTTGTGTACATACCAGCTGATCCTGGTTCAGTCGTTCTCCTTTATCCTTCTTTGCTTGATAGTCATCCAACTTGGACTGGGAGGAAAATACAAACAAATGTAAGACTTAATGGGGTACGACATGAAATGAGTAATAGCTATACAAACACTATATGTAGTGGATTCCCGCAAATTCGTGATGCAGCAGTCGAGGCCAGAAAACTGCAGATTTTTGCTCCTAAACAATAACATTTTCTACTAAAATATGTTGTTTTTTTTCTGCAAGACACACATACTTCACCCAAGAAATTCTGCCCATAAACGTAACACGAGGAACACGGTCAAATGCCTTCTCCAAGTCCACAAAACGCAAGTGGACTGGTTGGGAAAACTCCCATGTACTCTCAAGGACCCTGCTGAGAATGTAGAGCTGAGCCACAGTTCCACGACCAGCACAAAAACCACAGTACTCCTCCTGTGCATACACTTTCCAAGAAAGGCTGAAGAGTGTGATCCCACAATAGTTGGATAGTGATTAGATTGTGCTATGATTTGCTTGCATGCCCATAAATATTTGGACGGGACAACAGCAGCAAAACATGGGGTAAAAAAAGCAAAAAAGCAAAGACAAATAAAAGGCCTTTTCACCAATATTACAACGCTGAGATGGTTTTTTTCCTTGAAATAGACTTAACTTCTTAGCATATGTTGCGTTACAAAATTTCAGACTGGCAAAGTTGCATTTTTCACTAATTTTTCCTCGCTGGAAGAAGTTTGGACACCTAAATGTTTTAAAGCTTAAATGTGTTTAATATGTGTGTGAGGCATATTTATGGATCAGTGCCAGTGAACAATGGCAACTGGAGAGAGATGGGGAGTTCTAGAGCTAAATAATTACAACATTCACTTTTACTGCCAAGGTTGACCGGAAATCACGGGAGAAAGACAACATCAAATTAGCAGCAGGGTTTGGCGGGGTAGGAGAGAGTCGTGTCAGAAATAAATTTTTATAGGCGTATAAATTACTTGCAGATTTTCGCCATTGGCTGTGGCCGTAACGCAGGGGATCGACTGCATACAAGTTTCAAGTTTTTGCTTTTGGAATGTGCTATTCCATACACAAAACCCTTCTCTAAACACCCATGGGCCACCTTCTTTAGTCACAGGACATATGCAAATGATTATAACCAGTTCTCAGTACGATGCAGTCCAGTTTCGCACCACCAAAACGGAATTAGGCATACATATCTTGTTTTAAATCTCCGTGCATGTCGTCAAAAATGTGGCAGGCGGTACACATGCAACGGCTGTAAGCATACCTTTTTTTTCTCCATGTTGCGAACTTTCTTGTCAATCACCCCAAGAACCTGCTTCATGGTCTCCGACTGACTTCCGATTACAAGCTCCGGAATGGCCGACTGGACAGCATTGTTGCCAACCGTTGCTGAAGGCATCTAAAGCGAGAGTTGGTGGTGGGTTAGTCAAGTAAATGCATGTTCAAACTATTTTGGTTGATGTTTTCTGCTGAGGCTCAGCCGTAATCCAGCTAATACATCCATAACGGGCAACACAAACGCTCCAAAAACCCCCAAAACAAACAGAGACACCATAATACACATGCAACGGGAAAATGCTGCATGTCTTTAAAGACATATAGGAAGATGCACATTTTCATTGTACCAACTTTCTTAAACAGATTACTATCACCATCCTGCTCAACTCAAAGAGTGAGAAGATCATTCCACCCCCGCGCCATGCGGCTCTTTAACACAACAGAAGGAGATCAAAACACACACAGGACTGAACTTTTTTTTAACCTCATTATGTACTATATACAGTATATATATATATATATATACACACACACATATATATATATAAACACACACACACACATATATACTACAAATTTGAAGTGTTATGCTTTTGTATTTAATAATTATTTTTCCTTTTTCTAATCACTTATGCCTTGGTTGTGTTTAAGTTTATTACATGCTGGAAATTGGAGATTAATAAAGTATCCATCTACTGTTATGGGACAGCAGCATTTATAAGCACTTTTGCCATTGCATGTCTTTTATGGTGTTTGTGCGTATTCAATTGTGTGGATCTTTTTGGGAGTTTGGGGCATTCAGCCACCGTACTTGACGTCCAAGGGTCAATGACTATTGACCCTCTGGGGTGTCACGAGACTAGACAATACATACAAAGTCGGGTCCACAAGAACAAGACTTTAAGATTACTTTTGAGAAAAGTACACTGAAAGGGTGGAGTGCCTGGAGGTCTCCCTGGGGAAATGTTCAAGGAACATCTGCCCAGTAGGAGGCCTCGGGGAAGACCCTGGACACGCTGGCCTAGGAATGCCTCAGGATCCACCGGGAAAGCTGTACAAAGTAGCTGGGGAGATGGAAGTCTGGGCTTCCTAACCCGACCTTGGATGCTTGGAAGAATATAGCTGGATGGACACTGACAAACATTTTTTAAAATATGATAATACACTGCATATATTGTCTACCAATTTAATTTCTACCACACTCGTCCTGCCCGTTTGATGGCGAAAGAAGAGGGAAAAAAAGACCTGTTCCCACATACGTATCAAGACTGTCAAAATGATCGAGCTCATGTGCGTTATTGTGAAAGGCATTTTTTCGTCTCACGTTTTCATCTCGCGAGATTTTGTGCCACCTCCATCATCTACAGAAACCCCCCTCCATTGTGAACAACGTTATTTTGGTGCATTTGTTTACCGTTTTAAAACAACAGCCGACCGTGTTTGAACAACTTAGTGTGACTTACGATTAGCACCAGAAGCTAACACTGTAGCAACTGAAGCTTATTTGTAAAAGTAAAAGCGGAGGCGACGTGTTTGTAAGAGGGTGAAAATGTTACGTAACGGCAGCTAATTGAACACCAAAATTCACTTGGCTGTTGGAGAGGATTCGAGTGAAACCGAGTCAGCCTGCTATCGTCAAGTACAATACGTTCATTTTATTTAACAAGGAGTCATCCTGCTCTGTGCCCATTGTTAGCTTGTAAGCTAGCTCCTAATTAACGCTCTACGCCTATTCACCCCCTCGGTCGACCGTGTGCCACTCACCCCCACGTATATATGTACATAAACGGGTATTTTACCGTTTACCAACGCCATTATGTCGATGACTACAAAAAAAAAACCGAAAGGCGGCGAGTGGACGCTGCGACAGCTCGTTTTGTGCCGCCGTCTCAACCGCACACGACAAAACGGGATTTTGTACTTACTGCCTTTCCGTGATTGTAAGACCCCAAAAAACACGACACACCTTTATACTCTTTGTCTTCAAAGAGATTTTCGTCGACGAGATTAACGGCAGTTGTGTCGGTAAAATGTGGAAGCGTTCACTTTGTGTGCTGTTTTTCCCAGAATGATGCTCAGGCGTTCACACACACCGGCGAAGGAGCTAATGCTGAGCTAGGAGAGGCTACAAGGACCTCCTCTTTGGTGGCCTCAACATAGCCTGACCAGAATTATTGTAACGCAAATTTGGGACTAATCTTATTAATTCATTGCAGAATATACATAACTACATTTGTACTTATAAATATAATTTAGAATAAATACTCAAATAATGAAACTGGTTCTCTATGTGATCGATATTTACATTACCGATACATCGGGGGTGTCCAAAATACTGCCCCAACGAAATTAAACAAGAAAACAAAAAAAACAAAAAGCAACAGCAAAAAGAACAACGGTGTAAAGTAATTAAACTCTATATATAAAGTTTTAGCAGGTGTCCAAAATGTATAATATTAAATATGTTATTCCCTATTATGTATGGAAAAATATTGAATTTTACGCCACTTACAATGAAAACATTTTATTTCGTATTAACATGCTATTTCGCAACAAAAAAATCGAATTACATACATTTACATCATACCCGTTTTTTAAAATTAATCGTTTAATTAATTGTGCGGTCACTCGGTTATTCTTCTTTTAAAAAATGACGTTTTTAGACGTATCCATAAAACGTTAAAATGTGAAACGACAGTAGCTTGACGTCACCATCTATTTACTCAGACGTCTACTGGACGTAATACCACAGAAAAAGCAGCAGGTGGCGGTAATGTCAAATGTATGCAAATGACGTCAAAATGCATGGCCAAGCGTCTTGGTATCTTTTTTATTTATTTATTTAAAGCCAACAGCATTAGATGCAACACATACAGCATCCTGGCACTTATTGTTTGTTTTACAAGAATGTTAGTTTTTATATTACCATAACTTTTCTCATACCCCCTCCAACACCCAAAAATGGATAAATAACCGTATTGTACTGTACTATAGCAGTGTATAGTCCATCCATCTATCCATTTTCTTCTGCTTATCCCAGGTTGGGTCGCGGGGGCAACAGCCGAAGCAGGGAAACCCAGACTTCCCTCTCCCCGGCTACTTTGTCCAGTTCCTCCCGGCAGATCCCGAGGCGTTCCCAGGCCAGCTTTGACACATAATCTCTCCAAAGTGTCCTGGGTCTTCCCCGAGGTCTCCTACCAGTCGGACGTGCCCTGAACACCTCCCCAGGGAGGCGTCCGGATGGCATCCTAACCAGATGCCCGAGCCACCGCATCTGTCTTCTCTCAATGCGGAGGAGCAGCAGTTCTACTCCGAGTCTCTCCCGGATGACAGTGCTTCTCACCCTATCTCTAAGGGAGAGCCCAGCCACCCTGCGGAGAAAACTCAATTCGGCTGCTTGTACCCGCGATCTTGTCCTTTCGGTCACTACCCAAAGCTCATGACCATAGGTGAGGGTAGGAACGACCGGTAAACTGAAAGCTTTGCCTTTCGGCTCAGCTCCCTCTTCAACAATGGACCGATGCAGAGTTCACATCACTGCGGACGCCGCACCAATCTGCCTGTCCATTTCACGTTCCATCCTTTTCTCACTCATGAACACGACCCCGAGGTACTTAAACTCCTTCACTTGAGGCATGACCTCATCTCTGACCCGGGGATGGCATTCCACCTTTTTTTGAGCGAAAAACCATGGACTCTGACTTGGAGGTGCTGATTCTCATCCCAGCCGCTTCACACTCAGCTGCGAACCGATCCAGTGAGAGTTGAAAGTCACGGCTCGATGAAGCTGACAGGACCATGTCATCTGCAAAAAGCAGAGACTGAATCTGCAGCCACCAAACCAAAACCTCTCCATGCCCTGGCTGCACCTAGAAATTCTGTCCCTGAAAGTAGTGAACAGAATCGGTGACCAAGGGCAGCCCTGGCGGAGTCCAACCCTCACTGGAAACGGGTCAGACTTATTGCCGGCAATGCGAACCAAACTCTGACACCGGTCATACAGGGAACAAACTGCGTGAATTAGGTGGTCCGATACCCCATATTCCTGGAGAACTCCCCACAGTATTCCCCGAGGAACACGGTCGAATGCCTTCTCCAAGTTCACAAAACACATGTAGACTGGTTGGGCAAACTCCCATGCACCCTCAAGGACCCTGCCAAGAGTACAGAGTTGGTCCACAGTTCCACGACCAGGACGAAAACCACAGTGCTCCTCCTGAATCCGAGATTTGATTATCCGACGGATCCTCCTCTCCAGGACCCCTGAATAGACATTACCGGGAAGGCTGAGGGGTGTGATCCCACGATAGTTAGAGCACACCCTCTGGTCCCCCTTCTGGAAAAGCGGGACCACCACCCTGGTCTGCCAGTCCAGGAGCACCGACCCCGATGTCGAAGCGATGCGGCAGAGTCGTGTCAACCAAGACACGCCCACAGCATACAGGGCCTTAAGGAACTCCGGGCGGATCTCATCCAACCCAAGGGCCTTGCCACCAAGGAGCTTTTTGACCACCTCAGTAACCTCATCCCTGATCCCTGCTATGGGATAAATAGACCCAACACCATAGTAGGAGAAGCATGCCCATATCACGATGCTTCCCATATCACGATGCTTCACTGTGGCTTGAATTCAGAGTTTGGGGGTTGTCTCACAAACTGTGTGGTCCTTGGACCTCAAAAAGAACAATTGTACTCTCATTAGTTCACAAAATGTTCCTCCATTTCTCTTTAGGACGGTCAATGAGTTCTTTGGCAAATTGTAACCTCTTCTGTACAGGCCAGGGACTTTGCAGAGGATTCTTGTAAATAGATTAGCTTCACACAGACATCTTCTAACTGTCACAGTACTTACAGGTAACTCCAGTCTGTCTTTGATCATCCTGGAGCTGATCATTGGCTGAGCCTCTGCCATCCTGGTTATTCATCGATCCATTTTGATAGTTGTCCTCCGTTTTCTGCCACGTGTCTCTGGTTTTGCTCTTCATTTCAAGGCACCGGAGATCATTTTAGCTGACCAAACAGCGTGTATACAAACAATGATGTGATGATATGATTACCGGTATCATGACAACGTGCACATTGTAATGGCAAAGCATCACTACTGTGAAACAAACCGGGCTTTTCCAGGCCTTTCTGTGCTAAGCGAGTACGGGGTTGATCTCCTGGCAGCGACGGAGGTGGTTGGGTAAAGGCCAGACACCCTTCGCTTCATCTCTGCCGCCGCACATCTGACAACGGATGAAACGAGCGCCGATGATTTATTGACCGAAAAACCACAAGAGCCCCACAAACGCTCAGGCTTCGGAACGTTTGTTGCGCGGCTGAGTCGAGCGGAAGAATCCATCCCTCGTGTCGTGTCGCTTTGCGTTCAAAAAGCCTTTCCCACACTCTGCATGTTTTCAAACGTCTTAATCAACATGGCAGTTGCTGGACTCATTTTTGTGTTTTGTTCATTTGGGGGCATTCGTACCATAAATAATTAATGGAGCGCACGTGTGACCCGCTGGTACCAACCGAATCCACTTGAACTACTACTGCAGTTCACCATCATGCAACCATTCATGTCTGACTGGGATCCAAGTTCTTGTGCAACAGCTATGATAATTACCCAATTCCATAATAATAAAAAAATGCTTTCTCACAGCACAATGTTGTGATGGCGCTTTAAACGGAGCGTATGATTTATCAAGTACGATACCACAAAGTGGCTGGAAAGTCGCAGCAAGCACATTTGTTGAGGGTCCGGGCATCATGCGACGATGCATGCTGGGTTCTAAAGACAAAAAATGTCCTATTCATAAAATGAATTCAAAAATATTTTGAGTAAAAATAAATATAAATATTAAAGAAAAGTGGATTTTTTTTTTTACATTCCACAATAAAGTTGTCATTTTTGGAAAATTAGGTAGGTGGAGAAAAAAGTTAGAATATTATAGAGGTAAAGTTATAATATTACAAAAAAACTAAAAAAAAAAAAAAAAAAACGGTAATGAAATACATTATTTAGTAAATATAAAAAACATAAAAAATGGGGAAAAAACCTTCATTTTACAAAAATTAATAAAATAAAATAATTTTAGTGGCATAGGTTTAGTGGCATAATAATGAAAATGCTGATTTTTATTTAGTTTTAAAATAAAGGAAAAAGTTACAATATTGTGGGAATAAAGTTATAATATTATAAAAATAAAATAAAAAATTTAATATTTGGTAGGTATAAAAAAACAATTAAAAAAACACATTTTTACAAGAATAAAGTCAAATCAAAATATTTAGAGTAAAAATAAAGTCATTTGAATAGCGCAGGGTTGAAATACTAAAGAAAATGTTGATTAATTTTTGTTGTCATTTTGGACAATTAGGTTTGGGGAAAAAATACAAAAAGAAAATTTAAAAAGAAAACTAAAATATTGGTAAATATTAGAAAAAACAGTGGAAAAAAATGAATTTTACAAGAATAAAGTCAAAATATCTGGATATTTAGTAGTGTTGAAATAGTAAAGCAAATTAGGTTGAGGAAAACAAGTTATAACATTATTGCAATAAATTGCATAAAGAAAATTTAAGAAAAAAGTTAAAATACTCGGAAAATATTAAAAACAGCAGAAATGTTTTTTCAGGAATAAAGTCAAAATATCTCAAGTACAAATAAAATCATTTTTGTAGCATAGAGTTGAAATATTTTTTTCAAAATACTGTTTTTAAAAAAAGGTTTAGAATTCAGTCATTATCCTGGGTTTTTTCATTTGGAAATTTGTGGAAAATTTGGTTGGGAAAAAAGTTGTTATATTATAGAAAAGTCAATTAAAGTCAGATTAAAGTCAAAAATACACAAGGATAAAGTCAAATATTACAAAAAAAATTTAAGAAGAAAGTTAAAATATTTGGAAAATAAAGAAAGAAAAAATAATTTTACAAAATATATTTTCATATAAATATTTGCATTATTAAAAATATTAATATTTTTTAAAATAATATTATGAAATAATATTTTCAGCAAGAATAGAACCATTTTAGAAGCATGGGCTGAAATATCAAAGAAAATATTAATTAATTTTTGTTTCAAAATACATTTTTGGAAAATTAGGTTGGAGAAAAATATTATATCATGGGAATAAATTCATAATATTATGCAAATAAAGTCCAAATATTACAAAAAGAAAATTTAGGAAGAAAAAAACAGCAGAAGGGGGACAGAAGCAGTAATTTTCCAAGAATAAAGTCAAAATATTTTGAATAAAAATAAATTAATGTTAGTAGGTTCGAATTTTTTAAAAAAAATACAGTTTTTAGTTCTAAAACAAAGTCGTAATCATTCTCGTAAATGTACAACTTTTTTTCTAACATTACAATCTGTTTTCTCGTAAATTTACGACTAATGTTCTCGCAGATTTACAACTTTTCTTCTCATAAATGTATGACTTTATCCCTGTAAATGTACAACTTTGTTCTCAAAAGCTCTTGATATTCTTTGTTTATACCACATTGTGCAAGTCTCATGCTCCAGGGACTCGAGAAAGCCGCTAGCAAGCTAACCACTTCTACACATGATGCGAGGTGATCATTTCAGACAGTCAGTGTTTAGCTAATGTCATGGAATTAGTGATGTGCAGATTGATGCTGAAATATCACTGCTCCCGATGCCATCTTATGCTTATTGTTTTTAAAGTAGCTTTTAATAATTAATCATATATTTGAATGATTTTATTATTTAACCCATTTTGTTCTTTTATTGTTTGAAGTGCAATTTTTACATATTTTATATGATTTTGTCCTCGGTTTACTGTCTTGCTGTCTGTTAGCCTGGCTACGCTGTAAATCACCAAGGGTTTAAAAATAAAGAAATAACTTCAACTATTAATTTCAGGGTTGTCGCATTACTGACTGCACGGGGGCCAACTAATGCATTCGGAGCAATGCGCTGGCTTATTTGATCAAATAAACACACTCACTAGCCACTTTATTAAACATGTCTTCTACGGCTAATGATATCTAACACACTACCCAAAACGATGACAGGGAATGGAGACTGAAAGAGCGCTTGGTGGTTTTACTCTGATCCAAATCGTCTTTGAAGAAACAAAGTCAAGGCTGCCGCCAGAGAAAAAGATGACAGCCGAGCGAGTCCAAGAAGAGTCCGACTTGAATGTAGCCGCTCTGTTAAGACGCTCTCAACCGCAAAAATGTCTCCTCCTTGCAAACATCTTTTTATATCACATATCATGTGATACGTACAAAGTATATATTTCTTTTAGTGTTAAAAGCAAAAAAAAAAGGATTTTGAGGATAAAGCTGTACATTTTTCAGTAAAAAGTTGTAAATTTACAGTGTTTTTTCTTCATACATTTTATGAATTTTACACATTTTTTATTTAAATTTTTTAACAACTTTCCAAAATCATTAAAATTTGTATTAAAAAAATTTAATTCTAAATTTAAAATTTTAGAAATGTAAAATTTTTTGAAATTTTAAATTGTTAAATAGGCCGCATAGTGGCTGAGTGGGTAGCACGTTGGCCTCACACTCAGGAGGTTCAGGGTTGGAATCTCAATTGGGCATCTCTGTGTGGAGTTTGCATGTTCTCCCCGTGCGTGCGTGGGTTTTCTCCGGGTACTCCGGTTTCCTCCCACGTTCCAAAAACATGCATGTTAGGTGAATTGGCGACTCTAAATTGTCCATAGGTATGAACGTGAGTGTGAATGTTTGTCCATATGTGCCCTCCGATTGACTGGCGACCAGTCCAGGGTGTACCCCTCCTCCCGCCTAAAGTCAGCTGGGATAGGCTCCACCATACCTATTTTTCTTTCGTACTTTTTTCTTTTTTTTTTTTGACTTTTTTTCCCATAAATGGGAATTTACAACTTTGTTCTCATACTATCATTACTTTTTTCTCAAAAATTTACAACTTTGTTCTCATAATATCATGACTTTTTTCTCATAAATGTACAACTTTGTTCTCATATCATGACTTTTTCTCATAAATTTACAACTTTGTTCTCATACTATCATTACTTTTTTCTCAAAAATTTACAACTTTGTTTTCATAATATCATGACAGTTTTTCTCATTTATTTACAACTTTGCTCTCATACTATCATGACATTTTCTCATAAATGTATGATCTTTTTTTCTTGTACATTGACTTTTTTCTCATAAATGTACAACTTTGTTCTCATAATATCATGACTTTTTTCTCATAAATGTACAACTTTGTTCTCATATCATAACTTTTTTCTCATAAATTTACGTAATTCCCGCAATATTACAATGATTTTCTGATAAATTGCAAACATGTTTATTTGTGGCAAATTTGCAACATTATTCTTGTTCATTTCTGACTTTTTTTTCCTCACATATTTACCATTACTTATGGTATAAATTATTTACAATTTTTACCATTTAATTGACGACTTTATTTTTTTTTATTTTATGACTTGAAAAAAAATCTCCTAAATTTGCAACGTTGGTATAGTAAATTTACGTTCATAAATTTGTAAACGAGCATTGGTAAAGTTGATCGATCTATCCCTATCGCCATCTATATGTACATGACAAATGACATGAAATACTGTATACATATAACTTGTTAACATGTTTGACAAGCTATCAAAGTGGCAAAGTTGCATCCGAGCGAAGACAAAGGCACATCCAGGGAGACAAAGAGAAAAGGATGGCAGTGAGTTTTATGTAAATCCAGCAGAGAAGGAGCATGTGCAGACATGGACAATGACACGTTTAAAAGCGCCTGTGCGGCGATGTTGTTTCCCATAAGCCGTCATGCCAAATCAAGACACACATGCGAGTTGACATCTGGTTAGCATCCTTGCTGAACGTCGGCTCTCATGACCAGCCTGGATCCCGCAACTCCCTCAACGTCTTGTCAGATGTTTGCACAAAAACAGCGATGGAGCGCCTGGACCCTGTCAGCGTTTTGCCAAAGACCTCAATTATACAGACTCTCTTAATTACATCAGCTTGATTGCTATTCCAAATGACGGGAATACCGCGGCGTTAGTGATCCCCGCCCGTCCCTTTCTGTCTCGGTGCTGCTGAATGGCCGGGTACAGTCGTGTTCTGCTCTCGCTTCGTCGTGTCTGGATATTATCTGGGCCCGGGCTTTTGATTTGTAGCCTAGACAGGCTCCTGATGTCATGCGCCAGACCTCGCTGACACGACCAGCATCTAAACACGGCAACCGCTGCTTACATCTACACACACACATTATATATATTATAAAAAGTTGTATTTTTACAAGAAAGTCATCATATTATGATATATACAATGACATTTATATCATAATTTGATGACATTCTTCTAAAAATACAATTTGCTTGCTTGCAAAGTGCGGCCCGGGGGCCTTTGCAGCCCACAGATGTGTTTTTTGGGGGGCACAATTAAAAAATATAGCAAAAATGAAAAAAATCAGCAGTAATTTCACTAGAAGAAAGTCCAAATATTGAAAAAGTTCCATTCTAACAACAAATGGTTGTATTTTTACATTAACTAATTAATTTGGGGTTTTTTAAAGTCATAATAATATGAGAATAAAAAATATTTGTAATTTTTGGGAAAATTAGGTTGGGAAAAAGTTTGAATGTTATAGAAATAAAGCCGTAATATTACAAAAATAAAATTGACAAGACTTTATAAAGAAGAAAGTCGAAATATTCTTTAGAAATAAAGTTTATAATTTTATGAGAATAATGTCAAAATAACACACAAAGTCCTAATTATGAGAAGAAAATGTTTCAAAAGCTATGTTCAAAACGTTAAAGTGAGACATCGCCTCCAAAAATGATCGTTTCAGTGACGGCAGGAGTGAGTGCTCTTCTCGCTGTTACACAATCTCTGACGTTTTCCTTCTCTCGGATTGACGCTAGCTAGCAACGGCAGAAACTACGTTTGGAAACGTTGGTCTTCGTGAGTATCTGTACAAAGCACTTAAAATAGCCGGCTCAAGTGTTCCAGAGTTACTCCTTTGTTGGTGTTTGTGAAGCGGATGGCGTGATGTAGCTGTTAGCCATGTGTTTGGCTAGCCGCTGGTGGTTAGCATGCTAAATGTGCATTTGTAGATAGAAATCGCATTTGTTTCTATGTTACAGTTGCCCGCGCTTGTCAAAGAAAGCTTCACTAAAGCAAGAAATGTAAGCGTTTACGACAATAGCGCCAAAATATTATTCATTCATAGTATGGTAATGGGCTTGTCACTGTAACAGGTTTTGCTGGGCGATAATTATTATTGAGGATAATCGATATTATTGACAAAACGTTTTGACAATTAATGAACATTTTTTATTGATTATATGACATAATATCAAAAGCAATAAACTTGAGTTTCTGAAACGTATTTAGCACGGCAATTGGAATGTCCCGTGTTAAGTGCCATATCAGAAACTCCAACCATTTCTGCCTGATGCTTGTCTCTTTAGGAAAGCTAAACAAAATTAGCTTTCCCTTACACCTGAACAAACATTTCCTGGGAGCCATTGCTCAACTTTGCCCATATAAGGAAGTCGGCGTTGCGCGACATCAGTAGAACTCGGTGTAAAAAAATAAAAGGCGTGCGGAGCCATCCAAAACTGCTATCAGGGCTCACTTGGAAATGCGCAAACCTCATTATCTGACGCGTTATCTGAGAATACAACATTATCTGAGAATAGAACACTGTAACAACGTTTATAGGGCAGAAAAGAGGAAAAGCCTAAAAGGTCCTTTTTAAACTAAGCTCTTTTTATGACACTCATTTTTTGTTACCACCATTATTACTCTTATTTTGAAGTGTGTTGAAAATGTGTTTAGACTATGGTTAGGTGAGATAGTTACAAAGGACCTCTTGAAGCCGTGGCTGTTGTCTGTGTTTGACAACTTGCACAAAGTCAGCTGCCACCCTAAAATGTTGGGTTACATTAACAAGCACTAAAGCACAACTCATATACACAGTCGCATTAGCTTGCGCTGTCATTGTGAGGACATGCCGCTGTGACTGAGCGGTCGTGGGAGCTCCCCGTACCATGAGAGAGCAGTCCGGGCACAGTGAGGTGGAACTACTGCAAGCAGCAACAGTAGCTTGTGTTTTTATTAGGGATTATTCTTCCTGTTTTGAGATCCTTCAAATCTGCAATAAAGCCTATTGTTCCGGCAGTGAAGTCTGGTGCTTGTGTGTCTCACCCAACATCACAGTAAAATTATTGACAGCTAGTGCCCAGTTTGGAACGACTGTATATTAGATTTTAGTTTACAGTTGATCCCCGCACATTAATGATTCAAAATTTGCTGATTTTTGTGTCAAAAAACACACCTCATTTGCCATAAGTTTGTAATCATGGATAAATAATAGGGTTTGATTTGATTCGATAAGCATCTAGATACAGACGTCCATCGTTTATAGCAGTTAATTGGTTCCTGACCCGACGGCCATAAATGAACTTCCGTGATATAGGATTCAATGTTAATAAATGGAATATTTTCATAGTTAGAGGATAGAAAACCTAAATCTGTTTTTTAAATTATTAGAGCCCTGTACACATGAAATAACATCCCTAGAGTCACATTTACACCATTATTATTCATTCTTTTTCAACACTCTTATGCTGAAGGGACTCAATACGGCACCTATCTAGCAAGCGAGTGGGCTAACAAGCTACAAATTTATTTCTTCTAAACATATGAAACTAAAACTTACCACTTCCACACAGGATTGGGGGGAACCTTTTTTCACTGCCATATTGGACGAGCCATGGATGACTTCATGCAATGTTAAGCAAATGTTTTGTGTCATTACTGCCGCCTAGTGGTCAGAATACTACATATCACTTGCATTTCAATATCTTTTGACTATTAATAGAACGTAGTCTACCACCAAACAGCCATTATCTATTAATTAATATCTGACAAACTACAATATAGCGAGGGAGCGATAATCAAACCGCTGTATTGCGAGGGACGACTACACACAGGTTACGACACAATTCAAAAATGATATCTTTACAGTTACATTTGTTGATGTAAATATTAATCTTATAAAATAAACAAGCAACTTCTAAAAAATAATCTTTTGTGTGTCATTCTTGCAGTAATTTAAAAGTAAAACAGGACATAATTACAGCTCTAAAATGTGTTATCTTTATTGAAAAGAATAAAAGTCAAGTCTAAACAGTCATTTTAAAACCGTATAGTATAGTTTAATAGTATAACGTAATAGTATAACACAATAGTATAACTATTAACCTACTAATTTAAAATGAATTACAAAAAAAACAGAATTTTTTCTATATAAATAATAAATATAATGCATTGTACCGTGGCAAATCCTGCAACTCAAGTCACGACACGATACATATTTTCTTAGTAAAGACCTTGCAGACCTCCGCCAAGTGCAATAGTTCCCCCCATATTGGGATTCACACCACCACAATAATTCTAGTTCCTTTTGGATCAGTCTTTGGTATTATGTGGAATCCTATCTTGTGTTAAAGAATCCTTAATCCTGGATCCAGGCAGTGATCCGGACTACCCCCAAAATGTAATCACTTTTTCGGTACCCCATGTCCGACCATTCCTGAACATTTCGTCCAAATCCAATTACTAATTTTCAAGTTATTTTGAACCCAAACAGATATACGCAGGCAAAAACACAACCTCTGTATCTGCATGTTGAGGAAAAGTCTGCTTTTGTGATTGAATTTATTCCTCTGACTGATCATTTCTTGTCTTTGTTTTCTTATTCCAAAAAATAAACAATGGTTATTGTATCCACCAGAAAAGCATCAGAGGACATACATCTCTGTTCGCCCTCAGGATAAGAATCTCCTTTTCCTCCCTGTTTGTGAACAGAAAAGAGCGTGAACAGCTACCACTTTTTACACAAAGACACACACAAAACACCACATGCCCAAATTTGGCATGCCATGTGTTCATTCATGGAAAACCTCTTGAAAAACCCACCGCCCCCCAACAAAAGTTTCCAGTCACAAATGTCAACTAATCAAGCAGAACTTAACATAAAGCTGTAAATGTTATTGTGTGTATGCATATTTTGCCAAAGCCAAATATCATCTATAATCAAAGTAGACATAATTGCATAGCATTGCACTCGGGACGAAAAGCCCACAGGACAAAGTAATTAGCGTGACCTTGCAGATGCAATCAAGAGCTCTGTGTCCACCAGCAGCTCACTTGCCTTTGTTCCGCAGGACCATCTTAAGCTTTTGTCTTTGCTGCTGTTTCCACAAAACAAACAATGAAAAGCAAAAGTTGGAGCAGTGATGAAAAGAATCAACAAATCCTAAACAGGACATGAGCACATGGACCTCCATGCTGGATTAGTCTCTTTGGAAAGGGTGACGTCTTTGTAATTAGCTTGGCCTAAGCTGTGTTTGGGTTAGGTTGGTCCTGGGTTAGGTCTAACTACAACTTCCGGTTTTAGCCAAAAGTGTCTTTTGACACTTACTTTTTCGACGATACTTGAGCTCCCGGGGTTAGACTTCCAGTTTTCACTGTATTGAAGCGAGTCCTGCATGGAAGGCCGCTGCATGGAAGGTCGCTGTAGCCTTTTGAGTTCTAGAGTCAAGACAGTTGCTTAGCCAGCTTATTTCCGGTCTCACACAAAAAAGGTGTGTCCCAGAAAAGTGGGACTGGTACCTCCATATTCCCCTGGCTCAGAACTTTCTGTAGAGGTCCCAGGGTCCATAATCCAAGTTTTTGGTTGGGAGATATTACAAGTTTTTGTTTGGGAGATATTTAGCCAGTGGTTCCCAAACTTTTTTTCAGCGCCCCCCTTTTGGAGAGAAAATGATTTTCAAGCCTTCCTTTTGGTCCTGAAAAGAAAAACTTGATGGACCTAATTTGTCAATGTCCTGTCCTTGGACAATAGTTGCATGATCTGCATCCTATCCAAATTTGGCCAAAAAGATGACGATGTTTTACCTCTGAATGTCATCACTGACCCACCCGACATTGTCAGACACGCCGCAGTCAATGTCATGACCCGGAGATAGATGTGTTGTGGGCCAGGACAGGCCTTACAATACTCAGCAACCGGGCATGTACAAGGCAGAAGGCCAACACAGATGGTGTCAATGAATGCATTTAACCATCTGCTGTGTGGGTCCATCAGGATAGGTCTCCGGACCTTGTCGGATGTAGTAGCTTTTGTACCCATATGACCGATTCATGTGGGAATTGGGTGCTACGCTGCAAGTTGGGAAGCATACCGACTTGAACTCACGTTGGTGTCCTTGTTTTTTGGACACCCCGTGGGTCCACGTAACAATAATGCGGTGGCACGCTGTGCACAAAAACAGCCTTACTGCCAGACGTGGTTTCCTTGGAATGCCACATTGACTGAGACGGAACCGCCACCCTCTGGACAACTGCGTGAAGTCAGAGTGTGAACAGCCTAAGATCCGCAGGTTGTTCCTTCTGACTGAGACACTGAGTGCATCCATAGATCTTGTTGATTTTAGGGTTAGGGTTTAGCCCACTAGCACAATAATAAATAAGATCGGATCAGATCAGAGGGGCTTAAGCCTCTCATCCATCATAGGATTGCTTGTATTTTCTTTTAATAATAGGTTTTCTTGCACGCATGCCATACAAAGTTGGGATGAAATTTCTATATATCCACTGTACGGTAGCAGTTAAACAGTCACAAAGAGCTTTGTTGGAATTATTACTTAATCAGAGAGGTGGAGTACTGTGCAAAAGTCTGGATTTTTTAATAACCACACTCGTCTGGAAAAACAACAACTGCTGTCCGTTATTACGACCCATTCTCCTTATGTCTCTGGTTTCGTTTATATCGACGACCGCATATGTCGGCATCACTCAGTCCATCCAAGAGATGTTGACTTTAACGGCTTCCACTGTAGTTTATTCCACCGTGACATTTGCTTTATTTATTCTACACTCCCAATAGCGCAAGATTTGGGAAAGCCTTTGAGATGCGAGTAGGGATGGTCCCATTACGGTTTTATGCTGCCCATTCAGATAATACATTTATTCAATTTGTTTAGGATGTGTGCCCAGGAAGAAAAAGTCAGGACAATTCCAAGGTCCAAAAAATACAAATCAAATTATTGGACACAAATAATTAGCACATTTCTAAGTAACAGAAACATCTTTAATATCTATTTGAAAAGTTCAAAATGACAAAATACATTCTTGAACCCCTGCTGATTTGTTATATAAAAATGTTCTCCACTAATGCGTCGGATGGATCGGTGGAACAATATTGCGTACAAGCAATGCTTTCATGGCAGATGCTTAATTGTCCTTCCCACACATCTTTACCCAGAGGTGGAAAGTACCGAATGACATTTACAGTGGAACCTTGGTTAGCGTCCTCAGACTCTAACCAAAACGGTCGTTAGCACAATTTTTTCCATAGGAAATCATGTAAATCTAATTAATCAGTTACAGAACCCCAAAAGTGTTGACAAAACACATTTTTATAGTTCTACAATTATAGTTTTAAATGCGGAACAGGCATATAAATACCTAGGCATATATATGCCTTTGGAAAGGCATATAAATACATATAAATGTTTGTTGAAAGGGATAAAGGAACATTTAAGGTCACTTTTATCTTCATTGAAGACGTGATTGTTGACATTAGTGAAAACAGGAAATCAGCGGTGCTTGATCTTACTGCCACATCGTGTTTTTGGGAACAGTCAAGCCTCCAGCAGCTGCCCAGCACCGACAGCGGCTGTGTTTTGGTTTTGCCCGTCTTGCTTTCTGTGTCACGAAATAAATGAAGGTATCTGTTGTTGCTCACCTACCATGTTTATCTGAGGGTTTTAGCCTCTTTCTTTAAGTTGGATAAAGTTGCAAATTATATCTGTTTATTTGTCAGGATCACCGTTGCCTCTGCTCTTAAAAAAACCCCAAAGAAAACAACAACAGACAAAAAAAACTCTACACCAAGTTGATGAAACCCACCAGATTTGAAATTAAATTGCTCAAGTTTCCCTTGCCGTGCAACATTTTGAAAACTTGTTTACATATATGTGTGTAGTTAAGTCCACACTATGTGTGGCGGAAAAATCCTGCTTGGGATAACATGACGTGATTGATCAACTTTGCTTAATTGTGTTGCTATATAAATGTATACACTATACTGTATGTAGTCTGGAATTATGTGCTGTAAACAAATGCTTCTCAAGGTAGATTGTCTACACAAGTCAATATATTTTTCAACAAAATAGTAGTCATGGCAAAATGTTGTGTTGCTGCTGGATGTTCACAGTATCCGAGTGATACTGTAATTTTTTCTTAACCCACAGAGGAAGGTTTAAGGCAAAAATGGACGAAGCAAGAGAACGAGAGAGAGGTGGGCGCCCACCTGGAGTTTTTTTCTTAGCAGTGATTATTTCCCTGATGACTTCTATGAAGGAACACCTTTACAAGAATCATTTTTCTTCCTTTACAAGAAGCAAGTAGTATAAACACTTTTTTTTTTTAATGAAAAAAGACGACATCAAAGTTGCCACAGAACAGTTTAAATCAGGTTTTGGTTACATGATTTCTTCTATGCTGTACATTCCATGATAGCGACAAGGCTGTAAAGCATTATACATGTTATATAAACATCTGTTCACAGCGTTTTGTATGTTTACTATGGGGGTCGTGGGCGGCGACTGTGACGGCGACAAAATATAACAAATCAGGCTATGAAGACCCCATTACTCTCATTGAGAAGCCGATTTAAAACAATAATTGAAGGTTAAGCAACTCCAGAGTAATTTACACTTACCATTCTGTGTTTTGAAGGCAACTAATCTTCATGTCCACGTCTTAAGGCTTACGTCCACGTTCCCTCCAAGTGCTCTAGTTCATCTCCAAATGATCCAAACACCGCCATGTTTGTGTAGCTGAGTGATAGCACCCTGATGGCGTCACTTCCGAAAAGGATACTGAACAACAAGAGATGGCTCGTTACGCGTGGTGCCATGAGCTGTAAATGTAATTTTTGCAAATTTAAAAATTGATGACGGTAGAAAAAACAATATATTACATATTTAAGCAAAGTTGATAAATCATGTCTGGCACAGTTCAAGCAAGATGAAGTGGCTCTGACCATCGCTTATTATCGCCATAACTCGTGCTTGTGACAGCTTCCGGTGGTCCAATGTGATTCCAGAGGTGTGTTCCAGCCTCACCCAGTCTCTACCTCCAGCAGCCCTCAGGTAATTGAGTTTGCCCCCCCTGCCCTAGACTGTTTGTTGTGGCATTTGGTAATTGTTTTCAACCAAATGTGTCTGAGGGGAGCCTTTCGAAGAATCTGCAGAGGTGTTCATCAGAAAGGAACAAGTTGTTTTACAAACCTTGACAGCTGTTTCTCCACAAAATCAAAAGCAAATTGTCCAAAAAGGTTTTGCTTTGAAAAGAAATAAATACGGTCTTAAAGGAAAATAGAGCTATTAAATGCAATGCGATGCTGAAATGAAAATGGTACGAGAGTCCTTGAATTAGATTCCAACCTTAGTACCATGTGTGAAAAAGAAAAGAACATGGCCCTGCTCATTTTGGAAATAAGGACAAGATCTGCAAATTGTCTAATATGAGAAATAAATCCTATGGACTTATCTTATGAGAGAATGAGAGGGACATTTTCAACATGATTTTGGTGATTTGTAGTAGGCCATGGCAATTTTCAGCTTTTCGGTCCACTTTTGGGAAAGAGCCAGACAGCCATTTTCTGTCTGGGTTTAGTTTGAAATCTCACTGCAATCAACCACAACAAGATTTCCGAGGCCTAGCGTTCATCCTTTAGAAATCCCAGCAAACGTGTGTAGTTTTGGAATTCCGGAGAGCCACGCCAACCGTGAAGCCTCCCTTTTTCTCGCCAGTGCTGCATGGAGGACAATTTTCCTCCATTTGAACTTTGCAAAGCTGCCTCACCTGGAAACAATCAGTAACACAATCGAAGGGTCCTGACTTGAAAGCCCACTGCTTCTCTTTGATAGTCCCTTCTTGGTAGTCCACACGGAGCAGCAAACTGGTCTTTTGTGTAATCGGCACATACAAGAGAAGCAGGGATGGCGACGAGTCTTCACCCATCAAAGCGAATTATGCAAATAATTGGCAAACAAAGCTCAGATACTTTTTTTTCCTCTGGGATGAGCATGGAAATTGGGCTGGTGCTTGGAAATTTTAAGAGTTGGTGCCATGCAAAACTTTCCGATGAGTGTTCTTCTTTATTATTTTTTACTCCTAAAGTCAACATCTGAGGTCATTTGAGGCGCAAGGACCTCAGCTTGGTTACTCTTTCTTTACTAACCTTCTAAGAAACAGGTGGGAGCACTCAAGATCCCTACCCCAGTGGTGGCTAACTTTCGACCCAGCTCCAAGAGATCCAGCTCCGACAATGGTTTGAGTAATTTATTCTCTTTCTTAATCAGGGGTTCTCATCCTTTTTGACCTCGGGAATCAAATGTTCTTGTACAATGTGACCTGGACCCATTCAAATATCCGTCCATTCATCTTCTATGCCTTACTAGGGTTGCTGGGGTATGCTGGATCCTATCCCAGCTGACTTTGGATGATATATTCATCAAATATCAATGAATGCGAATTAGCGTCAGCTATTCACACTTTGATGGCAAAGGCTACAAAGCTTTTTCTCTTTGAATGCGGTGGGATTTCTGAGCACTCCATTGCTGCTGAGGCTGGACGTGGGAGGACAGTCATTTGAAGCTTCTTCAAAGATCCCAAGCATTATGACAACAAAAAAAGTCCAAAAAATTGAACTGGCCCTGAGCCACCGCCGCCTACAACCCTGAATCACAGCTTGCAATCATACGCAATACTCCCATTGCTACAATAGTGTACAAAACAATTCCAATAAAAACAGGCACACATGGAGGAAAACAGACATTATTGTCCATTATCACAAGTAAATGTCAAACAATGGTTAGTTTTGGCTTCAACTGCTTCAGTCCAAGGATATCTGAGTCATATAATACATTGTGGGTATGGGTACTAAAACTATACCTCGTACTATACCACTCTTTGTTAGGTAAAGTATTTTCAAGCATAAAAACGGCTAAATGAACTAAAATACAAATACAGCAGGGGTCTCAAACTCAGCTTACCTTGGGGCCGCTGGAGGCAGAGTTTGGTTGACGCCGGGCCGCAGCCTCAGCGCACCTCCACTCGCATGCAATTTAAATTATTATTATCTTCTCAAATGCCTCTTTAAATGTTTTAACACAAAATAAGATAAACAAGGACACTGGTGCATAGAAGTTGTAAACAAAACTAGTAATAATATTCTCAAAATGTTTAGTTTTTCGCTCATTGAAAAATTATTCTCACTTGCATCAAGCCGGGGCGATGTAACGCCCCTGAGAGCCATATACCCCACTCTGATTGGTAGATTTGTCAGCTCCGCACACAACACTGTAAAAAGTGCCATTCATATAAAGGTCGAGGGCCACACTAACATTAAACTTTCATGTTAAGGTGGGGGCCACAAAATAGTGCCGCAAGTTTGAGACCCCTGAAATATAGTGTAAGCCATTAAGACCAGAACTTTTGCATGTAGTATTCTTCATTAGTCACTGAGTGTATGTAATTGTTCGGTGAGACCACCACCAAAGCACCAGATTGAAAAACCGGCTTTGATGGCAGTAGCTAAAACTAATAAGCTAGAAGTCAACTCTGAACTCCTGACGTCACTTCATGGCCGCCGCTGATTCTGCTCCCCTACCAGGTCAACTGTTTTAAATGGCTCATTTTCTTGGATTTTGTTTACTATATTGGGTAATACAAATGTAAAGGTGACTACACGGGTGCTATTTCATGTTTACATTGCTGTAGTAATGTTAAAATGTTTATTTCAAATATTTAGTATTCTATGCTAACTATGAATATATTCAAAGTAATTTTCACTAATCGTGGTTGGGCCTGGAACTATTTACCTGGGATAAACGAGGGATTGCTGTACAACAACAAACTTGTATACATGAATAAAAATGAGACCCTCTACGCGGCAAATAGTTTTGCTTTTTCCTATTCCTTTTTGGACGTGTGGAATTGTAAATTTCCAACGTGTGATGTATTCCCATGTAACTTGTATGCATGTTCAAAATAAATGAAACCATTATCCTTACCATTATCAGATAATGAATAAGTAAGGATGCACTTTGTTCTCACACACACCGTCAAAATAGAAAAGTCTTTGAATAGATGACTTAATTTTCCATGTCCATGTGATTTCAATTGAGTGATTAGCGGCAATTGAATCAGCACCAGATGAGCTGAGCGCCAGGATGTACAGCGTGAAATGAAAAGGACATTTGTTCCTACAGCCGTTCCTACACCACAGTCACAAGTTGACGGCAATGGGGCAAACCGGGGCTGCTCATCCTGCTGCGCTTAAGAAGAACCGACTTCTTGTTCATCTAATACTCCTCGTTCTCGCAGTAATATTTGTGTGTCTTCTAAAAGCCTCAAAATGCGGCTACATGAAGCAAGAAGCTACCGGTTGCCCTCCACCACAAAATATTTGAACCAAAGTGAAACAGATGTATGCGTCCATCCTCCCTTTTCTTTTCCCTAAGACTTCATTGAATTAATGAATTCTGTTTTTGATCACTCATCATCATCACGTTGACAAATATCATGGTCTGGTATTGGCGTTCTTTCTGTACACTACTACCATTGTTGTCATGCGTTTTTGATGGATAACTGGCAAAACACCAAATGTTTGGACAACACCGCAGTCCAAAACGATTTCATTATTGGAGGCATTCTGGTCAACACAATTAAGGCTCTTCTCTCTTCTTGAAGATCAGACTCCTTCATGTTTTACTTACACAACTCCATCCTCAGTAAACAATGCAAACGGTTTTAATTGAAATCACTTGATCCCCTGAATCTGAATGAAAAGAGCTTTTGTTGAGAGTAAGATGGCTCAGAGGCCCTATCACACACACACACACACACACACACACACGCACGCACACACACACACACACACACGCACGCACGCACACACATTGTAGGTGGCTGGGCCATAGCTACAAAACATCTAGATTTGTTGAAGGAGTATGATTATTGCTACAACCAATAAACCGCCATGACAACACTAGATAGCGTACACTTCATGGTTACTTCCTAAGACTCACCAACAATCAGGAACACCTGACAATAAATGCCAACTGCAACATGCAAGGGCGGTTTTCTTGTGGTCCCCACTTGACTCATACGCACGGAGCCCCAGAGAGGACACGGTAGGGGAAAAACAATACTAGAGGAAATCTGAAGCAAAAACTTGAGAAACTCTTGTGAGATTCCGAAAAAGACTATTACAAGATCCCATTATAGTTTGGGGAGATCCTGAGAAAGTTCTGCGACATGCTGAGAAAATATTGCAAGAAGCCGAGAAAGTTTTGCGCGATTCAAAGACACTTTAGTGAGATCCCGAAAATGTCTTGCCAAAATATTGATAAACGGTTGCGAGATCTCAGTAAAGTTTATGAAATCCTTAAAGTCCAAGGTAGTCCAAAGAAACTATTGCAAGAACCCTATGAAATTTTGTGAGTTGTCAAGAAACTACTGAAAAGGTTTTGCAAAATCCTGAGAGAGAGCCCCATAAAGTTTTGCAAGATTCCAATAATTTATAGCAAGATCCTGAAAAAGTTTTGCAATATCTTAAAAGCTGTTGCGGGATCCCGAAAAAGTTTAATGAGCTCTTGACAAAATTCTACGATAACATGAGAAACCATTGCAAGAACCCCAAAAAGTTTTGCGAGGAACTTCCAAGATTCGAAAGTTTTGCGAGATCGAGAAATTTTTTCGTGATTGCAAATAATCTATAGCGAGATCATGAGAACGTTTTATGAGATCCTAAGAAAATTCTGCGACATCCTGGGAAAGTACTGCAAGGACCCAAGAAAGAGGAGATCCTGAAACTGTTTTGCCAAATTCTTGACAAACGATTGCAAAATCTCAATAAAGTTTACGAAATCCTTAAAAAAATTGCCAAGTCCAGAGAAACTATTGCAAGAACCGGATAAAGTGCGATAAAGTTGTGAGTCGTCAAGAAACTATGGCAACAGCCTGAAAAGGTTTTGCAAAATCTGGATAAACTATCGCAAGAGCCTGAAAACGTTTTGCAAGATTCCAATAAACTATAGCAAGTATAGCGAGATCCTGAAAAAGTTTTGCAATATCTCAAGAAGCTGTTGCGAGAGCCGGAAAAAGTTTTATGAGATCTTGAGAAAATTCTACGATAACATGAGTAACGATTGCAAGATCCCGACAATGTATTGCGAGATTCCAAGGAACTTTTGTGAGATCCGAACGTTTTACAAGATCTTGCGAAAGTTTTCTGTATTTGCAAAAAACTATAGCGAGATTACGAGAAAGTTTTATGAGATCCTAAGAAAGTTCTGCGACATCATGAGAAAATATTGCAAGAACCAGAGAAAGTTTTGCAAGATTCAAAGAAACTATTGCGAGATCCCAGAAATATTTTGCCAAATTCTTGACAAACGATTGCGAGATCTCAATAAAGTTTACAAAATCCTTCAAAAAAAAAAAAAAACATTGCGAAGCCAAGAAAAACTATTGCAAGATCACTAGAAAGTTTTGAAACTCCTGCAAGATGAGGAGAGAGCCCTAAAGATGAGATCCGAATGTTTTGCGAGATATTGAGAAAGTTAAGAAACTATTGCAAGATTCTGACAAAGGTTTTCGAGATTCTGACAAAATTTGGCAAAATCCTGAGAAACTACTGCGAGATCCGAAGAAAGTTTTTCAAGTTTCCAATACAATATTAGGAGATTCCCAAATCAACATCTTGAGAAGCTATTTTGAGATCCTGAGAAAGTTTTAATAGATCCTCAGAAAATTCCGCAAAATTTTGAGAAATTTATGCAAGAAAGTTTTGCGAGAGCTTAAGAAAGTTAAGTTAAGCCCGTGTCCAACAAGCTACTGTGAGTTTGTGAGAATGTTTTGCTGAATCCCAAAGATCTATTGCCAGATCTCAAGAAAGCTTTTTTGAAATGGTTCAGACCACAGTCTACCACGAAACAGCCATCATTTATTAATGAATGATTTTCTAAAAAAAAAATATATATATATATATAGCGAGGGAGTGGTAATGGAACGGCGATATTCCGAGGGACAACTGAACTGCACGTTTGTGTGTGGACCCCAAAAACAAACTTTTTCCAGGAAGAGAAAAATTGAAAGATGCAGGGGGCCACTTCGACTTTGAATAATAAGCTAAAACCAAACTGTCAAAACAGCCCTCTGTTATTATTAACACTGAATACATTTAATTTTACAATTTGTAAAAGGCTAATAAAAACAGCTACAGGCCTAAAAACACCCTGGCCTGCACTTTGGGCACCCCTGTGTTAGGTGATATGTTAGCATGCTAACGTTGGCATTGTGGCATTTTTTACTGTACAACGCTCATGCTAATGATAGCGTTTTAGCATTGCTAGCATGCCGACATTAGCATAGTGGCATTTTCAGCCATTTTCATCTGTGTTAACACTGACAGACACCTACTAGGTTTAGCTTGTTAACATTAGCATTGTTAATAAGCTAACATTAAAATACAAAAACACTTTAGCCGTTTTAATGAGACCTATGTAAACATTTAGTGTTAATATGTTATTGGTGTTAGCATGCTAGCCCTAGCATGCTAATATTAGCATAGTAGCATTTAACACAGCAGGTGTTAACACTTATACTTTACCTTGCTGGATATTGCAGGCTAACACGAGCGTTTCAGAACTGTCAGCATGCTAGTGTTAGCATTGTAGCCATTTTCTCAAGGAGAGACTTACCTCTCAACCTCATGCGAGTTGACAGCAGTAGAGGCGATTCATTCTCGAGTGATGTCGCGTTATCCAAAAATGAAAAATAAAAATGGGCTAGCCGCGTTCATGTCGTCTGTAACGAAATGAAGACCATGACTTTGATTATGATCTTTCCAACATTCCAGAATATTAGACCAGTGAAAGATTTCTCTGTTTACCTTTGCCACCGACCTCTTGCTGCTCACTGGCGCTCGAATGGGTTTCTCACCTCTATCGTCATGCAACCTATCCCTTGGCTCAAGGAGTACAAGTCAAAATCCAAACATAAAGAACACTTACTAGTAGTAGATCCAAGCGTTTGCGTTCAACTCCGAGACCACAAAAACGTCATGGACACCCCCGTAAAAATGTCTATTTTTTTATACTTTTTACACACCACCACGTACGACATTGGTGTCCAAACTGCGACCCGCGGGCCAATTGTGGCCCATGGCTGTTTTTTTATTGGCCTTCGGCATATTCCAAAAATGTTTACAAAAAAAACAAAATTGGAAAAAAAAAGCATTTTTTATGAAAATAAAGACATAATATTAAAAAGAATAAAGTCATAATATAAATGTGATTTTTTTTCAACATTATGAGCATAACAAAGAATAAAGTTGCAATTTTATTAAAAATTGCACAAAAAATAAAAGTTATTGCATTTTTGTGTGATCTTTTTTATTTTTTACCCATCAAATTTATTTTCTCACATGTCCCCTTGGGTCTCTCTACTAGGCCACAGAAAAAAAAACATAAGATTTTGAAATTGTACTTTTATGAAATTAATAGTCGTAATTTTATGAGGAAAAAAAGTGGTAATATTACCTTTGACCCCTGGCCAAAGGTCACACAAGTCCCCTGTGTTTATAGCTGTCTCGGGCAATGCCTGTTAAATGGAGTATTAAAATCATCAGACGTGGAGAATTAAATTGACGACAACAGCGTTGTATATTTACCAAAAAAAGGATCGTCCTATTACGAGAGCAGAGTCGTAACTTTACGGGAATAAAACTTTGCTTTCCAGGCACTGCCTGGGATGAATAAGAAAGAGTGCAGGGTTGTGATATGAAAAACTCCTTGTCATCTCCTGTTTTGGGGCAACTTTAAAGGGGACGGCACCATCACCCCGACTCCGTGTCGCTCAGAAACTTTATGGTTTCTCAGTCAGCTTCTTCCAAGCGATCCCCAATAATGTTCCTGATTAGAAACAAAGTGAAATGTGGTGGTTTTGAATGTTAAAAGGCTTCTCTTTTCTCTAAAGTGCAGCCAGCAGAAGCTCATTTAAGTGAATGCAGTTCATCTATGGAATAAACTGGGATATGCCACTGTGTTGGCTGCCTTTTCCAGTTCAAACTTCAAGGATTTAATCATTGCGGTTATTTCTTGACATCTGCACTAAAGTTCAGCAGCAGCCCTGCTCTTTGACCTCCTTCTGAACATCCCACATGCTGCTGTGTCCCTCTTCTATGGATTCTTGGTGATGTCCGGCCGCCCGGGTTCGTAGGTCACGGCGATGACAGCAAGCACCTTGCTGCGAGACTCGGATCTGCCCAGTAAAATAAACACGGGAGGGCCCGCTCCAGCCCTCCCACAATATCCCCCCTGTCCACCTCTGGCGGAGACACAGAGATTAAATGCCACGGGTCGATTCCAAATACCGGCTGGGCCAAAAAGGTTGATCCGGCAGATCACAGTCCTTTATTGCAGAGTTTGCTCAGGGACGGCGATGCTTTTTCTGACTTTCGGAGTTCTGGTTTAAGGCGGAGCGTGATTAGGCCATGTGAGTCATTGAGCACGTGGTAGTAAGACTGACTTCTTCTAGATACGATCACAGTTGGAAAAGCCACGTAAAACCATGCCAGATATCTCCTTTCATCCATCCATCCATCTTCTACGCCGCTTATCCTCACTAGGGGTTGCTGGAGCCTATCCCAGCTGGCTTTGGGGCGAGAGGTGGGCTACACCCCAGACTGGTCGCCAGCCAATCGCAGGATATCTCTCTTTTCACTTTGGGCGCACTCTGTTCGTGCCAAGGTGCTGAAACCAATGCACAGAGTGAACCCTCTCCCTGCCTGTTTGGAGGCGAGAGATGAGGAAAACAGACATGCGTGCACATGGGAATTTTTGGGGAAATTTCACCCATCATCCACAAGCCTCATGAGAGACATGAACATACGTCTTTCTCTTTTCTGTGCATTGTAACGATATAAAAACAGATAAGACGCCACTAAAAAACGATGTATTGTGTGATTAATTAATTTATTGTCATCGCAGGCCTAGTGCCCATCAGACAGATTTTAATCTCGCAAAATCTCGTGACACCCCAAGGCGCTGACATAATTTTGATTAGATCTCAGTGTGGCACATCTCAGTGTTGGCAGTCCCTGACCATAAATCTTCCCATGAAAGAATGAATGGGCCTGTTGGCAGCGGCAAGTCCCTAAGTGGCTTACCAGACCGTCATAGAAGACATTCCAAATGTTTCTTGTGCACAAAAAGGCCCACCAGTGTCGATACCAACTCACCGCACTCTAAAACCGATTCTCAAATAAAAATGTACATTTGTATACATGTATACAAACATGTATACCTCCAAAATGCTATAATACATTTCCCTAAATGCCCTTTGGATGTGTAATTATGTCTATTCATATACATATGAAGGCATGAATAAATGAATATAATATAAAAATTACATTTTAAAAAGTGTAAAATATCATTTAAAAAATTAAAATGACTACAACATTTTTTTTAAATAGTAATGAAAAAAAAATGACATAGTGCAAAAAATAGTAATAAAATGACTTAAAATAAAAATGAAAAACAAATGACTGTAACAAAAACAATGTACAAAAAGAATTTAAAAAATGAATACAAATTTTAAAAAGACTTAAATAAAAGTGTAAAAAAATAAACAAAACAAAATGACCTAAATCTGTAAAATAAAATTATAAAAATAAACAAAATAACAATGAATTAAATAATCAATAAATTAATAATATATGTATGATCTATATATTTTATATAATACTGTATATTAATAAATACATTAGATATGGTGGCCGCACGGTGGTCGAGTGGGTAGCACAGTGGCCTCACAGTCAGGAGGTTCAGGGTTCGAATCTCCGTTGGGCATCTCTGTATGGAGTTTGCATGTTCTCCCCGTGCGTGTGTGGGTTTTCTCCAGGTACTCCCACATTAATTAATCCCATGTTAATTGGCAACTCTAAATGTCCATAGGAATGAATGTGAGTGTGAATGTTTGTTTGTCTATATGTGCCCTGCGATTGACTGGCGACCAGTCCAGGGTGTACCCCGTCTCCCGCCCAAAGTCAGCTGGGATAGGCTCCAGCATCCCCACGGCCCTAATGAGGATAAGCGGTATAGAAAATGAATGAATGAATGAACATTATATATATATATATATGAAAATAAATAGATAGCTAGATGGAAACTTTATTCATGAATATACTGTAGTTTATATATGAATAATTAATCTCAATAAGTTCATTAAAAATAATGACTTAAAGTCCTAAAAGTGCACAAGGAAATAAAAACAAATAATAAAAATGATCTAAATAAAAGGGGGGAAAAAGAACGCATTACCTAAAACTGTAAATAAAAAAAAAAGAAATCAAAATAACAATGACTTAACTAAAAACTCAAAAAACAAATGCAAATAAAAATGCCTTAAAAGTGTGACACAATTAATAAGTGAACAATTAATGCGTAAATACATAATAAATTACTACTTTAATAAATGCAAAAATAATGACTTAAAGGCATAAAAAAACAAAAAAATATAAATACAAATAAAATAGAAATGACATTGTATAAAAGTAATACAGATAAATAAAAATGACTTAAAAAGGTAAAAAAAAAATGACCTAAATAAAGTGTAAAAAATAACTAAAACTAAAAACGACTTCAATAAAAGCATAACAATAAAAATATATAAAATGACTTCAATTAAGGTGTAAAAAAATCAAAATGACTTGAATAAAAGTGGGTGGGAAAATGTGCATCCCATAATTGGATCATCTGAGAACCCTTGAGAATGTGATGTGGGGTTGGCTAACGACACAAAGAACTCCTTGCCCACGAGAATTAAGGCAGTGGTGGAAAAGAAACGGCAGCCATGCTAAATAGTGACCCTTTGGGCCCAATTTGGACTTTTCTCACGTTTGCTGCCAGCGGTTTAGACATTGCAGGCTGTGTGTTGGGTTATTTTGAGGGGACATTACATTTGTATTGTCATACAAGCTTTACACTGACTACTTTACCTTGTAGTGTGTTTTTTTTTCCAGTGAAATGTGAGGGTGTTGTACTGTAAGGATATCCAATGTGACCAGTGATGGGTGTGACTGGCTCATGGGATTATTTACTGGTCTCTGGTGCAGTTATGATTGATTGTATCTACCTAAGAACTCTTCATTTGCCATTTAACAACCTCTACATACTGCTGGAAAAAGTAAGCACCATTAGTAGCTGCATCACAACCCACATTTGCAGTCATTTCCTGTTTGCTAGCCATCGTCTTTGGACCAACGCCAATATAGTCATAATTTATTCACCCAAAAAATACAATGATAGGGCCTGGAAAGACTGGAATTAGCCTTGCAGCATGTGGACCTTCACAAATATAGGTTGGTAGGGAGGGAGACAACAAATTACTGAACATTTGTGTAATTTATTCAGAATACAGTACCCTCTAGATTGCAGCCTGCAACCTATTTGCTTTACTCTTAGAAGTGGTCGGAGCTGGGTGAGGTGCCAGTGGTTCTGGAGTCCTTTCATAGCGACACACACACGCACAGCAGGATCACGCTTTTTGTTTTACCGCACGGGGGCACTTAAACATGTAACCATCTCTGTTTTATTGGCGCTGCAAATTGTTTGACATCAGAAAGCAGCTCATTTACCGTACACTTCTCTGAGGCAGGCCACGCACGGCAACATGCTCGGTGTTGCTCACGGTAATGGTGGGTTACCGCTTGATATCAGCTCTCGTCCTGGTGGAGAAAGGGGCTCAAAATACAGTAGTGTTCAGAATAATAGTCCAACCCGTGAAGTACTGTTATTAGTATATTTTTATTGCTACATGGCAAACAAGTTGCCAGCAGGTGCAGTAGATTCTCAGAAAACAAACAAGATCCAGCATTCGTAATATCCACGCTTTTAAGGCTGTGCAATTGGACAATTAGTTGAAAGGGGGGCTAAAAAAATAGCAGTGTCTGCCATTGACTTTACAAACTCAAAACTATATTTGTGTCTAGGATTTGGCAATCCTGTAAATGACTAAACTACTATTTAGTTTTTGATAAGTGCTTCACATCTGTGTGGCATGGACTCAACCAACTTGTGGCACCTTTCAGCTGTTCTTCCCCTCCAACATTCTTTAACAACATTCCACAATTCATCAACATTTCTTGGTTTTGCTTCACAAACAGCATTTTTGATGTCACCCCACAAGTTCTCCATTGGGTGAAGGTCCGGGGATTGGGCTGGCCCCTCCATAACATTCATTTTGTTGGTTTGGAACCAAGATTGTGCTGGTTTACTAGTGTGTTTGGGGTGATTGTTTTGTTGAAACAGCCATTTCAAGGCCGTGTCCTCTTCAGCATAAGGCAACATGACCTCTTCAAGTATTTTGACATATGCAAACTGATCCATGATCCCTGCTATGGGATAAATAGACCCAACACCAAAGTAGGAGAAACATGCCCATACCATGATGCTTCACTGTGGCTTGAATTCAGAGTTTGGGGGGTCATCTCACAAACTGTCGGCAGCCCTTGGACCCAAAAATAATTATTTTACTCTCATCAGTCCACAAAATGTTCTTCCATTTCTCTTTAGGCCAGTTGATGTGTTCTTTGGCAAATTGTAACCTTTGCTGCACATGCCTTTTTGACTTTGCGGGGGATTCTTGTAAATAGATCCGCCTCACACAGACATCTTCTAACTGTCACAGTACTTACAGGTAACTCCAGACTGTCTTTGATCATCCTGGAGCTGATCATTGGCTGAGCCTCTGCCATCCTGGTTATCCACCGATCCATCTTGATCGTTGTCTTCCGCTTTCTGCCACGTGTCTCTGCTTTTGCTCTCCATTTTAAGGCATTGGAGATCATTTTAGCAACAGCCAAACATTTTTTGCACCTCTTCATTAGTTTTTCCTTCTCCAATCAACTTTTTAATTCAAGTACGTTATTCTTCTGAACAATGTTTTGAACGGTCCATTTTCCTCAGGCGTTCAAAGAGAAATGCATGTTCAACAAGTGCTGCTTGCATCCTTAGCTACCCCACACCTGTTTTTTCACTAAATTGATCACTGATCGAACGCCACGCTGCTATTTTTTCACACATCCCTTTCAACTAATAGCCCAATAGCCTTGAGCGAGTACATATCATGAATGCTGGGTCTTGTTTGCTTTCTGAGAATCTACTGCACTTACTGGTAACTTGTTTGCCATGGAGCAATAAAAATATAGTAATAACAGTACTTCATCTGGCTAGTCACATTGCACTGCTATTATTTTGAACACTACTGTACCCTCCAAGGCTAGAGAGCATCTCCAGCATGCCCTCCTTAGGGACAGTGAACACCACTGACATGACATCACAGCATTCTGACTTGAGGATTTTGTAAGTGCTGTGGTCTTCTAGCAATACCGCTAGATGCTTTTCTCTCAATGATCTCATCTTTGATCTTCCTGTGGAAAAAGTCCGAAATTTCAGAAGCAATAAGTGTTTAGAGTAAGGCGAATAATAGCTTCCCCACCGAGCCACACTTTTGGCTGCTCGTTGAGTTCAAATGCACTGAGCAACGGCTATGCCATTCCATGCGGTTTTAATGTCAAGCTTCTTTTTTTTTTTTGGCCGAGAAATAATGTTGCGTGTTTGTGTTTAAGGAATAAATAACCACGGTCTGGTTTCCATGGCAGTGCTTTAGTGGTAAATGTCAGAGACGAGCCTTCATTTGACTAAATACAGAACGTTATGCTGCGCGTACACATCATACACAGCGTAACCCGGCTGCAAGAACCCTCTGCCGGAAACGTAGACGTTCAGATATAGATGATGCCTTCATTGTGCGTGCCGTGAATATGACCGAGAGGCCCTCGACTGATCATATCTATAAAAGAGCAATCCCGACCATCACCCACACGGTTACGAGACTAGAGATGGTCACATATGGGAAGCATTTTTCAAATCTTAATAAACTTTCATCTCTGGATCTGTGTATATCGGGAGGCGGGATGGACTTGGCACCAACTCCGGGCTCTGCTCTGCGTGTCTCCAGAGTAGTGAAGGAGACACCAGAGGCAGATGGAGAATAACCCTGAACTCAATCCACACTTTTGGACTACCCTGAAGGCGCTCTTGCACACACTTATAACACTGTGCCGTGCTGCGTGTGCACCAACAGAGTGACATGGAAAATAGCTTCCAAAAATACTTGCAGACAGCATGCGAACATATTGACATTATGGGTGGATGTGAATGGACAAGCATGTTGTTATCGTGAGGGAATATGTGAATGGACAGACATACTGTATTGATATTATGTGTGAATATGTGAATGGACAAACTTGTTATCATGAGCGAATATGTGAATGGACAAACGTGTTGTTATCATGAGTGAATATGTGAATGGACAAACGTGTTGTTTTCATGAGTGAGTATGTGAATGGACAGACATACTGTATTGATATTATGTGTGAATACGTGAATGGACAAACATGCTGGTATGATGTGTGAATATGTGAATGGACAGACATATTGATATTATGTGGGGATATGTGATTGGACAAACATGCTGATAGTGTGCGTATGTGACTTTCCAAATGTGTTGGTATGTGTGTATATGTGAATGGACCAACGTGTTGACATTGCCGTGTATGCAAATGGGAAAAAAAAATGTGGCTATTATGTGAGTGTATATCTAAGCAGATATGTTAACATTATATGTGCATGGGAATGGACAAACCTGTTGACACTATGTGTGTATATGTGAGTGGACATGTTGACAATGGGTGTATGTGAATTGACAAACATTGTGTAAATATGTGAATGGGTAAATGTGTTGACATTATTGTGTACGTAAATGGACAAACGTGGATATTATGTGTGTACAGGTGAGTAGAGTGTACGCGAATGGACATGTTGGTTTAATTTGGACAGACATATTAATATTATGTGTGAATATATGTGTGAACATACACACATTAGTATAGTGTGTGTCTATGTGTATGCGAATGGACATGCATGTTGCCATTGTGGGTGTACGCGAATGGACATGCATGTTGCCATTGTGGGTGTATGCGAATGGACATGCATGTTGCCATTGTGGGTGTACGCGAATGGACATGCATGTTGCCATTGTGGGTGTATGTGAATGGACATGCATGTTGCCATTGTGGGTGTATGTGAATGGAAATGCATGTTGACTTTGTGGGTGTACGCGAATGGACATGCATGTTGACTTTGTGGGTGTACGCAAATAGACATGCATGTTGCCATTGTGGGTGTACGCGAATGGACATGCATGTTGCCATTGTGGGTGTATGTAAATGGACATGCATGTTGACATCGTGGGTGTATGTGAATGGACATGCATGTTGACATCGTGGAGTATGTGAATGGACATACATGTTGACTTTGTGGGTGTATGTGAATGGACATCCGTGTTGCCATTGTGGGTGTATGTGAATGGACATACGTGTTGACATCGTGGGTGTATGTGAATGGACATGCATGTTGACATCGTGGAGTATGTGAATGGACATACATGTTGACTTTGTGGGTGTATGTGAATGGACATCCGTGTTGCCATTGTGGGTGTATGTGAATGGACATACATGTTGACATCTCGCATGTGTTGTTGAAGGACACAGCAGAGAGCATGTGAGAAAAGCCAATAAAAATAAGGATAGATCCAGTTCACTTGTTCTTCCTGGAAAATGCTTAGTGTCTTAGTTGAAAGTGAGGGTGAGATTCCAACATGTTGACATGGCCCGGCAGCGTGACAGCATGTGCCAGGTGTGTAGCGCGCGATTGAGCTAGAAAGACAGCAGATACGTGCAAACACTTGACCACAGTTGAGCTCATTCTTGACACAGAAGAAGACAGCAATTGTGGAATCATTGACTGCTGTTTATCCTCTGGGCGGTGCTGACCGCCACGGTGCCCGGTATAGCCACACAGAACCTTCCTGTCTCGTTCGGGCCACTCACATGTTATTTTCATCATGCCTTCTTATTTTTGCACCACCAGCCCTCAGTGCGTTGCTACACAATCCCCAGTTTGCACAGAAAGGGTGTCCTTTCTTGTCACATGGGAGTTTTTTGTTGTCACTTTTGGATGCCCCCATTCTTCCTCTTCCCGTGCCCATTTTATGTTCATTTGGGAACAAAAGCCATTTCTCCATGCTGTGTCAATGCCCATTAAAGGTCTAAATCAGCTCGCTTTGCCACAGGGCAAAGTCAAACCGGAGGCTAAAGTTGTTAGTTGTCAGTGATGAGTGAGGATGTGGCTTGGTGTCCGTCTATCAGTATCCTTGTGTTGTCTTTCGGACCTCCATATACACAAATATCTCCCAAATGCGCCTGGAAGACGGATGTGAATAGAAAACACATTAAAAGGCCATTTAAAGGCCAGTGCCTGTGCCAACAATCTCACTCATTGTGCCTTCGGGACAATGTTCATGTATTTTGTCGCAAAAGTGGAACATTTTGCTAAATTCAACATGATTAGACTGGCCGAATTAAAAATTGGTCATGGCTGCCGGTCAATAGACCTTTAGATAAGATGTATCCGCCAATTAAAAATATACATATTAGACTTAATTGCTGTCTGACATGTTCACTTGCTGACTTGAATGCTACCATTAAATCCAATACGTGTATCTTTTCTCTTTTAAATGCACATTCACTATAGCAACATGGCCACATATGTTTTTTGTGCACAGATACAGTCGTCCCTTGCGATACCACAGTTTTTCAGGAATAAATTACTAAATGATGATTTTTTTATGGTAGGTTATGGTCTATTATTAGCCAAAATGTATTCTGGTCACTAGGAGGCAGTAATGACACAAAACATTGAGACGTTACCTTACAAGTCAGCCATGGCATGTCCGACATGATAGAGTCGGGGGGGAAAAGTTGTCCTCCCATCTCGTGTGGAAGTGGTACGTTTTTGTCTCCCTAAGTTTAGAAAAAATACATGAGGATTACTGGTTAGCTTTCAGATAGATAGATACTTTATTAATGTTAAAAAATAATTACCTTTCAAGCAGCTCTTCAGAAATGTTATACTCACTTGATCACAAAATAACACAATCACAGCAAAACGGGAAAGATAGGAAGAGCAATATAAGAAAATAGAATACAAATAAAAAATTAATACGTAACTTTTCACTTCCAATTTGAATTTCAATAACACATATTAATAAATAATCTTATTAATGGAGCAGGACAGTGATAGTAATCTGCCACTGCAACTGCTCTTTCGTTGGGAGATGATGCTGGGTGTCCATGATGGAAAGGAGCCTCCTCAGTAAAACATTGAATAATAGGAGTGTAGTGGTGACTATAGTGGTGTTATTTCATGTTTACAGGGCTCTAATAGTGTTAAAAATTGTATTTGCAAAGTCCTAAACAGGCTTCTATGCTCTAACTATGAAAATATTCCATTTATTAACACTGAATCTTTTTGATGGAAATCAACACATCAAAAACACACGCAAAGCCAAATGTGGCATGCCGAAGTTTTTCCAAAGTGGTAGCAACAGAAAAGGTAATATGCCCACCTCAAACATATCCGCCCCACCCAGTTTACCCAGCTGGGAACAAACCTGATAAGTAAATTTCCTCAAAGTGGGATTCAATATTAATAAATAGATTATTTTTGTAGTTGGAGCATATAAAACCTTCTCATGACTTTCTAAATGCGGGTTTAACATTATTAGAGCCTTGTATACAAGAAATAACACCCCTATGCGTTTACCTATGTGTGTACCTTTACCCTCCTATTATCCTTTGTGTACATCACATTGCGCAGGCTACGGGATCACCGCAGGGACATATAACAGACGGCCGCCACTTCCGCACTGAATGAGAGGAAAAGCCCTAATTTTGAGAAATGCTGCAAACCTTAGAGAGGATGAATTGCCTGTGAGAAAATACACAAACGGCAAATCCACAAATCGACAGAGTGAAAAATGACATATAAAAGGAAATATTGCAGTTTTACGATATATTATTATATACTATCGTCACATTAGCGGTTTATTTGATCTCACGAAACGTTGCTAAAAATGAGTTTGTCAAAAATTGTCGTCTTGACATTCTTACTCACTTGGTGCAATGGACACACAATGTAACTGTGCTGCACAGGTTACACACTGATAAACATGCAAAACAATAATATTTTATGCTAATTCTTAACCCGCAAAGCATGCTGGGAAGTCCTTGTGCACACTTTCCCAACAGGAAGCTTGGGGTCAGGTGAGGTTTTGGCAAACATGCAAAATAGCAAACAAAACAGTACCTATATTTAAAAAATGACATTTAAATCAAATAAATATGAGCTAATGTGTATATCAACAATAAAAATAAGTTATAAATAAATATATGCTCTATAACACGCAAAAACGCCTTTTTATCTCATAATCATTACTTCTTTCTCATAATTTTGACTTTTTGTCTGATTATAACTTTTGTCTGATTATAAATTGATCTTGTAGTTTCAACTTCTTATCCCATAATTATGACTTTTGATCTCATAATTATAAGTTTGTATCTTTTAATTTGACTTTTTATCTCATCATTAGGACTTTATCTTGTAATTCCACTTTTTATCCCAGAATTTTGACTTTTTCTGTTATAATTATTCATTCATTCATTTTCTGTACCGCTTATCCTCATTAGGGTCCCGGGNATGGACAATTTAGAGTCGCCAATTAACCTAACATGCATGTTTTTGGAATGTGGGAGGAAACCGGAGTACCCGGAGAAAACCCACGCACGCACGGGGAGAACATGCAAACTCCACACAGAGATGCCCAACGGAGATTTGAACCCTGGTCTTCCAGATCTCCTGACTGTGTGGCCAATGTGCTAACCACTCAGCCACCGTGCGGCCCCTGTCATAATTATGACTTATCTTTTAATTTGACTTTTTATCTCATGGTTATCACTTTTCTCTTTTTAAAATATCATAATTAGGACTTTTTATCTTGTAATTTAATTTTTTTATCGCATAATTGACTTTTTAATCTTGTAATTTTGACTTTTTTAGCTCATAATTATTCCTTTTTTTTCACAATTTTGAATCATCTCATAATTACGACTTTTTTCTAGTATTTTCAGTTTTTTAAATGAATTACTTTTATTTAGTAATTTCGACTTTTAATCTAATAATTATGACTTTATCTCATAACTAGAATTTTTTTAACCTAGTAATTCTTCTAATATCCGAAATATGGTTTTTAATTTCATAATTACGACTTTTTTTCTTGTAATTATAACTTTTATCTGGTAATTCTTTTAATCTCATAATTATGACTTTTTATCTAGTAATTCTTCTTTTAACCTCATAATTATGACTTTTTATCTTGTAATTATAATTTTTTATCTGGTAATTCTTATTTGAATCTCATATTTATGACTTTTTATCTAGTATTTAAAACTTTTTATCTGGTAATTCTTTTAATCTCATAATTATGACTTTTCTTCTTGTAAATATATTTACCAAATAATTCTTTTACTCTAATAATTATTACTTTTCATCTCATAATTTTAACTTTTTTTAGCCTAGAAATTCTTCTTTTAATCTCATTTAATTTACATTTTTTATCTAGTAATTCCACTTTTCATCTAATAAATGACATTTTATCTCATAATAATAACTTTGTATCTAGCAATTCCACTCATAATCTCATAATTCTGACAATTTAGCTCATAATTATGACTTTATTTTGTGGTTCTACGTCTTGTCTCATAATTATTATTTTTTTCCCTTGCATTTCGACTTTGTCTCATAATTATGACTTTTTTTTCCATAGTTGTGACTTTTTATCTTGTAAGTCGACTTTGTTTCTCACAATTTCGACTTTTTATCTCATAAAATATGACATTTTATCTCGTTTTGACTTTTTATCTTATAATTATGACTTTCTTAACCCATGATTACGACGTTTTTTTGAAAATCTAATATGTACACCTTTTTGGTGGCTTGCTTAGTCACGTGGTGAAACGGGGGCCTGCTTTAACGTGCGTGTATATTTGACAGATTTTTAAAAAAATCAATATAAAATATGAAAATCAAAGCTGTGTATGCTGGTGCATGCAAACGAATGAAGCATCGAGTATTGAGCAGACGCCCGGGGGCCAATAATGAAGCGTGAAACTGAGGGCCGTCCATCCATCACCCGCGTATTTATCTCCGCGCTCAATGAATGTCACGTGTCACGCCCTTTTTGACAAACTTCTTTTTTTTTTTTTTTTCCCGCTGCACTTTCCTCCTAATAAGCCGCCTCGGCCGTCCACGTCACGCGCACTTGGCAGAGGTCCCCACCGAGGCGGGAGGTCATCCTCATCCCTTTGCAGACCTCGTTGTCAGACCTGAGGGAGTGTTTGCTCAAAGTCACAAAACTTCTGAATGGTTTTATAAGCAAAACCAGCTGCTGCGGGCCCGTGCGTGCGTGCGTGCGTGCGTGAGGAGGGGTGTGCAAAAGAGAGAGAGAGAAACTTTTACCCTTTTTTTTTTTTTTTTTTTGGAAGGCATGGACGCGGAGACGTGCAGCCCATACAGCGCCATGACCTCCATGGATGCGTTTTACAGCCCTTCTGCAGCGCACGGTCGGGACCAGCAGGCGGACCACTTGAGGACCGAGCCCAAATACAAAGGTCACGCCGCGTACGGAGGAGACAGCAAGTCCCGGAGCCCCTTCCTGCAGGAGTGCCACTCGCTGGATGCCGGACCGGCTGCCCTCAGCAAATTCCACCTCTTCGCGCACAGGTCCTCCTGCGGCACACCACCCGAGGACGGCGAGGAGCGACACGGCGCAGAGATCGTCTCCTGCTATGGTGAGTGGGCCCCGCCGGGCGTCGTTTCGAAGGCGAACCGCGGAAAACGCTGTCCTTTCAAGTCCGCGTAACAGGCCCGGCTTCCACCTAATGTGGCGTAACACGCTGACGGCGTGGGAAGCAATCACACAACTTCCACCCTCCCCGGCAAGCAACCGGAAAACAAAACGCGCGAAAGGAGACCTTCGCCCCCCCAGTTGGAAAGAATCCGCCAATTAAAATCTAAACCGAAATTGCGCGCAAGTCTGCTCGTTATTTTACTTTTTTTTTTTTGCAGCCATTTGACGGTGGGATCATTTTTGGTCACATCAGAGTCTCAAAACGCTATAAAAAGTTATCCTTTCATATCATGGCCCGGGTCACGGATGACGCTGGATGTGTGGAAATGTTTGGGCTTCACACGAAAAAAGGGGAGTTGATTTAATCCATGGCTCGGCAATCCCTGGGGATTTATTGCGTTGTTGAAAAGAAACACGAAGAAAGTGTAGTTCTGCATAGTTTTTGTGTAAAACTTGTATTGCATAACAACACAGAACAAGCAGTGATTGTAGATATGTACACTCGGGGTGTCCAAAGCGCGGCGTGGGGGCCATTTGTGGCGCGTGGCTTGAAAACGGCAGAATGTGGGGGCCAAAACAGATCAAATGTCGATACTAATAGTAACACCAAGTTTGTCATGAAATATTTTATGAAGTAAAAAAAAACAACATATATCACAATGGGCACCCCCCCCCCCCACACACACACACACAGCTGCGTCTTTTCTTTTTCGAGTATGGCGGAAAAGGTTTGCTCTAGATGAGAATACCTCGGAAATAAAGAAAAAGAATAGAAAATTAAGTACAGGAGTGAAACTGACATACAATTTGCCAATTATTTACAGGGGAAAAGAATTTTTCAAAAATGACAGATTAATTGAATTAATTTTAGTCAGACCTCCTTAATGCCTATATGTACATACTTACATATGTGTNATATATATATATATACACACACATACATATACTTGGGGGCAAAAGTAGGGATGCAGTTAAAATTTATTAGACATTTATTTACATACATTACATTTACATGTTAAACATTTCACATTGAATATTTAATCTTTCAAACGCAAATAAATACATGTGAAATGTGTTTAAGTGTGTATATATATATAAACACACACATACTATTGCATATATATAGTATATATACACACATACTATTGCAATTGGGACTACGCTATTTATATACTGTATATATATTATATATGTATGTATGTATATATGTTTGTGTGTGTGTGTGTGTATATATATATATATATATATATATACACACACACACACACACACACACATACTGTATACAAACAAATATAAATAGCATATAAAGTGTAGTGTGGTGCCGGTCTGTCCCAACTGCAATGAGAAGAAAATGTTGCTCTTTTCAAGCATGAAGTAACGCTGGTGGAATTCTTCACCTTTCACGTTTTTTTTTTTTTAAACCAGACATTAATTCAGCAAGGTAGTAAAAAAAAAAAAAAAAAAAAAGCTACATTTAAAGTAGGAAAACCTATAAAAATATGGTTGGTGACTTTGCCTTTCTTGTAGTAATGAGAAAAAGCTGTAACGGGACATGCTTGGCAGCACATATTCATCCAATTAAAGGCACGCTCCGCACAATTAAAGATACACTCGGGGAGATTATGGGCATCGTAACGGGAGAACTACGCGGTGAAAATGGGGTTGTTGTTTTTTTTGCATTTGTACCCTTGGGGGTGTCCAAAGTGTGCCCGGGGGGCCGTTTGAGGCCTGCGGCACACTGTAGAAATCCAATTTGACTTAGTGGGGTCACGGTGTCCCACCGGAGAAGCATTGTCATGTTTAATGCCGGGGCGGGCGATACTGTACTGTACTAAAGATTGGTATCAATACGATACCAAGTGCAGCTGTGTAATGTCTTTATCATCTTATTTGTAAATGATTAAATAATACACATAAATAAATGTCAATGTAACAATAATAAGAAAATAATACAATTATTACCATATTTCTCTTTTTAGTCCAGCGCCCACCTACTATTGACTCTCAACAATGTAAACATCAATAATGTAACTACAGGAACAACACAGCACATATATCAACTGTATGGGTCCTGTATGGGTCCGATACTGACGATACTGACTCTTGGTATCGCTGCCATTCACTGCTGTTTTTTTTTAAACATCCTTTTCCGATACGGTGCTCCAAAGTTTGCGTCTGTGTTATCCGCTCTTCTTCATGTATAATCAGCACACACAAGTGTGTGGGTGGAAGTCTGGCATGGAAGGGGGCTGAGGGGAAGATTCCCAGTCCTGGACCCCCCCCACCCCTACTCCTGCTCCACGTCTTTGTGATCCTCCAGAGATAACACGTTTCCTCGTTTGATGTGTCCGTGTCTCCCTTCGGCGTGTGACCTTTAGCTTCCTGCCTCATCTGTTTGGGGCGGAGGGCCGCTTCCCCCGCATGCACGCCCGGAAAGTCCATTTGAGGCCCCGTAATGTCAGCACGCTGCTCCTTGCAACACCCGGGCTCCAGTTTAATCACGCACACGACGTGTTTGCAATGATATGAATATTCACATTTTCTACACCGGATAATCCAGAGGTGACCAAGCTGCAGGCCACAAATGGCCCCTGCGCCACACTTTGGACACCCATGGTGAAAAGTCAGGCGTTCAGGGTCCAAAAATGTTTTTTCCCCCAAAAATATGCATTTGTTTCTGCAGAAAACACATTACATTCACCAATAATTGGGGTAGAATGTACAGCGCACATGTTCCACTGCTCACATTTCAGCTAATATAGATTTTTATTTTTACAATATGCCACCGATCACTAAAAACAGGCTGTGGGCCTCAAGAGGCTCCTGAACCACACCTTGGAAAGACCTGGTGTAAAGAATGGGAAGTTCAGTTACAGTTGCTCTTTGCAATTCGGTATTCAGGGCCTAGCAAATTCCCAAATTTAGTCAAAATTATCCTTTGTTTTTCCGAATTATTATTTTTTCCCTGTACAGAACACATTGCATTCACCGTAATAATATCTGATTAAGATGTGAAAATCCAGGTAAAATGTACAGAACACACGTACCACTCCTAATTTTTATTTTTATAATACGCAATGGGCCACTAAAAAGCAGCTGCGGTCGCAAATGACCCCTGCGGCACACTTTGGCCACACCTTCAGTCCAGGCTCCTCAGACTTTTGCGATTCGGCCTTGCAAATGTGCAAATTTGGTCAAAAAGAGTTTTTTTTTTTCAGAATACATTGATTTTCCCATAAGTCAATAAGAAAAACATGCTGCGGGCTACAGAAGGCCCCTGGGCCACACTTTGGACACCCCTGGTGTAAATAATTGAAAGATGAGGTACAATAGCTCCTCGCACTCACAATTTGGCATGCAGGGCCCTGCAAATTTGGTCCAAATTTTAAATGTAAAAACATGTATTTTCCAGGATTTTTCCACAAAAAACACATTGCATTCATCATAAGTTAGTAATATTTTTTAAAGCCGTGAAAATAAGCTACGGGCCACTAAAAACAAGCTATGGTCCACGAATGGCCCCTCGGCCACACATTGGAGACCCTTGGTGTAACGAATTGAAAGTTGCGGTACAGTGGCTTCTCACACTTTTGGGATTTGGCATTCAGTACCGTGCAAATTCCCAAATTTGGTCCAAATTTTTATTTGCGTTCCTGAAAATATGCCGGTTTTGTTCAAAATGTTTCAAAATGTTGTTTTCCGGCATACATGTACTACATATATGTATGCGTGTATATATACAAATATGTATATATATACATATTTGTATATATATATATATATATACACACATATATATACATATATACACACACACACATATATACACACACACACACACACACACATA